>CANIUD010000910.1:0-32601 GCA_947470075.1 Closterium sp. Yama58-4 | reverse complement strand
GAGACTTCAGCGCCACGAGTCGTGTATGTAGTTCAAGTTACGAAAGCACAGGTTAAAGTTACGGACTGAGGTTTCCTTCAAATACAAGCCCAAGACCTGAATTTACTCAACGGAAGTCAACGCCAAAAACTAGGCTCGGGAGGGCAGGCACGGAGAGGTTCGGTTGGGTTGCGAGAGACTTTCAACTCGCGAGAACAACTTGCGACAAAAGTTTCTCGCTGCCCAAGATGGGTGGGGTCCTTCCCACAACCAGAAAAGCCCGTGCATACCAAACTGTGCACAGTTTGAGATAGCACTCATGTATGATGCATAGATCATACTCGTAGATAGGGCAGGGCGAGAGCGTTCACTCAAAGGGTTCAGATGCGCCTTCGATGTGGGTGGCGCGGATTTAGATGTTGACGCGCAAAGCTAGTGTTAGCAGGTTATTGTGCAACTACTGCCTAGCGTAATCTCGCAGATGAAAATCGAATCACACCCGTTCGTCCCAAGCATGATCCTCCCCTTGCTTTCCTTCCTTTCCCTAGGTCCCACGCTTCCGCTCTCTGTCGCCCGCGTCGTCGCATCATTTCCGCAGCTCGACGCCTTCGCGACCCCAGCCCGTCGCGAGAACGCTCCGCCCGGCGCCTTCACTCCCCGCCCACCGTCGCCTGCTCTTCCCCGTCGCGGTCACCCCCCCAACCCCGTCGCGACTTCCCACCCCCCGTCGCCTTCACTTTCCCACCCCGTGGCCTTCATTTCCCCCACCCCGTCGCCCTCCCTTCCCCCCCGCGCCAGCCCCCCCCCACCCCCCCCCCCCACCCCCCCCCCCCCCCCCCGTTCGCCTTCTCTTCCCCCACCCCGTCGCGACTTCCCACCCCCCGTCTCCTTCACTTTTCCCCCTCCCGTCGCCTTACTCCCCCCCCCCCACCCCTTGCCGTCACTTCCCCTCCCGTCGCCTTCGTCGCCTTCTTCCCCCGCCTGTCGCACTTGCTTCCCCACCCGTCGCCTTCACTTTCCTCCCATTGCTTTCACTCTCTCTGCTCATTCTCTCTTGCCCGCCCGTCGCGCAATGGCTTCTCCTCCAGTCGCCCTCGCTTCCCGCCAGTCGCCTTCTCTACCCCTCCCATTGCTCGTCTTTATCCCCTCCATTCCCCCATCCTACTCTCTCTCTCTCTTCCCCCCTGCTCACTCTTCCCCCCCTTCACTCTCTTCTCTCCTGTTCACTCCCATTCCCCCTGCTCACTCCCTCTATCCTCACCCCCTTCCGCGCGACGTCTCCCTTCCCCCGGGTCCCCGCTCCCCCCTCTCCCCCCTCTCCCGCCCCCTCTTCGCGCCCCACTCTGCCCCGCTCCCCGTACCAGGCCAGGAGCTGGCGCAGCGTTTCGCGGCGATGGGCGCGCGGCTGATCCTCTCCGCGCGCTCCGCGGAGCGCCTGCAGGCAGTGGGCGCCTCCTGCTGCGGAACGCACGCGCCGGCGGGGTGGTGGTGCTGCCGTTCGACTCAAGGGGGGAGCGGACGTGCTGCACGACGCAGCGCCAGGCGGAAAGCGTGCTCCGCGGGGGAGGAGGCGCGTGGTGAGGAAGGGCCGTGCGGAGTTGAATGATGCCGCCCATCCGCGCCCCGTGAGTCGTCTATCCTGAATGTGGGTGGGTGCGGAGGGGGGGGGGGGGAAAGGAGGGGGGAAGCAGAGGAAAAAAAAGGGGGGGGGAGGAGAGGGGAAAGTGAGGAGGGGGGGAAGGGGGGGGGGGGGGGGGGGGGGGGGGGGAGGGGGAGGAGGAAAGTGGGTGGGGGTGGTGGGGGAGGGGCGTGCGGGGTTGACGTGCTGGTTCTGAATTCTGCCCATCCACGCACCGTGAGTGTCCTATTTTACACACACCTGGTTCTCTTTCTGTTAGTACCTACCTCTCCCAATTCCCCTCGTTCCCAGTTCCTCACTCTCACGACACAGTCTCCTCCTCTCAAGTCTCTTCAACCATGTGCTCTCCCTCTCCTCCCTCCCCTTTTCTCTCTTCATCTTTGTATCTACCTATAGCCCCTTCCCTCTCTCCCCCTCCGCGTCCTACATTCGCTCCCTTCCCTCCCTCATCAGGGCATGTTCGATGTCAACGAGGTGGCCACCATAGGGCTCATGCGTTACACCTCTCCTTGCTCTCTCCCCTCTCTGTTCCGCTCCTCCGCCTTCCGCTCCCCCCCATCCCTTTCCCTGCCTCCCCCATCCCCTTCCCTGTCTCCCCCTTCCTTGCCTGCTTCCCCCCGTCCCCTTCCCTCCTTCCCCGCGTCCCCTCCCCTGCCTCCCCCCATCCCCTTCCCTGCTTCCCCACAACCCCTTCCCTGTTCCCCTTCATCCCCTTCCCTGCTTCCCCCATTCCCCTTCCCTGCTTCCCCCCATCCCCTTCCCTGCTTCCCCCCTTCCCCTTCCTGCTTGTCCCCTTCCCTCCTTCCCCCCGTCCCCTCCCCTGCCTCCCCCCATCCCCTTCCCTGCTTCCCCACAACCCCTTCCCTGTTCCCCTTCTCCCCTTCCCTGCTTCCCCATTCCCTTCCTGCTTCCCCCCCATCCCCTTCCTGCTTCCCCCTTCCCCTTCCCTGCTTGTCCCCTCCCTCCTCCCCCCGTCCCCTCCCCTGCCTCCCCCCATCCCCTTCCCTGCTTCCCCACAACCCCTTCCCTGTTCCCCTTCATCCCCTTCCCTGCTCCCCCATTCCCCTTCCTCCTTCCCCCATCCCCTTCCCTGCTTCCCCCCATCCCCTACTGCCCCTTCCCTCCTTCCCCCGTCCCCTCCCCTGCCTCCCCCCATCCCCTTCACCTGCTTTCCCACAACCCCTTCCTGTTCCCCTTCCCTTCCCTGCTTCCCCCATTCCCCTTCCTGCTTCCCCCCGTCCCCTTCCCTGCTCCACCCGTCCCCTTCCCTGCTTCCCCCCCCCGTCCCCCTTCCTCCTTCCCCCCCGTCCCCCTCCCCGCCCCGCATCCCCTTCCCTACCCCCCCCCATCCCCTTCCCTGCTTCCCCCCATCCCCTTCCCTGCTCACCTGCTCCCCCCTGTTTCACCCTTGCTCCCCCTGTTTCACCCTTGCTCCCCCTGTTTCACCCTTGCTCCCCCTGTTTCACCCTTGCTCCCCCTGTTTCACCCTTGCTCCCCCTGTTTCACCCTTGCTCCCCCTGTTTCACCCTTGCTCCCCCTGTTTCACCCTTGCTCCCCCTGTTTCACCCTTGCTCCCCCTGTTTCACCCTTGCTCCCCCTGTTTCACCCTTGCTCCCCCTGTTTCACCCTTGCTCCCCCTGTTTCACCCTTGCTCCCCCTGTTTCACCCTTGCTCCCCCTGTTTCACCCTTGCTCCCCCTGTTTCACCCTTGCTCCCCCTGTTTCACCCTTGCTCCCCCTGTTTCACCCTTGCTCCCCCTGTTTCACCCTTGCTCCCCCTGTTTCACCCTTGCTCCCCCTGTTTCACCCTTGCTCCCCCTGTTTCACCCTTGCTCCCCCTGTTTCACCCTTGCTCCCCCTGTTTCACCCTTGCTCCCCCTGTTTCACCCTTGCTCCCCCTGTTTCACCCTTGCTCCCCCTGTTTCACCCTTGCTCCCCCTGTTTCACCCTTGCTCCCCCTGTTTCACCCTTGCTCCCCCTGTTTCACCCTTGCTCCCCCTGTTTCACCCTTGCTCCCCCTGTTTCACCCTTGCTCCCCCTGTTTCACCCTTGCTCCCCCTGTTTCACCCTTGCTCCCCCTGTTTCACCCTTGCTCCCCCTGTTTCACCCTTGCTCCCCCTGTTTCACCCTTGCTCCCCCTGTTTCACCCTTGCTCCCCCTGTTTCACCCTTGCTCCCCCTGTTTCACCCTTGCTCCCCCTGTTTCACCCTTGCTCCCCCTGTTTCACCCTTGCTCCCCCTGTTTCACCCTTGCTCCCCCTGTTTCACCCTTGCTCCCCCTGTTTCACCCTTGCTCCCCCTGTTTCACCCTTGCTCCCCCTGTTTCACCCTTGCTCCCCCTGTTTCACCCTTGCTCCCCCTGTTTCACCCTTGCTCCCCCTGTTTCACCCTTGCTCCCCCTGTTTCACCCTTGCTCCCCCTGTTTCACCCTTGCTCCCCCTGTTTCACCCTTGCTCCCCCTGTTTCACCCTTGCTCCCCCTGTTTCACCCTTGCTCCCCCTGTTTCACCCTTGCTCCCCCTGTTTCACCCTTGCTCCCCCTGTTTCACCCTTGCTCCCCCTGTTTCACCCTTGCTCCCCCTGTTTCACCCTTGCTCCCCCTGTTTCACCCTTGCTCCCCCTGTTTCACCCTTGCTCCCCCTGTTTCACCCTTGCTCCCCCTGTTTCACCCTTGCTCCCCCTGTTTCACCCTTGCTCCCCCTGTTTCACCCTTGCTCCCCCTGTTTCACCCTTGCTCCCCCTGTTTCACCCTTGCTCCCCCTGTTTCACCCTTGCTCCCCCTGTTTCACCCTTGCTCCCCCTGTTTCACCCTTGCTCCCCCTGTTTCACCCTTGCTCCCCCTGTTTCACCCTTGCTCCCCCTGTTTCACCCTTGCTCCCCCTGTTTCACCCTTGCTCCCCCTGTTTCACCCTTGCTCCCCCTGTTTCACCCTTGCTCCCCCTGTTTCACCCTTGCTCCCCCTGTTTCACCCTTGCTCCCCCTGTTTCACCCTTGCTCCCCCTGTTTCACCCTTGCTCCCCCTGTTTCACCCTTGCTCCCCCTGTTTCACCCTTGCTCCCCCTGTTTCACCCTTGCTCCCCCTGTTTCACCCTTGCTCCCCCTGTTTCACCCTTGCTCCCCCTGTTTCACCCTTGCTCCCCCTGTTTCACCCTTGCTCCCCCTGTTTCACCCTTGCTCCCCCTGTTTCACCCTTGCTCCCCCTGTTTCACCCTTGCTCCCCCTGTTTCACCCTTGCTCCCCCTGTTTCACCCTTGCTCCCCCTGTTTCACCCTTGCTCCCCCTGTTTCACCCTTGCTCCCCCTGTTTCACCCTTGCTCCCCCTGTTTCACCCTTGCTCCCCCTGTTTCACCCTTGCTCCCCCTGTTTCACCCTTGCTCCCCCTGTTTCACCCTTGCTCCCCCTGTTTCACCCTTGCTCCCCCTGTTTCACCCTTGCTCCCCCTGTTTCACCCTTGCTCCCCCTGTTTCACCCTTGCTCCCCCTGTTTCACCCTTGCTCCCCCTGTTTCACCCTTGCTCCCCCTGTTTCACCCTTGCTCCCCCTGTTTCACCCTTGCTCCCCCTGTTTCACCCTTGCTCCCCCTGTTTCACCCTTGCTCCCCCTGTTTCACCCTTGCTCCCCCTGTTTCACCCTTGCTCCCCCTGTTTCACCCTTGCTCCCCCTGTTTCACCCTTGCTCCCCCTGTTTCACCCTTGCTCCCCCTGTTTCACCCTTGCTCCCCCTGTTTCACCCTTGCTCCCCCTGTTTCACCCTTGCTCCCCCTGTTTCACCCTTGCTCCCCCTGTTTCACCCTTGCTCCCCCTGTTTCACCCTTGCTCCCCCTGTTTCACCCTTGCTCCCCCTGTTTCACCCTTGCTCCCCCTGTTTCACCCTTGCTCCCCCTGTTTCACCCTTGCTCCCCCTGTTTCACCCTTGCTCCCCCTGTTTCACCCTTGCTCCCCCTGTTTCACCCTTGCTCCCCCTGTTTCACCCTTGCTCCCCCTGTTTCACCCTTGCTCCCCCTGTTTCACCCTTGCTCCCCCTGTTTCACCCTTGCTCCCCCTGTTTCACCCTTGCTCCCCCTGTTTCACCCTTGCTCCCCCTGTTTCACCCTTGCTCCCCCTGTTTCACCCTTGCTCCCCCTGTTTCACCCTTGCTCCCCCTGTTTCACCCTTGCTCCCCCTGTTTCACCCTTGCTCCCCCTGTTTCACCCTTGCTCCCCCTGTTTCACCCTTGCTCCCCCTGTTTCACCCTTGCTCCCCCTGTTTCACCCTTGCTCCCCCTGTTTCACCCTTGCTCCCCCTGTTTCACCCTTGCTCCCCCTGTTTCACCCTTGCTCCCCCTGTTTCACCCTTGCTCCCCCTGTTTCACCCTTGCTCCCCCTGTTTCACCCTTGCTCCCCCTGTTTCACCCTTGCTCCCCCTGTTTCACCCTTGCTCCCCCTGTTTCACCCTTGCTCCCCCTGTTTCACCCTTGCTCCCCCTGTTTCACCCTTGCTCCCCCTGTTTCACCCTTGCTCCCCCTGTTTCACCCTTGCTCCCCCTGTTTCACCCTTGCTCCCCCTGTTTCACCCTTGCTCCCCCTGTTTCACCCTTGCTCCCCCTGTTTCACCCTTGCTCCCCCTGTTTCACCCTTGCTCCCCCTGTTTCACCCTTGCTCCCCCTGTTTCACCCTTGCTCCCCCTGTTTCACCCTTGCTCCCCCTGTTTCACCCTTGCTCCCCCTGTTTCACCCTTGCTCCCCCTGTTTCACCCTTGCTCCCCCTGTTTCACCCTTGCTCCCCCTGTTTCACCCTTGCTCCCCCTGTTTCACCCTTGCTCCCCCTGTTTCACCCTTGCTCCCCCTGTTTCACCCTTGCTCCCCCTGTTTCACCCTTGCTCCCCCTGTTTCACCCTTGCTCCCCCTGTTTCACCCTTGCTCCCCCTGTTTCACCCTTGCTCCCCCTGTTTCACCCTTGCTCCCCCTGTTTCACCCTTGCTCCCCCTGTTTCACCCTTGCTCCCCCTGTTTCACCCTTGCTCCCCCTGTTTCACCCTTGCTCCCCCTGTTTCACCCTTGCTCCCCCTGTTTCACCCTTGCTCCCCCTGTTTCACCCTTGCTCCCCCTGTTTCACCCTTGCTCCCCCTGTTTCACCCTTGCTCCCCCTGTTTCACCCTTGCTCCCCCTGTTTCACCCTTGCTCCCCCTGTTTCACCCTTGCTCCCCCTGTTTCACCCTTGCTCCCCCTGTTTCACCCTTGCTCCCCCTGTTTCACCCTTGCTCCCCCTGTTTCACCCTTGCTCCCCCTGTTTCACCCTTGCTCCCCCTGTTTCACCCTTGCTCCCCCTGTTTCACCCTTGCTCCCCCTGTTTCACCCTTGCTCCCCCTGTTTCACCCTTGCTCCCCCTGTTTCACCCTTGCTCCCCCTGTTTCACCCTTGCTCCCCCTGTTTCACCCTTGCTCCCCCTGTTTCACCCTTGCTCCCCCTGTTTCACCCTTGCTCCCCCTGTTTCACCCTTGCTCCCCCTGTTTCACCCTTGCTCCCCCTGTTTCACCCTTGCTCCCCCTGTTTCACCCTTGCTCCCCCTGTTTCACCCTTGCTCCCCCTGTTTCACCCTTGCTCCCCCTGTTTCACCCTTGCTCCCCCTGTTTCACCCTTGCTCCCCCTGTTTCACCCTTGCTCCCCCTGTTTCACCCTTGCTCCCCCTGTTTCACCCTTGCTCCCCCTGTTTCACCCTTGCTCCCCCTGTTTCACCCTTGCTCCCCCTGTTTCACCCTTGCTCCCCCTGTTTCACCCTTGCTCCCCCTGTTTCACCCTTGCTCCCCCTGTTTCACCCTTGCTCCCCCTGTTTCACCCTTGCTCCCCCTGTTTCACCCTTGCTCCCCCTGTTTCACCCTTGCTCCCCCTGTTTCACCCTTGCTCCCCCTGTTTCACCCTTGCTCCCCCTGTTTCACCCTTGCTCCCCCTGTTTCACCCTTGCTCCCCCTGTTTCACCCTTGCTCCCCCTGTTTCACCCTTGCTCCCCCTGTTTCACCCTTGCTCCCCCTGTTTCACCCTTGCTCCCCCTGTTTCACCCTTGCTCCCCCTGTTTCACCCTTGCTCCCCCTGTTTCACCCTTGCTCCCCCTGTTTCACCCTTGCTCCCCCTGTTTCACCCTTGCTCCCCCTGTTTCACCCTTGCTCCCCCTGTTTCACCCTTGCTCCCCCTGTTTCACCCTTGCTCCCCCTGTTTCACCCTTGCTCCCCCTGTTTCACCCTTGCTCCCCCTGTTTCACCCTTGCTCCCCCTGTTTCACCCTTGCTCCCCCTGTTTCACCCTTGCTCCCCCTGTTTCACCCTTGCTCCCCCTGTTTCACCCTTGCTCCCCCTGTTTCACCCTTGCTCCCCCTGTTTCACCCTTGCTCCCCCTGTTTCACCCTTGCTCCCCCTGTTTCACCCTTGCTCCCCCTGTTTCACCCTTGCTCCCCCTGTTTCACCCTTGCTCCCCCTGTTTCACCCTTGCTCCCCCTGTTTCACCCTTGCTCCCCCTGTTTCACCCTTGCTCCCCCTGTTTCACCCTTGCTCCCCCTGTTTCACCCTTGCTCCCCCTGTTTCACCCTTGCTCCCCCTGTTTCACCCTTGCTCCCCCTGTTTCACCCTTGCTCCCCCTGTTTCACCCTTGCTCCCCCTGTTTCACCCTTGCTCCCCCTGTTTCACCCTTGCTCCCCCTGTTTCACCCTTGCTCCCCCTGTTTCACCCTTGCTCCCCCTGTTTCACCCTTGCTCCCCCTGTTTCACCCTTGCTCCCCCTGTTTCACCCTTGCTCCCCCTGTTTCACCCTTGCTCCCCCTGTTTCACCCTTGCTCCCCCTGTTTCACCCTTGCTCCCCCTGTTTCACCCTTGCTCCCCCTGTTTCACCCTTGCTCCCCCTGTTTCACCCTTGCTCCCCCTGTTTCACCCTTGCTCCCCCTGTTTCACCCTTGCTCCCCCTGTTTCACCCTTGCTCCCCCTGTTTCACCCTTGCTCCCCCTGTTTCACCCTTGCTCCCCCTGTTTCACCCTTGCTCCCCCTGTTTCACCCTTGCTCCCCCTGTTTCACCCTTGCTCCCCCTGTTTCACCCTTGCTCCCCCTGTTTCACCCTTGCTCCCCCTGTTTCACCCTTGCTCCCCCTGTTTCACCCTTGCTCCCCCTGTTTCACCCTTGCTCCCCCTGTTTCACCCTTGCTCCCCCTGTTTCACCCTTGCTCCCCCTGTTTCACCCTTGCTCCCCCTGTTTCACCCTTGCTCCCCCTGTTTCACCCTTGCTCCCCCTGTTTCACCCTTGCTCCCCCTGTTTCACCCTTGCTCCCCCTGTTTCACCCTTGCTCCCCCTGTTTCACCCTTGCTCCCCCTGTTTCACCCTTGCTCCCCCTGTTTCACCCTTGCTCCCCCTGTTTCACCCTTGCTCCCCCTGTTTCACCCTTGCTCCCCCTGTTTCACCCTTGCTCCCCCTGTTTCACCCTTGCTCCCCCTGTTTCACCCTTGCTCCCCCTGTTTCACCCTTGCTCCCCCTGTTTCACCCTTGCTCCCCCTGTTTCACCCTTGCTCCCCCTGTTTCACCCTTGCTCCCCCTGTTTCACCCTTGCTCCCCCTGTTTCACCCTTGCTCCCCCTGTTTCACCCTTGCTCCCCCTGTTTCACCCTTGCTCCCCCTGTTTCACCCTTGCTCCCCCTGTTTCACCCTTGCTCCCCCTGTTTCACCCTTGCTCCCCCTGTTTCACCCTTGCTCCCCCTGTTTCACCCTTGCTCCCCCTGTTTCACCCTTGCTCCCCCTGTTTCACCCTTGCTCCCCCTGTTTCACCCTTGCTCCCCCTGTTTCACCCTTGCTCCCCCTGTTTCACCCTTGCTCCCCCTGTTTCACCCTTGCTCCCCCTGTTTCACCCTTGCTCCCCCTGTTTCACCCTTGCTCCCCCTGTTTCACCCTTGCTCCCCCTGTTTCACCCTTGCTCCCCCTGTTTCACCCTTGCTCCCCCTGTTTCACCCTTGCTCCCCCTGTTTCACCCTTGCTCCCCCTGTTTCACCCTTGCTCCCCCTGTTTCACCCTTGCTCCCCCTGTTTCACCCTTGCTCCCCCTGTTTCACCCTTGCTCCCCCTGTTTCACCCTTGCTCCCCCTGTTTCACCCTTGCTCCCCCTGTTTCACCCTTGCTCCCCCTGTTTCACCCTTGCTCCCCCTGTTTCACCCTTGCTCCCCCTGTTTCACCCTTGCTCCCCCTGTTTCACCCTTGCTCCCCCTGTTTCACCCTTGCTCCCCCTGTTTCACCCTTGCTCCCCCTGTTTCACCCTTGCTCCCCCTGTTTCACCCTTGCTCCCCCTGTTTCACCCTTGCTCCCCCTGTTTCACCCTTGCTCCCCCTGTTTCACCCTTGCTCCCCCTGTTTCACCCTTGCTCCCCCTGTTTCACCCTTGCTCCCCCTGTTTCACCCTTGCTCCCCCTGTTTCACCCTTGCTCCCCCTGTTTCACCCTTGCTCCCCCTGTTTCACCCTTGCTCCCCCTGTTTCACCCTTGCTCCCCCTGTTTCACCCTTGCTCCCCCTGTTTCACCCTTGCTCCCCCTGTTTCACCCTTGCTCCCCCTGTTTCACCCTTGCTCCCCCTGTTTCACCCTTGCTCCCCCTGTTTCACCCTTGCTCCCCCTGTTTCACCCTTGCTCCCCCTGTTTCACCCTTGCTCCCCCTGTTTCACCCTTGCTCCCCCTGTTTCACCCTTGCTCCCCCTGTTTCACCCTTGCTCCCCCTGTTTCACCCTTGCTCCCCCTGTTTCACCCTTGCTCCCCCTGTTTCACCCTTGCTCCCCCTGTTTCACCCTTGCTCCCCCTGTTTCACCCTTGCTCCCCCTGTTTCACCCTTGCTCCCCCTGTTTCACCCTTGCTCCCCCTGTTTCACCCTTGCTCCCCCTGTTTCACCCTTGCTCCCCCTGTTTCACCCTTGCTCCCCCTGTTTCACCCTTGCTCCCCCTGTTTCACCCTTGCTCCCCCTGTTTCACCCTTGCTCCCCCTGTTTCACCCTTGCTCCCCCTGTTTCACCCTTGCTCCCCCTGTTTCACCCTTGCTCCCCCTGTTTCACCCTTGCTCCCCCTGTTTCACCCTTGCTCCCCCTGTTTCACCCTTGCTCCCCCTGTTTCACCCTTGCTCCCCCTGTTTCACCCTTGCTCCCCCTGTTTCACCCTTGCTCCCCCTGTTTCACCCTTGCTCCCCCTGTTTCACCCTTGCTCCCCCTGTTTCACCCTTGCTCCCCCTGTTTCACCCTTGCTCCCCCTGTTTCACCCTTGCTCCCCCTGTTTCACCCTTGCTCCCCCTGTTTCACCCTTGCTCCCCCTGTTTCACCCTTGCTCCCCCTGTTTCACCCTTGCTCCCCCTGTTTCACCCTTGCTCCCCCTGTTTCACCCTTGCTCCCCCTGTTTCACCCTTGCTCCCCCTGTTTCACCCTTGCTCCCCCTGTTTCACCCTTGCTCCCCCTGTTTCACCCTTGCTCCCCCTGTTTCACCCTTGCTCCCCCTGTTTCACCCTTGCTCCCCCTGTTTCACCCTTGCTCCCCCTGTTTCACCCTTGCTCCCCCTGTTTCACCCTTGCTCCCCCTGTTTCACCCTTGCTCCCCCTGTTTCACCCTTGCTCCCCCTGTTTCACCCTTGCTCCCCCTGTTTCACCCTTGCTCCCCCTGTTTCACCCTTGCTCCCCCTGTTTCACCCTTGCTCCCCCTGTTTCACCCTTGCTCCCCCTGTTTCACCCTTGCTCCCCCTGTTTCACCCTTGCTCCCCCTGTTTCACCCTTGCTCCCCCTGTTTCACCCTTGCTCCCCCTGTTTCACCCTTGCTCCCCCTGTTTCACCCTTGCTCCCCCTGTTTCACCCTTGCTCCCCCTGTTTCACCCTTGCTCCCCCTGTTTCACCCTTGCTCCCCCTGTTTCACCCTTGCTCCCCCTGTTTCACCCTTGCTCCCCCTGTTTCACCCTTGCTCCCCCTGTTTCACCCTTGCTCCCCCTGTTTCACCCTTGCTCCCCCTGTTTCACCCTTGCTCCCCCTGTTTCACCCTTGCTCCCCCTGTTTCACCCTTGCTCCCCCTGTTTCACCCTTGCTCCCCCTGTTTCACCCTTGCTCCCCCTGTTTCACCCTTGCTCCCCCTGTTTCACCCTTGCTCCCCCTGTTTCACCCTTGCTCCCCCTGTTTCACCCTTGCTCCCCCTGTTTCACCCTTGCTCCCCCTGTTTCACCCTTGCTCCCCCTGTTTCACCCTTGCTCCCCCTGTTTCACCCTTGCTCCCCCTGTTTCACCCTTGCTCCCCCTGTTTCACCCTTGCTCCCCCTGTTTCACCCTTGCTCCCCCTGTTTCACCCTTGCTCCCCCTGTTTCACCCTTGCTCCCCCTGTTTCACCCTTGCTCCCCCTGTTTCACCCTTGCTCCCCCTGTTTCACCCTTGCTCCCCCTGTTTCACCCTTGCTCCCCCTGTTTCACCCTTGCTCCCCCTGTTTCACCCTTGCTCCCCCTGTTTCACCCTTGCTCCCCCTGTTTCACCCTTGCTCCCCCTGTTTCACCCTTGCTCCCCCTGTTTCACCCTTGCTCCCCCTGTTTCACCCTTGCTCCCCCTGTTTCACCCTTGCTCCCCCTGTTTCACCCTTGCTCCCCCTGTTTCACCCTTGCTCCCCCTGTTTCACCCTTGCTCCCCCTGTTTCACCCTTGCTCCCCCTGTTTCACCCTTGCTCCCCCTGTTTCACCCTTGCTCCCCCTGTTTCACCCTTGCTCCCCCTGTTTCACCCTTGCTCCCCCTGTTTCACCCTTGCTCCCCCTGTTTCACCCTTGCTCCCCCTGTTTCACCCTTGCTCCCCCTGTTTCACCCTTGCTCCCCCTGTTTCACCCTTGCTCCCCCTGTTTCACCCTTGCTCCCCCTGTTTCACCCTTGCTCCCCCTGTTTCACCCTTGCTCCCCCTGTTTCACCCTTGCTCCCCCTGTTTCACCCTTGCTCCCCCTGTTTCACCCTTGCTCCCCCTGTTTCACCCTTGCTCCCCCTGTTTCACCCTTGCTCCCCCTGTTTCACCCTTGCTCCCCCTGTTTCACCCTTGCTCCCCCTGTTTCACCCTTGCTCCCCCTGTTTCACCCTTGCTCCCCCTGTTTCACCCTTGCTCCCCCTGTTTCACCCTTGCTCCCCCTGTTTCACCCTTGCTCCCCCTGTTTCACCCTTGCTCCCCCTGTTTCACCCTTGCTCCCCCTGTTTCACCCTTGCTCCCCCTGTTTCACCCTTGCTCCCCCTGTTTCACCCTTGCTCCCCCTGTTTCACCCTTGCTCCCCCTGTTTCACCCTTGCTCCCCCTGTTTCACCCTTGCTCCCCCTGTTTCACCCTTGCTCCCCCTGTTTCACCCTTGCTCCCCCTGTTTCACCCTTGCTCCCCCTGTTTCACCCTTGCTCCCCCTGTTTCACCCTTGCTCCCCCTGTTTCACCCTTGCTCCCCCTGTTTCACCCTTGCTCCCCCTGTTTCACCCTTGCTCCCCCTGTTTCACCCTTGCTCCCCCTGTTTCACCCTTGCTCCCCCTGTTTCACCCTTGCTCCCCCTGTTTCACCCTTGCTCCCCCTGTTTCACCCTTGCTCCCCCTGTTTCACCCTTGCTCCCCCTGTTTCACCCTTGCTCCCCCTGTTTCACCCTTGCTCCCCCTGTTTCACCCTTGCTCCCCCTGTTTCACCCTTGCTCCCCCTGTTTCACCCTTGCTCCCCCTGTTTCACCCTTGCTCCCCCTGTTTCACCCTTGCTCCCCCTGTTTCACCCTTGCTCCCCCTGTTTCACCCTTGCTCCCCCTGTTTCACCCTTGCTCCCCCTGTTTCACCCTTGCTCCCCCTGTTTCACCCTTGCTCCCCCTGTTTCACCCTTGCTCCCCCTGTTTCACCCTTGCTCCCCCTGTTTCACCCTTGCTCCCCCTGTTTCACCCTTGCTCCCCCTGTTTCACCCTTGCTCCCCCTGTTTCACCCTTGCTCCCCCTGTTTCACCCTTGCTCCCCCTGTTTCACCCTTGCTCCCCCTGTTTCACCCTTGCTCCCCCTGTTTCACCCTTGCTCCCCCTGTTTCACCCTTGCTCCCCCTGTTTCACCCTTGCTCCCCCTGTTTCACCCTTGCTCCCCCTGTTTCACCCTTGCTCCCCCTGTTTCACCCTTGCTCCCCCTGTTTCACCCTTGCTCCCCCTGTTTCACCCTTGCTCCCCCTGTTTCACCCTTGCTCCCCCTGTTTCACCCTTGCTCCCCCTGTTTCACCCTTGCTCCCCCTGTTTCACCCTTGCTCCCCCTGTTTCACCCTTGCTCCCCCTGTTTCACCCTTGCTCCCCCTGTTTCACCCTTGCTCCCCCTGTTTCACCCTTGCTCCCCCTGTTTCACCCTTGCTCCCCCTGTTTCACCCTTGCTCCCCCTGTTTCACCCTTGCTCCCCCTGTTTCACCCTTGCTCCCCCTGTTTCACCCTTGCTCCCCCTGTTTCACCCTTGCTCCCCCTGTTTCACCCTTGCTCCCCCTGTTTCACCCTTGCTCCCCCTGTTTCACCCTTGCTCCCCCTGTTTCACCCTTGCTCCCCCTGTTTCACCCTTGCTCCCCCTGTTTCACCCTTGCTCCCCCTGTTTCACCCTTGCTCCCCCTGTTTCACCCTTGCTCCCCCTGTTTCACCCTTGCTCCCCCTGTTTCACCCTTGCTCCCCCTGTTTCACCCTTGCTCCCCCTGTTTCACCCTTGCTCCCCCTGTTTCACCCTTGCTCCCCCTGTTTCACCCTTGCTCCCCCTGTTTCACCCTTGCTCCCCCTGTTTCACCCTTGCTCCCCCTGTTTCACCCTTGCTCCCCCTGTTTCACCCTTGCTCCCCCTGTTTCACCCTTGCTCCCCCTGTTTCACCCTTGCTCCCCCTGTTTCACCCTTGCTCCCCCTGTTTCACCCTTGCTCCCCCTGTTTCACCCTTGCTCCCCCTGTTTCACCCTTGCTCCCCCTGTTTCACCCTTGCTCCCCCTGTTTCACCCTTGCTCCCCCTGTTTCACCCTTGCTCCCCCTGTTTCACCCTTGCTCCCCCTGTTTCACCCTTGCTCCCCCTGTTTCACCCTTGCTCCCCCTGTTTCACCCTTGCTCCCCCTGTTTCACCCTTGCTCCCCCTGTTTCACCCTTGCTCCCCCTGTTTCACCCTTGCTCCCCCTGTTTCACCCTTGCTCCCCCTGTTTCACCCTTGCTCCCCCTGTTTCACCCTTGCTCCCCCTGTTTCACCCTTGCTCCCCCTGTTTCACCCTTGCTCCCCCTGTTTCACCCTTGCTCCCCCTGTTTCACCCTTGCTCCCCCTGTTTCACCCTTGCTCCCCCTGTTTCACCCTTGCTCCCCCTGTTTCACCCTTGCTCCCCCTGTTTCACCCTTGCTCCCCCTGTTTCACCCTTGCTCCCCCTGTTTCACCCTTGCTCCCCCTGTTTCACCCTTGCTCCCCCTGTTTCACCCTTGCTCCCCCTGTTTCACCCTTGCTCCCCCTGTTTCACCCTTGCTCCCCCTGTTTCACCCTTGCTCCCCCTGTTTCACCCTTGCTCCCCCTGTTTCACCCTTGCTCCCCCTGTTTCACCCTTGCTCCCCCTGTTTCACCCTTGCTCCCCCTGTTTCACCCTTGCTCCCCCTGTTTCACCCTTGCTCCCCCTGTTTCACCCTTGCTCCCCCTGTTTCACCCTTGCTCCCCCTGTTTCACCCTTGCTCCCCCTGTTTCACCCTTGCTCCCCCTGTTTCACCCTTGCTCCCCCTGTTTCACCCTTGCTCCCCCTGTTTCACCCTTGCTCCCCCTGTTTCACCCTTGCTCCCCCTGTTTCACCCTTGCTCCCCCTGTTTCACCCTTGCTCCCCCTGTTTCACCCTTGCTCCCCCTGTTTCACCCTTGCTCCCCCTGTTTCACCCTTGCTCCCCCTGTTTCACCCTTGCTCCCCCTGTTTCACCCTTGCTCCCCCTGTTTCACCCTTGCTCCCCCTGTTTCACCCTTGCTCCCCCTGTTTCACCCTTGCTCCCCCTGTTTCACCCTTGCTCCCCCTGTTTCACCCTTGCTCCCCCTGTTTCACCCTTGCTCCCCCTGTTTCACCCTTGCTCCCCCTGTTTCACCCTTGCTCCCCCTGTTTCACCCTTGCTCCCCCTGTTTCACCCTTGCTCCCCCTGTTTCACCCTTGCTCCCCCTGTTTCACCCTTGCTCCCCCTGTTTCACCCTTGCTCCCCCTGTTTCACCCTTGCTCCCCCTGTTTCACCCTTGCTCCCCCTGTTTCACCCTTGCTCCCCCTGTTTCACCCTTGCTCCCCCTGTTTCACCCTTGCTCCCCCTGTTTCACCCTTGCTCCCCCTGTTTCACCCTTGCTCCCCCTGTTTCACCCTTGCTCCCCCTGTTTCACCCTTGCTCCCCCTGTTTCACCCTTGCTCCCCCTGTTTCACCCTTGCTCCCCCTGTTTCACCCTTGCTCCCCCTGTTTCACCCTTGCTCCCCCTGTTTCACCCTTGCTCCCCCTGTTTCACCCTTGCTCCCCCTGTTTCACCCTTGCTCCCCCTGTTTCACCCTTGCTCCCCCTGTTTCACCCTTGCTCCCCCTGTTTCACCCTTGCTCCCCCTGTTTCACCCTTGCTCCCCCTGTTTCACCCTTGCTCCCCCTGTTTCACCCTTGCTCCCCCTGTTTCACCCTTGCTCCCCCTGTTTCACCCTTGCTCCCCCTGTTTCACCCTTGCTCCCCCTGTTTCACCCTTGCTCCCCCTGTTTCACCCTTGCTCCCCCTGTTTCACCCTTGCTCCCCCTGTTTCACCCTTGCTCCCCCTGTTTCACCCTTGCTCCCCCTGTTTCACCCTTGCTCCCCCTGTTTCACCCTTGCTCCCCCTGTTTCACCCTTGCTCCCCCTGTTTCACCCTTGCTCCCCCTGTTTCACCCTTGCTCCCCCTGTTTCACCCTTGCTCCCCCTGTTTCACCCTTGCTCCCCCTGTTTCACCCTTGCTCCCCCTGTTTCACCCTTGCTCCCCCTGTTTCACCCTTGCTCCCCCTGTTTCACCCTTGCTCCCCCTGTTTCACCCTTGCTCCCCCTGTTTCACCCTTGCTCCCCCTGTTTCACCCTTGCTCCCCCTGTTTCACCCTTGCTCCCCCTGTTTCACCCTTGCTCCCCCTGTTTCACCCTTGCTCCCCCTGTTTCACCCTTGCTCCCCCTGTTTCACCCTTGCTCCCCCTGTTTCACCCTTGCTCCCCCTGTTTCACCCTTGCTCCCCCTGTTTCACCCTTGCTCCCCCTGTTTCACCCTTGCTCCCCCTGTTTCACCCTTGCTCCCCCTGTTTCACCCTTGCTCCCCCTGTTTCACCCTTGCTCCCCCTGTTTCACCCTTGCTCCCCCTGTTTCACCCTTGCTCCCCCTGTTTCACCCTTGCTCCCCCTGTTTCACCCTTGCTCCCCCTGTTTCACCCTTGCTCCCCCTGTTTCACCCTTGCTCCCCCTGTTTCACCCTTGCTCCCCCTGTTTCACCCTTGCTCCCCCTGTTTCACCCTTGCTCCCCCTGTTTCACCCTTGCTCCCCCTGTTTCACCCTTGCTCCCCCTGTTTCACCCTTGCTCCCCCTGTTTCACCCTTGCTCCCCCTGTTTCACCCTTGCTCCCCCTGTTTCACCCTTGCTCCCCCTGTTTCACCCTTGCTCCCCCTGTTTCACCCTTGCTCCCCCTGTTTCACCCTTGCTCCCCCTGTTTCACCCTTGCTCCCCCTGTTTCACCCTTGCTCCCCCTGTTTCACCCTTGCTCCCCCTGTTTCACCCTTGCTCCCCCTGTTTCACCCTTGCTCCCCCTGTTTCACCCTTGCTCCCCCTGTTTCACCCTTGCTCCCCCTGTTTCACCCTTGCTCCCCCTGTTTCACCCTTGCTCCCCCTGTTTCACCCTTGCTCCCCCTGTTTCACCCTTGCTCCCCCTGTTTCACCCTTGCTCCCCCTGTTTCACCCTTGCTCCCCCTGTTTCACCCTTGCTCCCCCTGTTTCACCCTTGCTCCCCCTGTTTCACCCTTGCTCCCCCTGTTTCACCCTTGCTCCCCCTGTTTCACCCTTGCTCCCCCTGTTTCACCCTTGCTCCCCCTGTTTCACCCTTGCTCCCCCTGTTTCACCCTTGCTCCCCCTGTTTCACCCTTGCTCCCCCTGTTTCACCCTTGCTCCCCCTGTTTCACCCTTGCTCCCCCTGTTTCACCCTTGCTCCCCCTGTTTCACCCTTGCTCCCCCTGTTTCACCCTTGCTCCCCCTGTTTCACCCTTGCTCCCCCTGTTTCACCCTTGCTCCCCCTGTTTCACCCTTGCTCCCCCTGTTTCACCCTTGCTCCCCCTGTTTCACCCTTGCTCCCCCTGTTTCACCCTTGCTCCCCCTGTTTCACCCTTGCTCCCCCTGTTTCACCCTTGCTCCCCCTGTTTCACCCTTGCTCCCCCTGTTTCACCCTTGCTCCCCCTGTTTCACCCTTGCTCCCCCTGTTTCACCCTTGCTCCCCCTGTTTCACCCTTGCTCCCCCTGTTTCACCCTTGCTCCCCCTGTTTCACCCTTGCTCCCCCTGTTTCACCCTTGCTCCCCCTGTTTCACCCTTGCTCCCCCTGTTTCACCCTTGCTCCCCCTGTTTCACCCTTGCTCCCCCTGTTTCACCCTTGCTCCCCCTGTTTCACCCTTGCTCCCCCTGTTTCACCCTTGCTCCCCCTGTTTCACCCTTGCTCCCCCTGTTTCACCCTTGCTCCCCCTGTTTCACCCTTGCTCCCCCTGTTTCACCCTTGCTCCCCCTGTTTCACCCTTGCTCCCCCTGTTTCACCCTTGCTCCCCCTGTTTCACCCTTGCTCCCCCTGTTTCACCCTTGCTCCCCCTGTTTCACCCTTGCTCCCCCTGTTTCACCCTTGCTCCCCCTGTTTCACCCTTGCTCCCCCTGTTTCACCCTTGCTCCCCCTGTTTCACCCTTGCTCCCCCTGTTTCACCCTTGCTCCCCCTGTTTCACCCTTGCTCCCCCTGTTTCACCCTTGCTCCCCCTGTTTCACCCTTGCTCCCCCTGTTTCACCCTTGCTCCCCCTGTTTCACCCTTGCTCCCCCTGTTTCACCCTTGCTCCCCCTGTTTCACCCTTGCTCCCCCTGTTTCACCCTTGCTCCCCCTGTTTCACCCTTGCTCCCCCTGTTTCACCCTTGCTCCCCCTGTTTCACCCTTGCTCCCCCTGTTTCACCCTTGCTCCCCCTGTTTCACCCTTGCTCCCCCTGTTTCACCCTTGCTCCCCCTGTTTCACCCTTGCTCCCCCTGTTTCACCCTTGCTCCCCCTGTTTCACCCTTGCTCCCCCTGTTTCACCCTTGCTCCCCCTGTTTCACCCTTGCTCCCCCTGTTTCACCCTTGCTCCCCCTGTTTCACCCTTGCTCCCCCTGTTTCACCCTTGCTCCCCCTGTTTCACCCTTGCTCCCCCTGTTTCACCCTTGCTCCCCCTGTTTCACCCTTGCTCCCCCTGTTTCACCCTTGCTCCCCCTGTTTCACCCTTGCTCCCCCTGTTTCACCCTTGCTCCCCCTGTTTCACCCTTGCTCCCCCTGTTTCACCCTTGCTCCCCCTGTTTCACCCTTGCTCCCCCTGTTTCACCCTTGCTCCCCCTGTTTCACCCTTGCTCCCCCTGTTTCACCCTTGCTCCCCCTGTTTCACCCTTGCTCCCCCTGTTTCACCCTTGCTCCCCCTGTTTCACCCTTGCTCCCCCTGTTTCACCCTTGCTCCCCCTGTTTCACCCTTGCTCCCCCTGTTTCACCCTTGCTCCCCCTGTTTCACCCTTGCTCCCCCTGTTTCACCCTTGCTCCCCCTGTTTCACCCTTGCTCCCCCTGTTTCACCCTTGCTCCCCCTGTTTCACCCTTGCTCCCCCTGTTTCACCCTTGCTCCCCCTGTTTCACCCTTGCTCCCCCTGTTTCACCCTTGCTCCCCCTGTTTCACCCTTGCTCCCCCTGTTTCACCCTTGCTCCCCCTGTTTCACCCTTGCTCCCCCTGTTTCACCCTTGCTCCCCCTGTTTCACCCTTGCTCCCCCTGTTTCACCCTTGCTCCCCCTGTTTCACCCTTGCTCCCCCTGTTTCACCCTTGCTCCCCCTGTTTCACCCTTGCTCCCCCTGTTTCACCCTTGCTCCCCCTGTTTCACCCTTGCTCCCCCTGTTTCACCCTTGCTCCCCCTGTTTCACCCTTGCTCCCCCTGTTTCACCCTTGCTCCCCCTGTTTCACCCTTGCTCCCCCTGTTTCACCCTTGCTCCCCCTGTTTCACCCTTGCTCCCCCTGTTTCACCCTTGCTCCCCCTGTTTCACCCTTGCTCCCCCTGTTTCACCCTTGCTCCCCCTGTTTCACCCTTGCTCCCCCTGTTTCACCCTTGCTCCCCCTGTTTCACCCTTGCTCCCCCTGTTTCACCCTTGCTCCCCCTGTTTCACCCTTGCTCCCCCTGTTTCACCCTTGCTCCCCCTGTTTCACCCTTGCTCCCCCTGTTTCACCCTTGCTCCCCCTGTTTCACCCTTGCTCCCCCTGTTTCACCCTTGCTCCCCCTGTTTCACCCTTGCTCCCCCTGTTTCACCCTTGCTCCCCCTGTTTCACCCTTGCTCCCCCTGTTTCACCCTTGCTCCCCCTGTTTCACCCTTGCTCCCCCTGTTTCACCCTTGCTCCCCCTGTTTCACCCTTGCTCCCCCTGTTTCACCCTTGCTCCCCCTGTTTCACCCTTGCTCCCCCTGTTTCACCCTTGCTCCCCCTGTTTCACCCTTGCTCCCCCTGTTTCACCCTTGCTCCCCCTGTTTCACCCTTGCTCCCCCTGTTTCACCCTTGCTCCCCCTGTTTCACCCTTGCTCCCCCTGTTTCACCCTTGCTCCCCCTGTTTCACCCTTGCTCCCCCTGTTTCACCCTTGCTCCCCCTGTTTCACCCTTGCTCCCCCTGTTTCACCCTTGCTCCCCCTGTTTCACCCTTGCTCCCCCTGTTTCACCCTTGCTCCCCCTGTTTCACCCTTGCTCCCCCTGTTTCACCCTTGCTCCCCCTGTTTCACCCTTGCTCCCCCTGTTTCACCCTTGCTCCCCCTGTTTCACCCTTGCTCCCCCTGTTTCACCCTTGCTCCCCCTGTTTCACCCTTGCTCCCCCTGTTTCACCCTTGCTCCCCCTGTTTCACCCTTGCTCCCCCTGTTTCACCCTTGCTCCCCCTGTTTCACCCTTGCTCCCCCTGTTTCACCCTTGCTCCCCCTGTTTCACCCTTGCTCCCCCTGTTTCACCCTTGCTCCCCCTGTTTCACCCTTGCTCCCCCTGTTTCACCCTTGCTCCCCCTGTTTCACCCTTGCTCCCCCTGTTTCACCCTTGCTCCCCCTGTTTCACCCTTGCTCCCCCTGTTTCACCCTTGCTCCCCCTGTTTCACCCTTGCTCCCCCTGTTTCACCCTTGCTCCCCCTGTTTCACCCTTGCTCCCCCTGTTTCACCCTTGCTCCCCCTGTTTCACCCTTGCTCCCCCTGTTTCACCCTTGCTCCCCCTGTTTCACCCTTGCTCCCCCTGTTTCACCCTTGCTCCCCCTGTTTCACCCTTGCTCCCCCTGTTTCACCCTTGCTCCCCCTGTTTCACCCTTGCTCCCCCTGTTTCACCCTTGCTCCCCCTGTTTCACCCTTGCTCCCCCTGTTTCACCCTTGCTCCCCCTGTTTCACCCTTGCTCCCCCTGTTTCACCCTTGCTCCCCCTGTTTCACCCTTGCTCCCCCTGTTTCACCCTTGCTCCCCCTGTTTCACCCTTGCTCCCCCTGTTTCACCCTTGCTCCCCCTGTTTCACCCTTGCTCCCCCTGTTTCACCCTTGCTCCCCCTGTTTCACCCTTGCTCCCCCTGTTTCACCCTTGCTCCCCCTGTTTCACCCTTGCTCCCCCTGTTTCACCCTTGCTCCCCCTGTTTCACCCTTGCTCCCCCTGTTTCACCCTTGCTCCCCCTGTTTCACCCTTGCTCCCCCTGTTTCACCCTTGCTCCCCCTGTTTCACCCTTGCTCCCCCTGTTTCACCCTTGCTCCCCCTGTTTCACCCTTGCTCCCCCTGTTTCACCCTTGCTCCCCCTGTTTCACCCTTGCTCCCCCTGTTTCACCCTTGCTCCCCCTGTTTCACCCTTGCTCCCCCTGTTTCACCCTTGCTCCCCCTGTTTCACCCTTGCTCCCCCTGTTTCACCCTTGCTCCCCCTGTTTCACCCTTGCTCCCCCTGTTTCACCCTTGCTCCCCCTGTTTCACCCTTGCTCCCCCTGTTTCACCCTTGCTCCCCCTGTTTCACCCTTGCTCCCCCTGTTTCACCCTTGCTCCCCCTGTTTCACCCTTGCTCCCCCTGTTTCACCCTTGCTCCCCCTGTTTCACCCTTGCTCCCCCTGTTTCACCCTTGCTCCCCCTGTTTCACCCTTGCTCCCCCTGTTTCACCCTTGCTCCCCCTGTTTCACCCTTGCTCCCCCTGTTTCACCCTTGCTCCCCCTGTTTCACCCTTGCTCCCCCTGTTTCACCCTTGCTCCCCCTGTTTCACCCTTGCTCCCCCTGTTTCACCCTTGCTCCCCCTGTTTCACCCTTGCTCCCCCTGTTTCACCCTTGCTCCCCCTGTTTCACCCTTGCTCCCCCTGTTTCACCCTTGCTCCCCCTGTTTCACCCTTGCTCCCCCTGTTTCACCCTTGCTCCCCCTGTTTCACCCTTGCTCCCCCTGTTTCACCCTTGCTCCCCCTGTTTCACCCTTGCTCCCCCTGTTTCACCCTTGCTCCCCCTGTTTCACCCTTGCTCCCCCTGTTTCACCCTTGCTCCCCCTGTTTCACCCTTGCTCCCCCTGTTTCACCCTTGCTCCCCCTGTTTCACCCTTGCTCCCCCTGTTTCACCCTTGCTCCCCCTGTTTCACCCTTGCTCCCCCTGTTTCACCCTTGCTCCCCCTGTTTCACCCTTGCTCCCCCTGTTTCACCCTTGCTCCCCCTGTTTCACCCTTGCTCCCCCTGTTTCACCCTTGCTCCCCCTGTTTCACCCTTGCTCCCCCTGTTTCACCCTTGCTCCCCCTGTTTCACCCTTGCTCCCCCTGTTTCACCCTTGCTCCCCCTGTTTCACCCTTGCTCCCCCTGTTTCACCCTTGCTCCCCCTGTTTCACCCTTGCTCCCCCTGTTTCACCCTTGCTCCCCCTGTTTCACCCTTGCTCCCCCTGTTTCACCCTTGCTCCCCCTGTTTCACCCTTGCTCCCCCTGTTTCACCCTTGCTCCCCCTGTTTCACCCTTGCTCCCCCTGTTTCACCCTTGCTCCCCCTGTTTCACCCTTGCTCCCCCTGTTTCACCCTTGCTCCCCCTGTTTCACCCTTGCTCCCCCTGTTTCACCCTTGCTCCCCCTGTTTCACCCTTGCTCCCCCTGTTTCACCCTTGCTCCCCCTGTTTCACCCTTGCTCCCCCTGTTTCACCCTTGCTCCCCCTGTTTCACCCTTGCTCCCCCTGTTTCACCCTTGCTCCCCCTGTTTCACCCTTGCTCCCCCTGTTTCACCCTTGCTCCCCCTGTTTCACCCTTGCTCCCCCTGTTTCACCCTTGCTCCCCCTGTTTCACCCTTGCTCCCCCTGTTTCACCCTTGCTCCCCCTGTTTCACCCTTGCTCCCCCTGTTTCACCCTTGCTCCCCCTGTTTCACCCTTGCTCCCCCTGTTTCACCCTTGCTCCCCCTGTTTCACCCTTGCTCCCCCTGTTTCACCCTTGCTCCCCCTGTTTCACCCTTGCTCCCCCTGTTTCACCCTTGCTCCCCCTGTTTCACCCTTGCTCCCCCTGTTTCACCCTTGCTCCCCCTGTTTCACCCTTGCTCCCCCTGTTTCACCCTTGCTCCCCCTGTTTCACCCTTGCTCCCCCTGTTTCACCCTTGCTCCCCCTGTTTCACCCTTGCTCCCCCTGTTTCACCCTTGCTCCCCCTGTTTCACCCTTGCTCCCCCTGTTTCACCCTTGCTCCCCCTGTTTCACCCTTGCTCCCCCTGTTTCACCCTTGCTCCCCCTGTTTCACCCTTGCTCCCCCTGTTTCACCCTTGCTCCCCCTGTTTCACCCTTGCTCCCCCTGTTTCACCCTTGCTCCCCCTGTTTCACCCTTGCTCCCCCTGTTTCACCCTTGCTCCCCCTGTTTCACCCTTGCTCCCCCTGTTTCACCCTTGCTCCCCCTGTTTCACCCTTGCTCCCCCTGTTTCACCCTTGCTCCCCCTGTTTCACCCTTGCTCCCCCTGTTTCACCCTTGCTCCCCCTGTTTCACCCTTGCTCCCCCTGTTTCACCCTTGCTCCCCCTGTTTCACCCTTGCTCCCCCTGTTTCACCCTTGCTCCCCCTGTTTCACCCTTGCTCCCCCTGTTTCACCCTTGCTCCCCCTGTTTCACCCTTGCTCCCCCTGTTTCACCCTTGCTCCCCCTGTTTCACCCTTGCTCCCCCTGTTTCACCCTTGCTCCCCCTGTTTCACCCTTGCTCCCCCTGTTTCACCCTTGCTCCCCCTGTTTCACCCTTGCTCCCCCTGTTTCACCCTTGCTCCCCCTGTTTCACCCTTGCTCCCCCTGTTTCACCCTTGCTCCCCCTGTTTCACCCTTGCTCCCCCTGTTTCACCCTTGCTCCCCCTGTTTCACCCTTGCTCCCCCTGTTTCACCCTTGCTCCCCCTGTTTCACCCTTGCTCCCCCTGTTTCACCCTTGCTCCCCCTGTTTCACCCTTGCTCCCCCTGTTTCACCCTTGCTCCCCCTGTTTCACCCTTGCTCCCCCTGTTTCACCCTTGCTCCCCCTGTTTCACCCTTGCTCCCCCTGTTTCACCCTTGCTCCCCCTGTTTCACCCTTGCTCCCCCTGTTTCACCCTTGCTCCCCCTGTTTCACCCTTGCTCCCCCTGTTTCACCCTTGCTCCCCCTGTTTCACCCTTGCTCCCCCTGTTTCACCCTTGCTCCCCCTGTTTCACCCTTGCTCCCCCTGTTTCACCCTTGCTCCCCCTGTTTCACCCTTGCTCCCCCTGTTTCACCCTTGCTCCCCCTGTTTCACCCTTGCTCCCCCTGTTTCACCCTTGCTCCCCCTGTTTCACCCTTGCTCCCCCTGTTTCACCCTTGCTCCCCCTGTTTCACCCTTGCTCCCCCTGTTTCACCCTTGCTCCCCCTGTTTCACCCTTGCTCCCCCTGTTTCACCCTTGCTCCCCCTGTTTCACCCTTGCTCCCCCTGTTTCACCCTTGCTCCCCCTGTTTCACCCTTGCTCCCCCTGTTTCACCCTTGCTCCCCCTGTTTCACCCTTGCTCCCCCTGTTTCACCCTTGCTCCCCCTGTTTCACCCTTGCTCCCCCTGTTTCACCCTTGCTCCCCCTGTTTCACCCTTGCTCCCCCTGTTTCACCCTTGCTCCCCCTGTTTCACCCTTGCTCCCCCTGTTTCACCCTTGCTCCCCCTGTTTCACCCTTGCTCCCCCTGTTTCACCCTTGCTCCCCCTGTTTCACCCTTGCTCCCCCTGTTTCACCCTTGCTCCCCCTGTTTCACCCTTGCTCCCCCTGTTTCACCCTTGCTCCCCCTGTTTCACCCTTGCTCCCCCTGTTTCACCCTTGCTCCCCCTGTTTCACCCTTGCTCCCCCTGTTTCACCCTTGCTCCCCCTGTTTCACCCTTGCTCCCCCTGTTTCACCCTTGCTCCCCCTGTTTCACCCTTGCTCCCCCTGTTTCACCCTTGCTCCCCCTGTTTCACCCTTGCTCCCCCTGTTTCACCCTTGCTCCCCCTGTTTCACCCTTGCTCCCCCTGTTTCACCCTTGCTCCCCCTGTTTCACCCTTGCTCCCCCTGTTTCACCCTTGCTCCCCCTGTTTCACCCTTGCTCCCCCTGTTTCACCCTTGCTCCCCCTGTTTCACCCTTGCTCCCCCTGTTTCACCCTTGCTCCCCCTGTTTCACCCTTGCTCCCCCTGTTTCACCCTTGCTCCCCCTGTTTCACCCTTGCTCCCCCTGTTTCACCCTTGCTCCCCCTGTTTCACCCTTGCTCCCCCTGTTTCACCCTTGCTCCCCCTGTTTCACCCTTGCTCCCCCTGTTTCACCCTTGCTCCCCCTGTTTCACCCTTGCTCCCCCTGTTTCACCCTTGCTCCCCCTGTTTCACCCTTGCTCCCCCTGTTTCACCCTTGCTCCCCCTGTTTCACCCTTGCTCCCCCTGTTTCACCCTTGCTCCCCCTGTTTCACCCTTGCTCCCCCTGTTTCACCCTTGCTCCCCCTGTTTCACCCTTGCTCCCCCTGTTTCACCCTTGCTCCCCCTGTTTCACCCTTGCTCCCCCTGTTTCACCCTTGCTCCCCCTGTTTCACCCTTGCTCCCCCTGTTTCACCCTTGCTCCCCCTGTTTCACCCTTGCTCCCCCTGTTTCACCCTTGCTCCCCCTGTTTCACCCTTGCTCCCCCTGTTTCACCCTTGCTCCCCCTGTTTCACCCTTGCTCCCCCTGTTTCACCCTTGCTCCCCCTGTTTCACCCTTGCTCCCCCTGTTTCACCCTTGCTCCCCCTGTTTCACCCTTGCTCCCCCTGTTTCACCCTTGCTCCCCCTGTTTCACCCTTGCTCCCCCTGTTTCACCCTTGCTCCCCCTGTTTCACCCTTGCTCCCCCTGTTTCACCCTTGCTCCCCCTGTTTCACCCTTGCTCCCCCTGTTTCACCCTTGCTCCCCCTGTTTCACCCTTGCTCCCCCTGTTTCACCCTTGCTCCCCCTGTTTCACCCTTGCTCCCCCTGTTTCACCCTTGCTCCCCCTGTTTCACCCTTGCTCCCCCTGTTTCACCCTTGCTCCCCCTGTTTCACCCTTGCTCCCCCTGTTTCACCCTTGCTCCCCCTGTTTCACCCTTGCTCCCCCTGTTTCACCCTTGCTCCCCCTGTTTCACCCTTGCTCCCCCTGTTTCACCCTTGCTCCCCCTGTTTCACCCTTGCTCCCCCTGTTTCACCCTTGCTCCCCCTGTTTCACCCTTGCTCCCCCTGTTTCACCCTTGCTCCCCCTGTTTCACCCTTGCTCCCCCTGTTTCACCCTTGCTCCCCCTGTTTCACCCTTGCTCCCCCTGTTTCACCCTTGCTCCCCCTGTTTCACCCTTGCTCCCCCTGTTTCACCCTTGCTCCCCCTGTTTCACCCTTGCTCCCCCTGTTTCACCCTTGCTCCCCCTGTTTCACCCTTGCTCCCCCTGTTTCACCCTTGCTCCCCCTGTTTCACCCTTGCTCCCCCTGTTTCACCCTTGCTCCCCCTGTTTCACCCTTGCTCCCCCTGTTTCACCCTTGCTCCCCCTGTTTCACCCTTGCTCCCCCTGTTTCACCCTTGCTCCCCCTGTTTCACCCTTGCTCCCCCTGTTTCACCCTTGCTCCCCCTGTTTCACCCTTGCTCCCCCTGTTTCACCCTTGCTCCCCCTGTTTCACCCTTGCTCCCCCTGTTTCACCCTTGCTCCCCCTGTTTCACCCTTGCTCCCCCTGTTTCACCCTTGCTCCCCCTGTTTCACCCTTGCTCCCCCTGTTTCACCCTTGCTCCCCCTGTTTCACCCTTGCTCCCCCTGTTTCACCCTTGCTCCCCCTGTTTCACCCTTGCTCCCCCTGTTTCACCCTTGCTCCCCCTGTTTCACCCTTGCTCCCCCTGTTTCACCCTTGCTCCCCCTGTTTCACCCTTGCTCCCCCTGTTTCACCCTTGCTCCCCCTGTTTCACCCTTGCTCCCCCTGTTTCACCCTTGCTCCCCCTGTTTCACCCTTGCTCCCCCTGTTTCACCCTTGCTCCCCCTGTTTCACCCTTGCTCCCCCTGTTTCACCCTTGCTCCCCCTGTTTCACCCTTGCTCCCCCTGTTTCACCCTTGCTCCCCCTGTTTCACCCTTGCTCCCCCTGTTTCACCCTTGCTCCCCCTGTTTCACCCTTGCTCCCCCTGTTTCACCCTTGCTCCCCCTGTTTCACCCTTGCTCCCCCTGTTTCACCCTTGCTCCCCCTGTTTCACCCTTGCTCCCCCTGTTTCACCCTTGCTCCCCCTGTTTCACCCTTGCTCCCCCTGTTTCACCCTTGCTCCCCCTGTTTCACCCTTGCTCCCCCTGTTTCACCCTTGCTCCCCCTGTTTCACCCTTGCTCCCCCTGTTTCACCCTTGCTCCCCCTGTTTCACCCTTGCTCCCCCTGTTTCACCCTTGCTCCCCCTGTTTCACCCTTGCTCCCCCTGTTTCACCCTTGCTCCCCCTGTTTCACCCTTGCTCCCCCTGTTTCACCCTTGCTCCCCCTGTTTCACCCTTGCTCCCCCTGTTTCACCCTTGCTCCCCCTGTTTCACCCTTGCTCCCCCTGTTTCACCCTTGCTCCCCCTGTTTCACCCTTGCTCCCCCTGTTTCACCCTTGCTCCCCCTGTTTCACCCTTGCTCCCCCTGTTTCACCCTTGCTCCCCCTGTTTCACCCTTGCTCCCCCTGTTTCACCCTTGCTCCCCCTGTTTCACCCTTGCTCCCCCTGTTTCACCCTTGCTCCCCCTGTTTCACCCTTGCTCCCCCTGTTTCACCCTTGCTCCCCCTGTTTCACCCTTGCTCCCCCTGTTTCACCCTTGCTCCCCCTGTTTCACCCTTGCTCCCCCTGTTTCACCCTTGCTCCCCCTGTTTCACCCTTGCTCCCCCTGTTTCACCCTTGCTCCCCCTGTTTCACCCTTGCTCCCCCTGTTTCACCCTTGCTCCCCCTGTTTCACCCTTGCTCCCCCTGTTTCACCCTTGCTCCCCCTGTTTCACCCTTGCTCCCCCTGTTTCACCCTTGCTCCCCCTGTTTCACCCTTGCTCCCCCTGTTTCACCCTTGCTCCCCCTGTTTCACCCTTGCTCCCCCTGTTTCACCCTTGCTCCCCCTGTTTCACCCTTGCTCCCCCTGTTTCACCCTTGCTCCCCCTGTTTCACCCTTGCTCCCCCTGTTTCACCCTTGCTCCCCCTGTTTCACCCTTGCTCCCCCTGTTTCACCCTTGCTCCCCCTGTTTCACCCTTGCTCCCCCTGTTTCACCCTTGCTCCCCCTGTTTCACCCTTGCTCCCCCTGTTTCACCCTTGCTCCCCCTGTTTCACCCTTGCTCCCCCTGTTTCACCCTTGCTCCCCCTGTTTCACCCTTGCTCCCCCTGTTTCACCCTTGCTCCCCCTGTTTCACCCTTGCTCCCCCTGTTTCACCCTTGCTCCCCCTGTTTCACCCTTGCTCCCCCTGTTTCACCCTTGCTCCCCCTGTTTCACCCTTGCTCCCCCTGTTTCACCCTTGCTCCCCCTGTTTCACCCTTGCTCCCCCTGTTTCACCCTTGCTCCCCCTGTTTCACCCTTGCTCCCCCTGTTTCACCCTTGCTCCCCCTGTTTCACCCTTGCTCCCCCTGTTTCACCCTTGCTCCCCCTGTTTCACCCTTGCTCCCCCTGTTTCACCCTTGCTCCCCCTGTTTCACCCTTGCTCCCCCTGTTTCACCCTTGCTCCCCCTGTTTCACCCTTGCTCCCCCTGTTTCACCCTTGCTCCCCCTGTTTCACCCTTGCTCCCCCTGTTTCACCCTTGCTCCCCCTGTTTCACCCTTGCTCCCCCTGTTTCACCCTTGCTCCCCCTGTTTCACCCTTGCTCCCCCTGTTTCACCCTTGCTCCCCCTGTTTCACCCTTGCTCCCCCTGTTTCACCCTTGCTCCCCCTGTTTCACCCTTGCTCCCCCTGTTTCACCCTTGCTCCCCCTGTTTCACCCTTGCTCCCCCTGTTTCACCCTTGCTCCCCCTGTTTCACCCTTGCTCCCCCTGTTTCACCCTTGCTCCCCCTGTTTCACCCTTGCTCCCCCTGTTTCACCCTTGCTCCCCCTGTTTCACCCTTGCTCCCCCTGTTTCACCCTTGCTCCCCCTGTTTCACCCTTGCTCCCCCTGTTTCACCCTTGCTCCCCCTGTTTCACCCTTGCTCCCCCTGTTTCACCCTTGCTCCCCCTGTTTCACCCTTGCTCCCCCTGTTTCACCCTTGCTCCCCCTGTTTCACCCTTGCTCCCCCTGTTTCACCCTTGCTCCCCCTGTTTCACCCTTGCTCCCCCTGTTTCACCCTTGCTCCCCCTGTTTCACCCTTGCTCCCCCTGTTTCACCCTTGCTCCCCCTGTTTCACCCTTGCTCCCCCTGTTTCACCCTTGCTCCCCCTGTTTCACCCTTGCTCCCCCTGTTTCACCCTTGCTCCCCCTGTTTCACCCTTGCTCCCCCTGTTTCACCCTTGCTCCCCCTGTTTCACCCTTGCTCCCCCTGTTTCACCCTTGCTCCCCCTGTTTCACCCTTGCTCCCCCTGTTTCACCCTTGCTCCCCTGTTTTCACCCTTGCTCCCCTTGTTTCACCTTGCTCCCCCTTTTCACCTTGCTCCCCCTGTTTCACCCTTGCTCCCCCTGTTTCACCCTTGCTCCCCCTGTTTCACCCTTGCTCCCCCTGTTTCACCCTTGCTCCCCCTGTTTCACCCTTGCTCCCCCTGTTTCACCCTTGCTCCCCCTGTTTCACCCTTGCTCCCCCTGTTTCACCCTTGCTCCCCCCCTTTTTGTTTCACCCTTGCTCCCCCTGTTTCACCCTTGCTCCCCCTGTTTCACCCTTGCTCCCCCTGTTTCACCCTTGCTCCCCCTGTTTCACCCTTGCTCCCCTGTTCACCCTTGCTCCCCCTGTTTCACCCTTGCTCCCCCTGTTTCACCCTTGCTCCCCCTGTTTCACCCTTGCTCCCCCTGTTTCACCCTTGCTCCCCCTGTTTCACCCTTGCTCCCCCTGTTTCACCCTTGCTCCCCCTGTTTCACCCTTGCTCCCCCTGTTTCACCCTTGCTCCCCCCTGTTCAACCTTGCTCCCCCTGTTTCACCCTTGCTCCCCCTGTTTCACCCTTGCTCCCCCTGTTTCACCCTTGCTCCCCCTGTTTCACCTTGCTCCCCTGTTTCACCCTTGCTCCCTCCCCTTCTTATTTCTCACTCTCTTCCCCCTTGCTCCCTCCCTTACTTCTGCTCCCCCCTACTTCTGCTCACCCTCTGCTCACCTCCCACATCCTGTGAGTTGGAGATAGGATGGCATGGGGGAGATGAGGGAAGGGGAGATGAGGAATGCGGAGATGAGGGAAGGGTGGTGCGGAATGCGGAGATGAGGGAAGGGGAGGTGAGGAATGCAGAGATGAGGGAAGGGGAAATGAACGCGTATGCGACGGAAAGCGGAGAACGACTTGTAGGTCGAGGGAGGGTGTGTGAGTGGGTGACGGGAGGGGAGGGGAATGAGCGCGCTCGTTCGAGGGAAGGGAGGGGATGGGGTGAAGAGGAGCAAATGATTGGAGGGATGGAACAAGAGGGGGACAGAAACTCTCTTGAAACCCGGGTGCTGATGCCACAATCTGCACAGCGGAGATGTGGAATGGGAGGCGAAGAGGGAGGAGAGGGTGGGTGACGAAGTAGAGGAGGTGAGGGAGGAGAGAGAGGGTTGGGATGAGAGAAATAGATGATAAAGGAAGGGAAGTAGGAGGAGACGATGTTGGGTCGGAGGAGGGGAGGATGACGGGCGGGAGATGAGCGGAAGGGCGGATGAGAGGACATTGGGATGAGAGGAAAGGTGGATGGGAGAAAGTGAAGGGGAAAAGAGGGAGAAAGAGAGGGACGAAGGAGGGGGGGAGGAAAGAGTGTGACCGGGTACAATGGGGATGGTAAAAGGGTGAAACTGACACGCAGGGTTGGAGTGAGGAAGAGAGTAGGAGAGCGGGAGATGGAAAGAGGAAGGGGTCTGGATCGAGGGAGGATGATGAAAGAAATGTGAGAATGGCCGGAAGGAAGGGAGAACGGGGGAAGGGAGGGAGGGAGGACGGGCGACAGAGAGGGGAAAGAGGGTAGTGAGGCTGAGAGTGTGGGAGAGATGGAGGAAGGGAGGAAGAGAGAGGAGGAGAGGAAGAGGAGGACGACTGGGGGGACGAAGGAACGGAGTAAGGGAGGAGGGGGTAAGAGGTAAAACTGCAGCAAGCAAGGTATAAGGATGGAACGGGGGATAGGAGGATCCCTGCACCCTCTCTCCCTACCCCCCACCTCGCGCGCTCCCCTGCGCCGCCTGCCCCGCTCCCCTGCCCCGCCTCCCCCGCTCCCATGCCCCGCCTCCCCCGCTCCCCTGCGAGCCTCCCCCGCTCCCTTGCCCCGCCTCCCCTGCTCCCCTGCCCCGCCTCCCCCGCTCCCCTGCCCCGCCCCCTGCAGCACTACGCTCCTTGCTGCCCCGCCTGCACGCGCTGCCCCGGCTGTGCGCCCAGCACTCTGCTCCAAAGCCGCAGCAGCACCTGCCATGCGTGCGCGGTTGGTGCAAGAGAGAGGAGGGTGGGCGCAAGAGAGAGGAGGAGGCAGGGTGGGGGGTGTAGGAGCGAGAGAGAGTGGCAATGGAAAGAGCGAGAGAGAAGAATCATGAGTCAAAGGGGAGGGAAGCAACGATAGGAAATGGATGAGAGGGTGGGCGGCGGCGTAGGTGGAGAAGCGATGGTGATGAAGGGGGGAACGTGATAGGCAGGGGAGTGATGGCGACGTGGAGAGAGGCGCGAGGGAAGGGAGGTCGGCGGTAAGGGAAATTTCCAGGCGACAGGGAGGGCGATGGGGAGGGGACGCGCGGGCGACGGTGGGGGAAAGCGTGGGCGACGGTGCGGGGAAGTGTGGGCGACGGTGGGAGAAATCGTGGGCGACGGTGGGTGAAATCGTGGGCGACGGTGGGAGAAATCGTGGGCGACGGTGGGTGAAATCGTGGGCGACGGTGGGAGAAATCGTGGTCGACGGTGGAGAGAGAATCGTGGGCGACGGTGGGAGAAATCGTGGGCGACGGTGGGAGAAATCGTGGGCGACGGTGGGGAGAAAGCGTGGGCGATGAGCGGCGATGGCGTGAAGGTGGGGGGGGGAAGACGCTCTCGACGGTATGGGGAAGCGTGGGTGAAGGCAGGAGGAAGCGTGAGTGGCGGTAAGGGGAAGCGTGAGCAACGGTGGGGGAAGCGTGGAGCGACGATGAGGAAAGCGTGGGCGTGTGCGGGGGGTATGCAAGAGACGGTTGGGGGAAGCGTGGGGGACGCGGAAGACGATAAGGCCAAATGCGATATTTGCGGAAGGGCGATGCCAGGGCGACCGAGTGCGGAAACGTGATATGGCTCGCCTTGCTTCACGCCGATATAGCTACGACCAGAAAGTAATCGAGGTCTCT
>CANIUD010000909.1:265000-342100 GCA_947470075.1 Closterium sp. Yama58-4 | reverse complement strand
CCCCTGTTTCACCCTTGCTCCCCCTGTTTCACCCTTGCTCCCCCTGTTTCACCCTTGCTCCCCCTGTTTCACCCTTGCTCCCCCTGTTTCACCCTTGCTCCCCCTGTTTCACCCTTGCTCCCCCTGTTTCACCCTTGCTCCCCCTGTTTCACCCTTGCTCCCCCTGTTTCACCCTTGCTCCCCCTGTTTCACCCTTGCTCCCCCTGTTTCACCCTTGCTCCCCCTGTTTCACCCTTGCTCCCCCTGTTTCACCCTTGCTCCCCCTGTTTCACCCTTGCTCCCCCTGTTTCACCCTTGCTCCCCCTGTTTCACCCTTGCTCCCCCTGTTTCACCCTTGCTCCCCCTGTTTCACCCTTGCTCCCCCTGTTTCACCCTTGCTCCCCCTGTTTCACCCTTGCTCCCCCTGTTTCACCCTTGCTCCCCCTGTTTCACCCTTGCTCCCCCTGTTTCACCCTTGCTCCCCCTGTTTCACCCTTGCTCCCCCTGTTTCACCCTTGCTCCCCCTGTTTCACCCTTGCTCCCCCTGTTTCACCCTTGCTCCCCCTGTTTCACCCTTGCTCCCCCTGTTTCACCCTTGCTCCCCCTGTTTCACCCTTGCTCCCCCTGTTTCACCCTTGCTCCCCCTGTTTCACCCTTGCTCCCCCTGTTTCACCCTTGCTCCCCCTGTTTCACCCTTGCTCCCCCTGTTTCACCCTTGCTCCCCCTGTTTCACCCTTGCTCCCCCTGTTTCACCCTTGCTCCCCCTGTTTCACCCTTGCTCCCCCTGTTTCACCCTTGCTCCCCCTGTTTCACCCTTGCTCCCCCTGTTTCACCCTTGCTCCCCCTGTTTCACCCTTGCTCCCCCTGTTTCACCCTTGCTCCCCCTGTTTCACCCTTGCTCCCCCTGTTTCACCCTTGCTCCCCCTGTTTCACCCTTGCTCCCCCTGTTTCACCCTTGCTCCCCCTGTTTCACCCTTGCTCCCCCTGTTTCACCCTTGCTCCCCCTGTTTCACCCTTGCTCCCCCTGTTTCACCCTTGCTCCCCCTGTTTCACCCTTGCTCCCCCTGTTTCACCCTTGCTCCCCCTGTTTCACCCTTGCTCCCCCTGTTTCACCCTTGCTCCCCCTGTTTCACCCTTGCTCCCCCTGTTTCACCCTTGCTCCCCCTGTTTCACCCTTGCTCCCCCTGTTTCACCCTTGCTCCCCCTGTTTCACCCTTGCTCCCCCTGTTTCACCCTTGCTCCCCCTGTTTCACCCTTGCTCCCCCTGTTTCACCCTTGCTCCCCCTGTTTCACCCTTGCTCCCCCTGTTTCACCCTTGCTCCCCCTGTTTCACCCTTGCTCCCCCTGTTTCACCCTTGCTCCCCCTGTTTCACCCTTGCTCCCCCTGTTTCACCCTTGCTCCCCCTGTTTCACCCTTGCTCCCCCTGTTTCACCCTTGCTCCCCCTGTTTCACCCTTGCTCCCCCTGTTTCACCCTTGCTCCCCCTGTTTCACCCTTGCTCCCCCTGTTTCACCCTTGCTCCCCCTGTTTCACCCTTGCTCCCCCTGTTTCACCCTTGCTCCCCCTGTTTCACCCTTGCTCCCCCTGTTTCACCCTTGCTCCCCCTGTTTCACCCTTGCTCCCCCTGTTTCACCCTTGCTCCCCCTGTTTCACCCTTGCTCCCCCTGTTTCACCCTTGCTCCCCCTGTTTCACCCTTGCTCCCCCTGTTTCACCCTTGCTCCCCCTGTTTCACCCTTGCTCCCCCTGTTTCACCCTTGCTCCCCCTGTTTCACCCTTGCTCCCCCTGTTTCACCCTTGCTCCCCCTGTTTCACCCTTGCTCCCCCTGTTTCACCCTTGCTCCCCCTGTTTCACCCTTGCTCCCCCTGTTTCACCCTTGCTCCCCCTGTTTCACCCTTGCTCCCCCTGTTTCACCCTTGCTCCCCCTGTTTCACCCTTGCTCCCCCTGTTTCACCCTTGCTCCCCCTGTTTCACCCTTGCTCCCCCTGTTTCACCCTTGCTCCCCCTGTTTCACCCTTGCTCCCCCTGTTTCACCCTTGCTCCCCCTGTTTCACCCTTGCTCCCCCTGTTTCACCCTTGCTCCCCCTGTTTCACCCTTGCTCCCCCTGTTTCACCCTTGCTCCCCCTGTTTCACCCTTGCTCCCCCTGTTTCACCCTTGCTCCCCCTGTTTCACCCTTGCTCCCCCTGTTTCACCCTTGCTCCCCCTGTTTCACCCTTGCTCCCCCTGTTTCACCCTTGCTCCCCCTGTTTCACCCTTGCTCCCCCTGTTTCACCCTTGCTCCCCCTGTTTCACCCTTGCTCCCCCTGTTTCACCCTTGCTCCCCCTGTTTCACCCTTGCTCCCCCTGTTTCACCCTTGCTCCCCCTGTTTCACCCTTGCTCCCCCTGTTTCACCCTTGCTCCCCCTGTTTCACCCTTGCTCCCCCTGTTTCACCCTTGCTCCCCCTGTTTCACCCTTGCTCCCCCTGTTTCACCCTTGCTCCCCCTGTTTCACCCTTGCTCCCCCTGTTTCACCCTTGCTCCCCCTGTTTCACCCTTGCTCCCCCTGTTTCACCCTTGCTCCCCCTGTTTCACCCTTGCTCCCCCTGTTTCACCCTTGCTCCCCCTGTTTCACCCTTGCTCCCCCTGTTTCACCCTTGCTCCCCCTGTTTCACCCTTGCTCCCCCTGTTTCACCCTTGCTCCCCCTGTTTCACCCTTGCTCCCCCTGTTTCACCCTTGCTCCCCCTGTTTCACCCTTGCTCCCCCTGTTTCACCCTTGCTCCCCCTGTTTCACCCTTGCTCCCCCTGTTTCACCCTTGCTCCCCCTGTTTCACCCTTGCTCCCCCTGTTTCACCCTTGCTCCCCCTGTTTCACCCTTGCTCCCCCTGTTTCACCCTTGCTCCCCCTGTTTCACCCTTGCTCCCCCTGTTTCACCCTTGCTCCCCCTGTTTCACCCTTGCTCCCCCTGTTTCACCCTTGCTCCCCCTGTTTCACCCTTGCTCCCCCTGTTTCACCCTTGCTCCCCCTGTTTCACCCTTGCTCCCCCTGTTTCACCCTTGCTCCCCCTGTTTCACCCTTGCTCCCCCTGTTTCACCCTTGCTCCCCCTGTTTCACCCTTGCTCCCCCTGTTTCACCCTTGCTCCCCCTGTTTCACCCTTGCTCCCCCTGTTTCACCCTTGCTCCCCCTGTTTCACCCTTGCTCCCTGTTTTTCACCCTTGCTCCCCCTGTTTCACCCTTGCTCCCCCTGTTTCACCCTTGCTCCCCCTGTTTCACCCTTGCTCCCCCTGTTTCACCCTTGCTCCCCCTGTTTCACCCTTGCTCCCCCTGTTTCACCCTTGCTCCCCCTGTTTCACCCTTGCTCCCCCTGTTTCACCCTTGCTCCCCCTGTTTCACCCTTGCTCCCCCTGTTTCACCCTTGCCTCCCCTGTTTCACCCTTGCTCCCCCTGTTTCACCCTTGCTCCCCCTGTTTCACCCTTGCTCCCCCTGTTTCACCCTTGCTCCCCCTGTTTCACCCTTGCTCCCCCTGTTTCACCCTTGCTCCCCCTGTTTCACCCTTGCTCCCCCTGTTTCACCCTTGCTCCCCCTGTTTCACCCTTGCTCCCCCTGTTTCACCCTTGCTCCCCCTGTTTCACCCTTGCTCCCCCTGTTTCACCCTTGCTCCCCCTGTTTCACCCTTGCTCCCCCTGTTTCACCCTTGCTCCCCCTGTTTCACCCTTGCTCCCCCTGTTTCACCCTTGCTCCCCCTGTTTCACCCTTGCTCCCCCTGTTTCACCCTTGCTCCCCCTGTTTCACCCTTGCTCCCCCTGTTTCACCCTTGCTCCCCCTGTTTCACCCTTGCTCCCCCTGTTTCACCCTTGCTCCCCCTGTTTCACCCTTGCTCCCCCTGTTTCACCCTTGCTCCCCCTGTTTCACCCTTGCTCCCCCTGTTTCACCCTTGCTCCCCCTGTTTCACCCTTGCTCCCCCTGTTTCACCCTTGCTCCCCCTGTTTCACCCTTGCTCCCCCTGTTTCACCCTTGCTCCCCCTGTTTCACCCTTGCTCCCCCTGTTTCACCCTTGCTCCCCCTGTTTCACCCTTGCTCCCCCTGTTTCACCCTTGCTCCCCCTGTTTCACCCTTGCTCCCCCTGTTTCACCCTTGCTCCCCCTGTTTCACCCTTGCTCCCCCTGTTTCACCCTTGCTCCCCCTCCCCCTGTTTCACCCTTGCTCCCCCTGTTTCACCCTTGCTCCCCCTGTTTCACCCTTGCTCCCCCTGTTTCACCCTTGCTCCCCCTGTTTCACCCTTGCTCCCCCTGTTTCACCCTTGCTCCCCCTGTTTCACCCTTGCTCCCCCTGTTTCACCCTTGCTCCCCCTGTTTCACCCTTGCTCCCCCTGTTTCACCCTTGCTCCCCCTGTTTCACCCTTGCTCCCCCTGTTTCACCCTTGCTCCCCCTGTTTCACCCTTGCTCCCCCTGTTTCACCCTTGCTCCCCCTGTTTCACCCTTGCTCCCCCTGTTTCACCCTTGCTCCCCCTGTTTCACCCTTGCTCCCCCTGTTTCACCCTTGCTCCCCCTGTTTCACCCTTGCTCCCCCTGTTTCACCCTTGCTCCCCCTGTTTCACCCTTGCTCCCCCTGTTTCACCCTTGCTCCCCCTGTTTCACCCTTGCTCCCCCTGTTTCACCCTTGCTCCCCCTGTTTCACCCTTGCTCCCCCTGTTTCACCCTTGCTCCCCCTGTTTCACCCTTGCTCCCCCTGTTTCACCCTTGCTCCCCCTGTTTCACCCTTGCTCCCCCTGTTTCACCCTTGCTCCCCCTGTTTCACCCTTGCTCCCCCTGTTTCACCCTTGCTCCCCCTGTTTCACCCTTGCTCCCCCTGTTTCACCCTTGCTCCCCCTGTTTCACCCTTGCTCCCCCTGTTTCACCCTTGCTCCCCCTGTTTCACCCTTGCTCCCCCTGTTTCACCCTTGCTCCCCCTGTTTCACCCTTGCTCCCCCTGTTTCACCCTTGCTCCCCCTGTTTCACCCTTGCTCCCCCTGTTTCACCCTTGCTCCCCCTGTTTCACCCTTGCTCCCCCTGTTTCACCCTTGCTCCCCCTGTTTCACCCTTGCTCCCCCTGTTTCACCCTTGCTCCCCCTGTTTCACCCTTGCTCCCCCTGTTTCACCCTTGCTCCCCCTGTTTCACCCTTGCTCCCCCTGTTTCACCCTTGCTCCCCCTGTTTCACCCTTGCTCCCCCTGTTTCACCCTTGCTCCCCCTGTTTCACCCTTGCTCCCCCTGTTTCACCCTTGCTCCCCCTGTTTCACCCTTGCTCCCCCTGTTTCACCCTTGCTCCCCCTGTTTCACCCTTGCTCCCCCTGTTTCACCCTTGCTCCCCCTGTTTCACCCTTGCTCCCCCTGTTTCACCCTTGCTCCCCCTGTTTCACCCTTGCTCCCCCTGTTTCACCCTTGCTCCCCCTGTTTCACCCTTGCTCCCCCTGTTTCACCCTTGCTCCCCCTGTTTCACCCTTGCTCCCCCTGTTTCACCCTTGCTCCCCCTGTTTCACCCTTGCTCCCCCTGTTTCACCCTTGCTCCCCCTGTTTCACCCTTGCTCCCCCTGTTTCACCCTTGCTCCCCCTGTTTCACCCTTGCTCCCCCTGTTTCACCCTTTGCTCCCCTGTTTCACCCTTGCTCCCCCTGTTTCACCCTTGCTCCCCCTGTTTCACCCTTGCTCCCCCTTTTTTTCACCCTTGCTCCCCCTGTTTCACCCTTGCTCCCCCTGTTTCACCCTTGCTCCCCCTGTTTCACCCTTGCTCCCCTGTTTCACCCTTGCTCCCCTGTTCACCCTTGCTCCCCCTGTTTCACCCTTGCTCCCCCTGTTTCACCCTTGCTCCCCCTGTTTCACCCTTGCTCCCCCTGTTTCACCCTTGCTCCCCCTGTTTCACCCTTGCTCCCCCTGTTTCACCCTTGCTCCCCCTGTTTCACCCTTGCTCCCCCTGTTTCACCTTGTGCTCCCCCTGTTTCACCCTTGCTCCCCCTGTTTCACCCTTGCTCCCCCTGTTTCACCCTTGCTCCCCCTGTTTCACCCTTGCTCCTTCCCTTGTTTCACCCTTGCTCCCCCTGTTTCACCCTTGCTCCCCCTGTTTCACCCTTGCTCCCCCTGTTTCACCTTGCTCCCCTGTTTGTTTCACCCTTGCTCCCCCTGTTTCACCCTTGCTCCCCCTGTTTCACCCTTGCTCCCCCTGTTTCACCCTTGCTCCCCCTGTTTCACCCTTGCTCCCCCTGTTTCACCCTTGCTCCCCCTGTTTCACCCTTGCTCCCCCTGTTTCACCCTTGCTCCCCCTGTTTCACCCTTGCTCCCCCTGTTTCACCCTTGCTCCCCCTGTTTCACCCTTGCTCCCCCTGTTTCACCCTTGCTCCCCCTGTTTCACCCTTGCTCCCCCTGTTTCACCCTTGCTCCCCCTGTTTCACCCTTGCTCCCCCTGTTTCACCCTTGCTCCCCCTGTTTCACCCTTGCTCCCCCTGTTTCACCCTTGCTCCCCCTGTTTCACCCTTGCTCCCCCTGTTTCACCCTTGCTCCCCCTGTTTCACCCTTGCTCCCCCTGTTTCACCCTTGCTCCCCCTGTTTCACCCTTGCTCCCCCTGTTTCACCCTTGCTCCCCCTGTTTCACCCTTGCTCCCCCTGTTTCACCCTTGCTCCCCCTGTTTCACCCTTGCTCCCCCTGTTTCACCCTTGCTCCCCCTGTTTCACCCTTGCTCCCCCTGTTTCACCCTTGCTCCCCCTGTTTCACCCTTGCTCCCCCTGTTTCACCCTTGCTCCCCCTGTTTCACCCTTGCTCCCCCTGTTTCACCCTTGCTCCCCCTGTTTCACCCTTGCTCCCCCTGTTTCACCCTTGCTCCCCCTGTTTCACCCTTGCTCCCCCTGTTTCACCCTTGCTCCCCCTGTTTCACCCTTGCTCCCCCTGTTTCACCCTTGCTCCCCCTGTTTCACCCTTGCTCCCCCTGTTTCACCCTTGCTCCCCCTGTTTCACCCTTGCTCCCCCTGTTTCACCCTTGCTCCCCCTGTTTCACCCTTGCTCCCCCTGTTTCACCCTTGCTCCCCCTGTTTCACCCTTGCTCCCCCTGTTTCACCCTTGCTCCCCCTGTTTCACCCTTGCTCCCCCTGTTTCACCCTTGCTCCCCCTGTTTCACCCTTGCTCCCCCTGTTTCACCCTTGCTCCCCCTGTTTCACCCTTGCTCCCCCTGTTTCACCCTTGCTCCCCCTGTTTCACCCTTGCTCCCCCTGTTTCACCCTTGCTCCCCCTGTTTCACCCTTGCTCCCCCTGTTTCACCCTTGCTCCCCCTGTTTCACCCTTGCTCCCCCTGTTTCACCCTTGCTCCCCCTGTTTCACCCTTGCTCCCCCTGTTTCACCCTTGCTCCCCCTGTTTCACCCTTGCTCCCCCTGTTTCACCCTTGCTCCCCCTGTTTCACCCTTGCTCCCCCTGTTTCACCCTTGCTCCCCCTGTTTCACCCTTGCTCCCCCTGTTTCACCCTTGCTCCCCCTGTTTCACCCTTGCTCCCCCTGTTTCACCCTTGCTCCCCCTGTTTCACCCTTGCTCCCCCTGTTTCACCCTTGCTCCCCCTGTTTCACCCTTGCTCCCCCTGTTTCACCCTTGCTCCCCCTGTTTCACCCTTGCTCCCCCTGTTTCACCCTTGCTCCCCCTGTTTCACCCTTGCTCCCCCTGTTTCACCCTTGCTCCCCCTGTTTCACCCTTGCTCCCCCTGTTTCACCCTTGCTCCCCCTGTTTCACCCTTGCTCCCCCTGTTTCACCCTTGCTCCCCCTGTTTCACCCTTGCTCCCCCTGTTTCACCCTTGCTCCCCCTGTTTCACCCTTGCTCCCCCTGTTTCACCCTTGCTCCCCCTGTTTCACCCTTGCTCCCCCTGTTTCACCCTTGCTCCCCCTGTTTCACCCTTGCTCCCCCTGTTTCACCCTTGCTCCCCCTGTTTCACCCTTGCTCCCCCTGTTTCACCCTTGCTCCCCCTGTTTCACCCTTGCTCCCCCTGTTTCACCCTTGCTCCCCCTGTTTCACCCTTGCTCCCCCTGTTTCACCCTTGCTCCCCCTGTTTCACCCTTGCTCCCCCTGTTTCACCCTTGCTCCCCCTGTTTCACCCTTGCTCCCCCTGTTTCACCCTTGCTCCCCCTGTTTCACCCTTGCTCCCCCTGTTTCACCCTTGCTCCCCCTGTTTCACCCTTGCTCCCCCTGTTTCACCCTTGCTCCCCCTGTTTCACCCTTGCTCCCCCTGTTTCACCCTTGCTCCCCCTGTTTCACCCTTGCTCCCCCTGTTTCACCCTTGCTCCCCCTGTTTCACCCTTGCTCCCCCTGTTTCACCCTTGCTCCCCCTGTTTCACCCTTGCTCCCCCTGTTTCACCCTTGCTCCCCCTGTTTCACCCTTGCTCCCCCTGTTTCACCCTTGCTCCCCCTGTTTCACCCTTGCTCCCCCTGTTTCACCCTTGCTCCCCCTGTTTCACCCTTGCTCCCCCTGTTTCACCCTTGCTCCCCCTGTTTCACCCTTGCTCCCCCTGTTTCACCCTTGCTCCCCCTGTTTCACCCTTGCTCCCCCTGTTTCACCCTTGCTCCCCCTGTTTCACCCTTGCTCCCCCTGTTTCACCCTTGCTCCCCCTGTTTCACCCTTGCTCCCCCTGTTTCACCCTTGCTCCCCCTGTTTCACCCTTGCTCCCCCTGTTTCACCCTTGCTCCCCCTGTTTCACCCTTGCTCCCCCTGTTTCACCCTTGCTCCCCCTGTTTCACCCTTGCTCCCCCTGTTTCACCCTTGCTCCCCCTGTTTCACCCTTGCTCCCCCTGTTTCACCCTTGCTCCCCCTGTTTCACCCTTGCTCCCCCTGTTTCACCCTTGCTCCCCCTGTTTCACCCTTGCTCCCCCTGTTTCACCCTTGCTCCCCCTGTTTCACCCTTGCTCCCCCTGTTTCACCCTTGCTCCCCCTGTTTCACCCTTGCTCCCCCTGTTTCACCCTTGCTCCCCCTGTTTCACCCTTGCTCCCCCTGTTTCACCCTTGCTCCCCCTGTTTCACCCTTGCTCCCCCTGTTTCACCCTTGCTCCCCCTGTTTCACCCTTGCTCCCCCTGTTTCACCCTTGCTCCCCCTGTTTCACCCTTGCTCCCCCTGTTTCACCCTTGCTCCCCCTGTTTCACCCTTGCTCCCCCTGTTTCACCCTTGCTCCCCCTGTTTCACCCTTGCTCCCCCTGTTTCACCCTTGCTCCCCCTGTTTCACCCTTGCTCCCCCTGTTTCACCCTTGCTCCCCCTGTTTCACCCTTGCTCCCCCTGTTTCACCCTTGCTCCCCCTGTTTCACCCTTGCTCCCCCTGTTTCACCCTTGCTCCCCCTGTTTCACCCTTGCTCCCCCTGTTTCACCCTTGCTCCCCCTGTTTCACCCTTGCTCCCCCTGTTTCACCCTTGCTCCCCCTGTTTCACCCTTGCTCCCCCTGTTTCACCCTTGCTCCCCCTGTTTCACCCTTGCTCCCCCTGTTTCACCCTTGCTCCCCCTGTTTCACCCTTGCTCCCCCTGTTTCACCCTTGCTCCCCCTGTTTCACCCTTGCTCCCCCTGTTTCACCCTTGCTCCCCCTGTTTCACCCTTGCTCCCCCTGTTTCACCCTTGCTCCCCCTGTTTCACCCTTGCTCCCCCTGTTTCACCCTTGCTCCCCCTGTTTCACCCTTGCTCCCCCTGTTTCACCCTTGCTCCCCCTGTTTCACCCTTGCTCCCCCTGTTTCACCCTTGCTCCCCCTGTTTCACCCTTGCTCCCCCTGTTTCACCCTTGCTCCCCCTGTTTCACCCTTGCTCCCCCTGTTTCACCCTTGCTCCCCCTGTTTCACCCTTGCTCCCCCTGTTTCACCCTTGCTCCCCCTGTTTCACCCTTGCTCCCCCTGTTTCACCCTTGCTCCCCCTGTTTCACCCTTGCTCCCCCTGTTTCACCCTTGCTCCCCCTGTTTCACCCTTGCTCCCCCTGTTTCACCCTTGCTCCCCCTGTTTCACCCTTGCTCCCCCTGTTTCACCCTTGCTCCCCCTGTTTCACCCTTGCTCCCCCTGTTTCACCCTTGCTCCCCCTGTTTCACCCTTGCTCCCCCTGTTTCACCCTTGCTCCCCCTGTTTCACCCTTGCTCCCCCTGTTTCACCCTTGCTCCCCCTGTTTCACCCTTGCTCCCCCTGTTTCACCCTTGCTCCCCCTGTTTCACCCTTGCTCCCCCTGTTTCACCCTTGCTCCCCCTGTTTTCCCTTGCTCCCCCTGTTTCACCCTTGCTCCCCCTGTTTCACCCTTGCTCCCCCTGTTTCACCCTTGCTCCCCCTGTTTCACCCTTGCTCCCCCTGTTTCACCCTTGCTCCCCCTGTTTCACCCTTGCTCCCCCTGTTTCACCCTTGCTCCCCCTGTTTCACCCTTGCTCCCCCTGTTTCACCCTTGCTCCCCCTGTTTCACCCTTGCTCCCCCTGTTTCACCCTTGCTCCCCCTGTTTCACCCTTGCTCCCCCTGTTTCACCCTTGCTCCCCCTGTTTCACCCTTGCTCCCCCTGTTTCACCCTTGCTCCCCCTGTTTCACCCTTGCTCCCCCTGTTTCACCCTTGCTCCCCCTGTTTCACCCTTGCTCCCCCTGTTTCACCCTTGCTCCCCCTGTTTCACCCTTGCTCCCCCTGTTTCACCCTTGCTCCCCCTGTTTCACCCTTGCTCCCCCTGTTTCACCCTTGCTCCCCCTGTTTCACCCTTGCTCCCCCTGTTTCACCCTTGCTCCCCCTGTTTCACCCTTGCTCCCCCTGTTTCACCCTTGCTCCCCCTGTTTCACCCTTGCTCCCCCTGTTTCACCCTTGCTCCCCCTGTTTCACCCTTGCTCCCCCTGTTTCACCCTTGCTCCCCCTGTTTCACCCTTGCTCCCCCTGTTTCACCCTTGCTCCCCCTGTTTCACCCTTGCTCCCCCTGTTTCACCCTTGCTCCCCCTGTTTCACCCTTGCTCCCCCTGTTTCACCCTTGCTCCCCCTGTTTCACCCTTGCTCCCCCTGTTTCACCCTTGCTCCCCCTGTTTCACCCTTGCTCCCCCTGTTTCACCCTTGCTCCCCCTGTTTCACCCTTGCTCCCCCTGTTTCACCCTTGCTCCCCCTGTTTCACCCTTGCTCCCCCTGTTTCACCCTTGCTCCCCCTGTTTCACCCTTGCTCCCCCTGTTTCACCCTTGCTCCCCCTGTTTCACCCTTGCTCCCCCTGTTTCACCCTTGCTCCCCCTGTTTCACCCTTGCTCCCCCTGTTTCACCCTTGCTCCCCCTGTTTCACCCTTGCTCCCCCTGTTTCACCCTTGCTCCCCCTGTTTCACCCTTGCTCCCCCTGTTTCACCCTTGCTCCCCCTGTTTCACCCTTGCTCCCCCTGTTTCACCCTTGCTCCCCCTGTTTCACCCTTGCTCCCCCTGTTTCACCCTTGCTCCCCCTGTTTCACCCTTGCTCCCCCTGTTTCACCCTTGCTCCCCCTGTTTCACCCTTGCTCCCCCTGTTTCACCCTTGCTCCCCCTGTTTCACCCTTGCTCCCCCTGTTTCACCCTTGCTCCCCCTGTTTCACCCTTGCTCCCCCTGTTTCACCCTTGCTCCCCCTGTTTCACCCTTGCTCCCCCTGTTTCACCCTTGCTCCCCCTGTTTCACCCTTGCTCCCCCTGTTTCACCCTTGCTCCCCCTGTTTCACCCTTGCTCCCCCTGTTTCACCCTTGCTCCCCCTGTTTCACCCTTGCTCCCCCTGTTTCACCCTTGCTCCCCCTGTTTCACCCTTGCTCCCCCTGTTTCACCCTTGCTCCCCCTGTTTCACCCTTGCTCCCCCTGTTTCACCCTTGCTCCCCCTGTTTCACCCTTGCTCCCCCTGTTTCACCCTTGCTCCCCCTGTTTCACCCTTGCTCCCCCTGTTTCACCCTTGCTCCCCCTGTTTCACCCTTGCTCCCCCTGTTTCACCCTTGCTCCCCCTGTTTCACCCTTGCTCCCCCTGTTTCACCCTTGCTCCCCCTGTTTCACCCTTGCTCCCCCTGTTTCACCCTTGCTCCCCCTGTTTCACCCTTGCTCCCCCTGTTTCACCCTTGCTCCCCCTGTTTCACCCTTGCTCCCCCTGTTTCACCCTTGCTCCCCCTGTTTCACCCTTGCTCCCCCTGTTTCACCCTTGCTCCCCCTGTTTCACCCTTGCTCCCCCTGTTTCACCCTTGCTCCCCCTGTTTCACCCTTGCTCCCCCTGTTTCACCCTTGCTCCCCCTGTTTCACCCTTGCTCCCCCTGTTTCACCCTTGCTCCCCCTGTTTCACCCTTGCTCCCCCTGTTTCACCCTTGCTCCCCCTGTTTCACCCTTGCTCCCCCTGTTTCACCCTTGCTCCCCCTGTTTCACCCTTGCTCCCCCTGTTTCACCCTTGCTCCCCCTGTTTCACCCTTGCTCCCCCTGTTTCACCCTTGCTCCCCCTGTTTCACCCTTGCTCCCCCTGTTTCACCCTTGCTCCCCCTGTTTCACCCTTGCTCCCCCTGTTTCACCCTTGCTCCCCCTGTTTCACCCTTGCTCCCCCTGTTTCACCCTTGCTCCCCCTGTTTCACCCTTGCTCCCCCTGTTTCACCCTTGCTCCCCCTGTTTCACCCTTGCTCCCCCTGTTTCACCCTTGCTCCCCCTGTTTCACCCTTGCTCCCCCTGTTTCACCCTTGCTCCCCCTGTTTCACCCTTGCTCCCCCTGTTTCACCCTTGCTCCCCCTGTTTCACCCTTGCTCCCCCTGTTTCACCCTTGCTCCCCCTGTTTCACCCTTGCTCCCCCTGTTTCACCCTTGCTCCCCCTGTTTCACCCTTGCTCCCCCTGTTTCACCCTTGCTCCCCCTGTTTCACCCTTGCTCCCCCTGTTTCACCCTTGCTCCCCCTGTTTCACCCTTGCTCCCCCTGTTTCACCCTTGCTCCCCCTGTTTCACCCTTGCTCCCCCTGTTTCACCCTTGCTCCCCCTGTTTCACCCTTGCTCCCCCTGTTTCACCCTTGCTCCCCCTGTTTCACCCTTGCTCCCCCTGTTTCACCCTTGCTCCCCCTGTTTCACCCTTGCTCCCCCTGTTTCACCCTTGCTCCCCCTGTTTCACCCTTGCTCCCCCTGTTTCACCCTTGCTCCCCCTGTTTCACCCTTGCTCCCCCTGTTTCACCCTTGCTCCCCCTGTTTCACCCTTGCTCCCCCTGTTTCACCCTTGCTCCCCCTGTTTCACCCTTGCTCCCCCTGTTTCACCCTTGCTCCCCCTGTTTCACCCTTGCTCCCCCTGTTTCACCCTTGCTCCCCCTGTTTCACCCTTGCTCCCCCTGTTTCACCCTTGCTCCCCCTGTTTCACCCTTGCTCCCCCTGTTTCACCCTTGCTCCCCCTGTTTCACCCTTGCTCCCCCTGTTTCACCCTTGCTCCCCCTGTTTCACCCTTGCTCCCCCTGTTTCACCCTTGCTCCCCCTGTTTCACCCTTGCTCCCCCTGTTTCACCCTTGCTCCCCCTGTTTCACCCTTGCTCCCCCTGTTTCACCCTTGCTCCCCCTGTTTCACCCTTGCTCCCCCTGTTTCACCCTTGCTCCCCCTGTTTCACCCTTGCTCCCCCTGTTTCACCCTTGCTCCCCCTGTTTCACCCTTGCTCCCCCTGTTTCACCCTTGCTCCCCCTGTTTCACCCTTGCTCCCCCTGTTTCACCCTTGCTCCCCCTGTTTCACCCTTGCTCCCCCTGTTTCACCCTTGCTCCCCCTGTTTCACCCTTGCTCCCCCTGTTTCACCCTTGCTCCCCCTGTTTCACCCTTGCTCCCCCTGTTTCACCCTTGCTCCCCCTGTTTCACCCTTGCTCCCCCTGTTTCACCCTTGCTCCCCCTGTTTCACCCTTGCTCCCCCTGTTTCACCCTTGCTCCCCCTGTTTCACCCTTGCTCCCCCTGTTTCACCCTTGCTCCCCCTGTTTCACCCTTGCTCCCCCTGTTTCACCCTTGCTCCCCCTGTTTCACCCTTGCTCCCCCTGTTTCACCCTTGCTCCCCCTGTTTCACCCTTGCTCCCCCTGTTTCACCCTTGCTCCCCCTGTTTCACCCTTGCTCCCCCTGTTTCACCCTTGCTCCCCCTGTTTCACCCTTGCTCCCCCTGTTTCACCCTTGCTCCCCCTGTTTCACCCTTGCTCCCCCTGTTTCACCCTTGCTCCCCCTGTTTCACCCTTGCTCCCCCTGTTTCACCCTTGCTCCCCCTGTTTCACCCTTGCTCCCCCTGTTTCACCCTTGCTCCCCCTGTTTCACCCTTGCTCCCCCTGTTTCACCCTTGCTCCCCCTGTTTCACCCTTGCTCCCCCTGTTTCACCCTTGCTCCCCCTGTTTCACCCTTGCTCCCCCTGTTTCACCCTTGCTCCCCCTGTTTCACCCTTGCTCCCCCTGTTTCACCCTTGCTCCCCCTGTTTCACCCTTGCTCCCCCTGTTTCACCCTTGCTCCCCCTGTTTCACCCTTGCTCCCCCTGTTTCACCCTTGCTCCCCCTGTTTCACCCTTGCTCCCCCTGTTTCACCCTTGCTCCCCCTGTTTCACCCTTGCTCCCCCTGTTTCACCCTTGCTCCCCCTGTTTCACCCTTGCTCCCCCTGTTTCACCCTTGCTCCCCCTGTTTCACCCTTGCTCCCCCTGTTTCACCCTTGCTCCCCCTGTTTCACCCTTGCTCCCCCTGTTTCACCCTTGCTCCCCCTGTTTCACCCTTGCTCCCCCTGTTTCACCCTTGCTCCCCCTGTTTCACCCTTGCTCCCCCTGTTTCACCCTTGCTCCCCCTGTTTCACCCTTGCTCCCCCTGTTTCACCCTTGCTCCCCCTGTTTCACCCTTGCTCCCCCTGTTTCACCCTTGCTCCCCCTGTTTCACCCTTGCTCCCCCTGTTTCACCCTTGCTCCCCCTGTTTCACCCTTGCTCCCCCTGTTTCACCCTTGCTCCCCCTGTTTCACCCTTGCTCCCCCTGTTTCACCCTTGCTCCCCCTGTTTCACCCTTGCTCCCCCTGTTTCACCCTTGCTCCCCCTGTTTCACCCTTGCTCCCCCTGTTTCACCCTTGCTCCCCCTGTTTCACCCTTGCTCCCCCTGTTTCACCCTTGCTCCCCCTGTTTCACCCTTGCTCCCCCTGTTTCACCCTTGCTCCCCCTGTTTCACCCTTGCTCCCCCTGTTTCACCCTTGCTCCCCCTGTTTCACCCTTGCTCCCCCTGTTTCACCCTTGCTCCCCCTGTTTCACCCTTGCTCCCCCTGTTTCACCCTTGCTCCCCCTGTTTCACCCTTGCTCCCCCTGTTTCACCCTTGCTCCCCCTGTTTCACCCTTGCTCCCCCTGTTTCACCCTTGCTCCCCCTGTTTCACCCTTGCTCCCCCTGTTTCACCCTTGCTCCCCCTGTTTCACCCTTGCTCCCCCTGTTTCACCCTTGCTCCCCCTGTTTCACCCTTGCTCCCCCTGTTTCACCCTTGCTCCCCCTGTTTCACCCTTGCTCCCCCTGTTTCACCCTTGCTCCCCCTGTTTCACCCTTGCTCCCCCTGTTTCACCCTTGCTCCCCCTGTTTCACCCTTGCTCCCCCTGTTTCACCCTTGCTCCCCCTGTTTCACCCTTGCTCCCCCTGTTTCACCCTTGCTCCCCCTGTTTCACCCTTGCTCCCCCTGTTTCACCCTTGCTCCCCCTGTTTCACCCTTGCTCCCCCTGTTTCACCCTTGCTCCCCCTGTTTCACCCTTGCTCCCCCTGTTTCACCCTTGCTCCCCCTGTTTCACCCTTGCTCCCCCTGTTTCACCCTTGCTCCCCCTGTTTCACCCTTGCTCCCCCTGTTTCACCCTTGCTCCCCCTGTTTCACCCTTGCTCCCCCTGTTTCACCCTTGCTCCCCCTGTTTCACCCTTGCTCCCCCTGTTTCACCCTTGCTCCCCCTGTTTCACCCTTGCTCCCCCTGTTTCACCCTTGCTCCCCCTGTTTCACCCTTGCTCCCCCTGTTTCACCCTTGCTCCCCCTGTTTCACCCTTGCTCCCCCTGTTTCACCCTTGCTCCCCCTGTTTCACCCTTGCTCCCCCTGTTTCACCCTTGCTCCCCCTGTTTCACCCTTGCTCCCCCTGTTTCACCCTTGCTCCCCCTGTTTCACCCTTGCTCCCCCTGTTTCACCCTTGCTCCCCCTGTTTCACCCTTGCTCCCCCTGTTTCACCCTTGCTCCCCCTGTTTCACCCTTGCTCCCCCTGTTTCACCCTTGCTCCCCCTGTTTCACCCTTGCTCCCCCTGTTTCACCCTTGCTCCCCCTGTTTCACCCTTGCTCCCCCTGTTTCACCCTTGCTCCCCCTGTTTCACCCTTGCTCCCCCTGTTTCACCCTTGCTCCCCCTGTTTCACCCTTGCTCCCCCTGTTTCACCCTTGCTCCCCCTGTTTCACCCTTGCTCCCCCTGTTTCACCCTTGCTCCCCCTGTTTCACCCTTGCTCCCCCTGTTTCACCCTTGCTCCCCCTGTTTCACCCTTGCTCCCCCTGTTTCACCCTTGCTCCCCCTGTTTCACCCTTGCTCCCCCTGTTTCACCCTTGCTCCCTCCCCTTCTTATCTTCTCACTCTCTTCCCCCTTGCTCCCTCCCTTTACTTCTGCTCCCCCCTACTTCTGCTCACCCTCTGCTCACCTCCCACACTCCTGTGAGTTGGAGATAGGATGGCATGGGGAGATGAGGGAAGGGGAGATGAGGAATGCGGAGATGAGGGAAGGGTTGGTGAGGAATGCGGAGATGAGGGAAGGGGAGGTGAGGAATGCAGAGATGAGGGAAGGGGAAATGAACGCGTATGCGACGGAAGCGGAGAACGACTTGTAGGTCGAAGGGAGGGTGTGTGAGTGGGTGACGGGAGGGGAATGAGCGCGCTCGTTCGAGGGAAGGGAGGGGATGGGGTGAAGAGGAGCAAATGATTGGAGGGATGGGAACAAGAGGGGACAGAAACTCTCTTGAAACCCGGGTGCTGATGCCACAATCTGCACAGCGGAGATGTGGAATGGGAGGCGAAGAGGGAGGAGAGGTGGTGACGAAGTAGAGGAGGTGAGGGAGGAGAGAGAGGGTTGGGATGAGAGAAATAGATGATTAAAGGAAGGGAAGTAGGAGGAGACGATGTTGGGTCGGAGGAGGGGAGGATGACGGGCGGATGAGAGAAAGGGCGGATGAGAGGACATTGGGATGAGAGGAAGGGTGGATGGGAGAAAGTGAAGGGGGAAAGAGGGAGAAAGAGAGGGACGAAGGAGGGAGGAAAGAGTGTGACCGGGTACAATGGGGATGGTAAAAGGGTGAAACTGACACGCAGGGTTGGAGTGAGGAAGAGAGTAGGAGAGCGGGAGATGGAAAGAGGAAGGGGTCTGGATCGAGGGAGGATGAAAGAAATGTGAGAATGGCAGGAAGGGAGAACGGGAGGAAGGGAGGGAGGGAGGACGGGCGACAGAGAGGGGAAAGAGGGTAGTGAGGCTGAGAGTGTGGGAGAGATGGAGGAAGGGAGGAAGAGAGAGGAAGAGGAGGACGACTGGGGGGACGAAGGAACGGAGTAAGGGAGGAGGGTAAGAGGTAAAACTGCAGCAAGGTATAAGGATGGAACGGGGGATAGGAGGATCCCTGCACCCTCTCTCCCTACCCCCCACCTCGCGCGCTCCCCTGCGCCGCCTGCCCCGCTCCCCTGCCCCGCCTCCCCCGCTCCCATGCCCCGCCTCCCCCGCTCCCCTGCCGAGCCTCCCCCGCTCCCTTGCCCCGCCTCCCCTGCTCCCCTGCCCCGCCTCCCCCGCTCCCCTGCCCCGCCCCCTGCAGCACTACGCTCCTTGCTGCCCGCCTGCACGCGCTGCCCCGGCTGTGCGCCCAGCACTCTGCTCCAAAGCCGCAGCAGCACCTGCCATGCGTGCGCGGTTGGTGCAAGAGAGAGGAGGTTGGCGCAAGAGAGAGGAGGAGGCAGGGTGGGTGGTGTAGGAGTAGAGAGAGTGGCAATGGGAAGAGCGAGAGAGACTCATTGAGTCAAAGGGGAGGGAAGCAACGATAGGAATGGATGAGAGGGTGGGCGGCGTAGGTGGAGAAGCGATGGTGATGAAGAGGGGGAACGTGATAGGCAGGGGAGTGATGGCGACGTGGAGAGAGGCGCGAGGGAAGGGAGGTCGGCGGTAAGGGAAATTTCCAGGCGACAGGGAGGGCGATGGGAGGGGACGCGCGGGCGACGGTGGGGGAAAGCGTGGGCGACGGTGCGGGGAAGTGTGGGCGACGGTGGGAGAAATCGTGGGCGACGGTGGGTGAAATCGTGGGCGACGGTGGGAGAAATCGTGGGCGACGGTGGGTGAAATCGTGGGCGACGGTGGGAGAAATCGTGGTCGACGGTGGGAGAAATCGTGGGCGACGGTGGGAGAAATCGTGGGCGACGGTGGGAGAAATCGTGGGCGACGGTGGGAGAAAGCGTGGGCGATGAGCGGCGATGCGTGAAGGTGGGGGAAGACGCTCTCGACGGTATGGGGAAGCGTGGGTGAAGGCAGGAGGAAGCGTGAGTGGCGGTAAGGGGAAGCGTGAGCAACGGTGGGGGAAAGCGTGAGCGACGATGAGGGAAAGCGTGGGCGTGTGCGTGGGGGGTATGCAAGAGACGGTTGGGGGAAGCGTGGGGGACGCGGAAGACGATAAGGCCAAATGCGATATTTGCGGAAGGGCGATGCCAGGGCGACCGAGTGCGGAAACGTGATATGGCCTCGCCTTGCTGTCACGCCGATAAGCTACGACCAGAAAAGTAATCGAGGTCTCTATATCGGCCGTGTGATAGATACGTCTGGAGTTCTAAATAAGCCGTATGATGGCTAGGAATCAAGGCGGAAGTGCTCATGGCCTATGCTTTATTCTCTCTTCGCATGAGGAGCTCGCGTACTATCGGTAGAAGCACGGCCTGAATTACCATTTTGCAAACTGTGAACATTCCGAGCCCTTGTTCTTGCTAGGGGTGTGGTTGGGGCTCTCGCCAACCAAACCTCTTCTGCTCCACGATTCTGAGCTTTGTTGCGGGATGTTTTCTGGTAACCAGCTTGGCTCGGGAGGTCAACTCTGGGTTCGGTAGGCAAACTGTGCACAGTTTGCCTACTACTTTTTGTAATTCAGGTCTTGGGCTTTAAGGGCTCCGACGTGATTTCATTACTAGTTGGATTTTCCGCCGTCTCTGTTCCAGTCAAAGGTAAGCTCTTTGTTCATCCGCCGATTTTCATTCAATTCGGACGAGCTGGCGCGCATCATTCAACCCGCGTCGTGCTCACTGGATAATAAAAAGCTACGTCCGGATATGTTTTTTTCTTGCCTATCGTCTTCTTTTAATGGTGAGCATTTTCTGTAACCGTGACAGCTAAACGCCATGGAAGAAGCAAAATTTGCCACAAAATCACCGAATCAGCAGCATCATCATCAGTGCACCTGCGCCATCCATGCGCCTAATCTCTCAACCAATCCAGCGTCTTTATCCGGCTATGGCATATCTCCAGGCGAGGCTGCTAGCGTGAGCGTCGATTCTTGCAAGTGCCGGGACATTCCGGCTTGTGTAGTATGCTCACCTGGAGCAGGGAATGCAGGGAAAAAAACTGGAGAGCCTGTCTTCGGTACGGAGTCTTGCTGTGAGGATGATGGGTCCAAGGCTCAGGCGCTTTGAGAGATGAACTGTATAAAATGGGTGGGATATTAGCCTTGTCTGGGATAGTGTTTAGCTGTGAGTCGTTTTGTACATCTGACAAACTAGGTTGATGGCATTGTACTGATTGTCTGTATCTTGCTTGACATACCCATAGGTGTCCCAATAGTTGTATCTAGAGAGTGACCTGCTTGAGCACAGTTTCCGAAGGAATTTCCCAAGAGGCTGGTTGGACTTTCAATGGTTGCATTAAAAAATTACTTGTACCCCTTCACAATGTCAAAACATGCACTTTGCCTCTGCAATTGTACAGCATGCAAGTCCTACAAGTTGTACAAATTTTGCAAAGCTTTTTCTCCATTTCAGCCATTCTCCACCTTAGTCAACCTCCTCAATCTTCGGGCCGTCACCTCCGCTAGAAGAACCTCCCATAGGAACATCCCCCATACCTCCCGCTCCAGCCTGGCACATCTTCGCGATGATCGGGTTACAAATTCCTTCGAGCTCCTTTTGCTTGTCCTCGAATTCGTCCACATCGGCAAGCTGGTTCTTGTCCAGCCAATCAATCGTTGCATCTACGGCCTTCTCGATCGCCTTCTTATCTTCAGGCGATAGTTTCCCCGCAATCTTATCGTCGCGAACGGTGTTACGCATACCGTACGAATAATTCTCGAGAGCGTTTTTCGCCTCAACCCGCTTCTTGTGCTGCTCGTCATCATCCTTGTACTTCTCCGCTTCCTCCACCATCCGTTCGATTTCCTCCTTGCTGAGTCTTCCCTTATCGTTCGTGATCGTTATCTTATTCTTCTGCCCCGTAGTTTTGTCCTCCGCGCTCACGTTCAAGATGCCGTTCGCGTCAATGTCGAACGTCACAGTGATCTGGGGCACGCCACGTGGCGCCGGCGGTATTCCCGAGAGCTCGAATTTTCCGAGCAGATTGTTATCCTTAGTCCGAGCGCGTTCACCCTCGTACACCTGAATTAACACCCCCGGCTGGTTATCCGAAAACGTCGAAAAGACCTGCTCCTTCTTCGTAGGAATCGTGGTGTTCCTCGGAATCAGCACCGTCATTACCCCTCCGGCCGTTTCCAACCCAAGAGACAGCGGCGTCACGTCGAGCAGCAGCAGGTCCTGCACCTTCTCGTTCCCCTCGCCGCTTAGAATCGCCGCCTGAACCGCCGCGCCGTACGCCACGGCCTCGTCAGGATTAATGCTCTTGCAGAGCTCCTTGCCGTTGAAATACTCCTGGAGTAGCTGCTGCACCTTGGGAATGCGAGTAGACCCGCCGACGAGCACCACGTCGTGGATCTGCGCCTTGGACATTTTCGCGTCCTTGAGGCACTTCTCCACGGGATCCATGCACTTCCGGAACATGTCCATGTTAAGCTCCTCGAAGCGCGCGCGGGTGATGGTGGTGTAGAAGTCAATTCCCTCGTAGAGCGAATCGATTTCAATGGTGGTTTGCGCGGTGGAGGAGAGAGTTCGCTTGGCGCGCTCGCATGCCGTGCGAAGGCGGCGAAGGGACCGTGGGTTGTTACTCAGGTCCTTCTTGTACTTCCGCTTGAACTCCTGAACGAAATGGTGCACCATGCGATTGTCGAAATCCTCGCCACCCAAATGAGTGTCGCCAGCCGTCGCCTTCACCTCGAAAATACCGTCCTCAATCGAAAGAAGGGACACGTCAAAAGTGCCGCCACCGAGATCGAAGATAAGAACGTTCTTCTCAGACGAGCTGCTGTTCTTCTTATCAAGCCCGTACGCGATAGCAGCTGCAGTAGGCTCGTTGATAATCCGCATCACGTTCAGCCCAGCGATCACACCCGCGTCTTTCGTTGCTTGGCGCTGCGAGTCGTTAAAATAAGCCGGAACCGTCACCACCGCGTTTTTCACGGTAGTCCCAAGGTAAGCCTCTGCGATTTCCTTCATTTTCGTCAGCACCATGGACGAAATTTCTTCCGCGGCGAATTGCTTCGTCTCGCCCTTGTACTCGACCTGGATCATCGGCTTCTCGCCCGCGCCCGCGATCACCTTGAACGGCCACAGCTTGATGTCGTTCTGCACGGGCGCGTCGGAGAACCGGCGTCCGATGAGACGCTTCGCATCTGCGAGCACGTCAAGTGAAAAGAACAAGTGAGAAATCAGAAGACATGACGAATGAGCGAGGGCAGGCAGATTCAAGGTATGGTACGATTCAATGCGGAAGTAAGGGTAGAAGCAACGGAGTGTCCGAACGGTGGATGATTCTGCATGGGGACGTACCGAAGACGGTGTTGACGGGGTTCATGGACACTTGGTTCTTGGCTGCGTCGCCAATCAGGCGCTCCGTGTCAGTGAATGCCACGTAGGACGGGGTGGTGCGGTTGCCTTGGTCATTGGCGATGATCTCAACGCGATCGTGCTGCCACACGCCCACGCAGCTGTAGGTCGTGCCGAGGTCAATGCCAATCGCAGGGCCCTCTCCCTTCGCCATGATTGAAGTATGAAGAGACGAGTTTTCAGGTGTTGTGACAAAAAGGATGAAGAGCGGATGGCCGAGTGAACTCCAAAGTCAGAGGGGTATTGAATGTAAAGCCTTGAGATGTGCGAGAGCGTGAACGCTGAGAGATAGAGAGTAAAGAGCTATTTGCTGTTTTGATTGATGAGCCAGTGATTGTGAGCCCAGCCATATATAGCAGCTTGTTGGAAGTGCTGGTGTCAGGGCTGGTGGAAGTGATTCGAGGCCGTGGAAGCTGCGAGAAAGACGTAGAGCAGAAAGGTTGGTGTTCATTTCGAACCTAGAAGCTGCTGGAAGCAGGCAGATTTGCCTCGCGAATTCCACATTGGGCTGAAGCGGTGCGGGAATGTCACACAGGCGTCTCGAGAACTTTCAATTGGAGACGTGGCAAGAATCTGTAGGCTGGTGTCAGATCGACGGTGCTGGCTGAGCTTTCGCAAAGCACCGAGAAACGCGATGTTCAAGAATCTCGACTGTGACAGGCGAGTCCGGCAAAGTCGAAATTACGTGATGTACTGTACGGTTACACTTTTCAGGTCTTTGTAAAGATGGTCATTGCTCTAAAGCTCCCTCGTTATAGGCAAAACAAGTTAATGGATTAACAAAGGTGGCACTGTACTGACATCAAAATTCCCGCCTTTGCGAAAACTCGCAAGGATTTTTGAGTTCGCACACAATGATGGAGGCTCGATTCGTTCAAAAAGAGCTAGTGCGACAAAGTGCCTGGTTACATGGTCGCGAATCCACCTAGCGGAACATGAGATGCCTCGGAAGTCGCAACTTCGCATTCAGAGAAACTGGTGAACTGAATTACCATTAGATACAGTAGCAGAAAATTTGAGACCAATTTCCCAACGTCACAAGACTGACACGCAAGTAGCTAACGCAAAGAACGGACCTGCGACGACGTTCGGAGCGCTACGGAATCTAAAATTTATTGCGCTCGTCGAACGCGAACCGAATTAGAGCCCGAATGACATCGGAAACGCTCCCAGAACACGCTGGCGCGCCGCAGATGGCGTCGCCTTGTGACGCGTCGGACACGGATTGGGTGATCAACCTCTGGTCGGGGCCGCGGTCGCTCAGCACGAGCCTCATGTACTCCTTCGCTCAGGCACGAATTAATCCGACTCTTCTCTCTGCATGTCTTCAAGTTTTTTTAGGACATACTTGCGGCCTTATGCATGTTTACAACGTCTCAGCCGCCAGCGCTCCCGCGCCGTCCCACTACCATCCCACGGCCGTCCCATACCCGGATAGCGTGCTCACACCTCTCCAATCCTCTCCCTCTTTCCTTCCCTCAGCGCCCAGACACGGAGGTGGCGGACGAGCCTCAATATGCCGACTTTATGAACCTCATGACCCTTTCAGCCCCTCTCTTCTGCCCCGCCTCCTCCCGCATCCTCCCGCATCCTCCCGCCTCCTCCCGCCTCCTCCCGCCTCCTCCCGCCTCCTCCCGCCTCCTCCTGGCCCTCGTGAGCTGACATCCCACTCCGTCTCACCATCCACCTGCCCTCGCCATGCCTTTTGAGGCGCCTGAAAAGTCACTCCGTCTCACCATCCACCTGCCCTCGCCATGCCTTTTGAGGCGCCTGAAAAGTCACTCCGTCTCACCATCCACCTGCCCTCGCCATGCCTTTTGAGGCGCCTGAAAAGTCACTCCGTCTCACCATCCACCTGCCCTCGCCATGCCTTTTGAGGCGCCTGAAAAGTCACTCCGTCTCACCATCCACCTGCCCTCGCCATGCCTTTTGAGGCGCCTGAAAAGTCACTCCGTCTCACCATCCACCTGCCCTCGCCATGCCTTTTGAGGCGCCTGAAAAGTCACTCCGTCTCACCATCCACCTGCCCTCGCCATGCCTTTTGAGGCGCCTGAAAAGTCACTCCGTCTCACCATCCACCTGCCCTCGCCATGCCTTTTGAGGCGCCTGAAAAGTCACTCCGTCTCACCATCCACCTGCCCTCGCCATGCCTTTTGAGGCGCCTGAAAAGTCACTCCGTCTCACTGCCCGCCTCCCCTCCCCATGCCCCTCATCACTCCGCCCTCTTCCTCAGCGCCCAGACACCGAGGTGGTCGATGAGCCTCTCTACGCCGACTCTAGGACCCTCTTGACCCCTTTCCACCCCTCTTCATTCATCCATCTTCCCTCAATATCACTCCGCCCGCTTCCTGCAGCGCCCAGACACCGAGGTGGTCGATGAGCCTCTCTACGCCGACTTCCTGGTTGTCACCGGTGATCCCAGCACCCTTCATTCCCTCTTTCCCCCTCTTTCACTCTCCTCTCCTCCATCTTCCCCATTCCTGCAGCGCCCAGACACGGAGGTGGTGGATGAGCCTCTGTATGCCGACTCTAGGACCCTCTTGACCCCTTTCCACCCCTCTTTATTCATCCATCTTCCCTCAATATCCTTCCTCCTCTTCCTTCAGCGCCCAGACACGGAGGTGGTGGACGAGCCTCTGTATGCCGACTTCCTGACAGTCACCGGTTCTGCCAAACACCTTCATCCCTTCCACTCCCCCACACCCCCCCACACCCTTCTCTTCCTCAGCGCCCAGACACGGAGGTGGTGGACGAGCCTCTGTATGCCGACTTCCTGACAGTCACTGGAGCTCCCCGGCCGTACAGGCAGCTGGTGCTGGATAGCATGGTGAGGTAGCAGAGTGTGCTGTGCGGTATGGCATGGTGAGACGAGAGAAAAAGGGGTTAGCGTGGTGCAGTGCAGGATAGCAGATGATACAGCTACAGCATGGCCCCAGCAGTCACCAGTGCTCCGCGGCCATACAGGCAGCTGGTGCTGGATAGCATGGTGAGAGGCAGCTTGATGCGGTAGTAGTGTGTGCTATGCGGTAGTAGTGTGTGCAATGCGGTATGACATGGTAGAGCATCATGTTGGCAACCTAGCTCTGGCAGTCGCCGGTGCTCCCCGGCTGTACAGGCAGCTGGTGCTGAATAGTATAGTGAGAGAACAAGGGGGAAGAAACGGCTGGGCTTAACCTGGAAGCACCTCAAGCGTACACAGGGTTACAACCGCGCTTCTCCAACCCGTTGAAAGGGCCCACAGCTGCAGAATGTGTTTTTGGAAAATTTCAAAAATACCACAGATACATCCCGCACCAGCTGTACCTTGCAAGGATGTGATTATCTTTGTTTGTTTGTTACATCTGCTCCAACTCGACTCCGCTTCTTGTGGCAGGATTCTGATGGGACGAGGGTGGTTGACGAAGTGGTATACGGCCCTCAAAGATCGAAACCTCTTCGTTTTGTGAAGGTGTGTGATTTACTGAATAGCTTTCTTTCCAAGTAGTTCAATATCCTCCTTTGTGTATTCTCCATGTAAATTCTTGTCACCCTCTCTGCGTATCAATGTTTCATTTGATCACACATTCTCTGCCCCCTCCTCCCCACTCTGTTATCAGCACATGGCAAAGCAGTGCCGCGAATAGCTTCAGGCTTCACTGTTGTCACTCACTCTCAGTGTACCGTGCACGCACGCATGTCCCCCGTACTTCTTGTTCACTCATCTTTCCTCTCCATGGTCAGCATATGGCAAAGCAGTGCAGAGAGGAGCTCCAGGCTTCACTACTTGTGGGGCGCCTCAAGAATCATCACACTTCTTACTCTTCTCTCTCCTTCCCACCCCACTGTGTTGGCAGCACATGGCAAAGCAATGCAGAGAGGAGCTCCAGGCTTCACTATTGTCACGCGGCCGGCATGTCATTCTCATCCGCGACCCAATGCTGCTCATTGTGAGGCGCACACTCACTCTCTCACTCACTCACTCTCAGTGAGTTTTTTCTCTAACCCACTTTCCTTTTCCGTCGCCTTTCTCCTTTCTCACTTGGACACTGTTCTGATCTCCCTCGCTGAATTCAGGTGCACTTTTTAACTCCCAATCCCTTTCTCCTTGCATTGACGCTGTTACTTCCTATGAGAAGGTGGCTTTTGAGTCGACTCAAAAGTCACCTCGTGCCCTTTTCGTCTCCCCATTTCTTCTTCCTTGTACTGATGCTTTTACTTCCTATACTACGTCCTACCTTCACCCTGCATTTCCCTCTCCTTTCTGCCTCTTCCCTGTCCCACCCCCTCTGCCAGCCCTCTTTTGGTGAAGTTTCCCCCCCTTCTCTCTCCGAGACGGCTCTCCCCCACCTCCTCACCATCCACTCCTCGCTCTCTCACATGGGCCGACCCCCACCTGTGGTGGATGCTACAAGGCTACAAACCAACCCTCAGGTATCCTGCAATTGAGCCCTAGGCCCCTAGTGGTGCTCTGCTCTGCTCTCCCCTCCGTCTCTTTCGGAGACAGCTCTCCCCCACCTCCTCGTCATCCACTCATCGCTCTCCCACATGGGGCGACCCACACCTGTGGTGGACGCCACCTAGCTGCAGTCCAACCCTCAGGTAGAGAGAGACTGCAGTTGCACCCGCAGGAACCACTATCGTGCCCCCCTCCTCTCTCTGAGACGGCTCTCCCCCGCCTCCTCGCCATCCACTCCACGCTATCGCACATGGGCCGACCCCTTCCTGTGGTCGACGCCACCCAGCTGCAATCCAACCCTCAGGTACCCGGCAATGCCATCATCATCCCCGCCTCCCACCAGTCCTCATATGGGCTGGGGTGGCCGGGCCTGAATGCCCCCCATCTCTCTCTGAGACGGCTGACTCCCACCTCCTTGCAATCCACTCTGTGCTCTCCCACATGGGCCGGCCCCTGCCTGTGGTCAACACCACAAGGCTGCAGCAAACCCACGCCTCATTTGCTGTTGTCCGAGAACACCTTCAAACTGAGACAACTTTTGAGGCGCCTCAAAAGTTGTCCGAGAACACCTTCAAACTGAGACAACTCTAAACTCATTACTCTCCGAGCCTGCACATGCTGAGAGCACATGCTGTGTTCACCCTCTTGCCTCCCTGCCCCCTACATGCTGTGTTCACCCTCTTGCCTCCCTGCCCCCTACATGCTGTGTTCACCCTCTTGCCTCCCTGCCCCCTACATGCTGTGTTCACCCTCTTGCCTCCCTGCCCCCTACATGCTGTGTTCACCCTCTTGCCTCCCTGCCCCCTACATGCTGTGTTCACCCTCTTGCCTCCCTGCCCCCTACATGCTGTGTTCACCCTCTTGCCTCCCTGCCCCCTACATGCTGTGTTCACCCTCTTGCCTCCCTGCCCCCTACATGCTGTGTTCACCCTCTTGCCTCCCTGCCCCCTACATGCTGTGTTCACCCTCTTGCCTCCCTGCCCCCTACATGCTGTGTTCACCCTCTTGCCTCCCTGCCCCCTACATGCTGTGTTCACCCTCTTGCCTCCCTGCCCCCTACATGCTGTGTTCACCCTCTTGCCTCCCTGCCCCCTACATGCTGTGTTCACCCTCTTGCCTCCCTGCCCCCTACATGCTGTGTTCACCCTCTTGCCTCCCTGCCCCCTACATGCTGTGTTCACCCTCTTGCCTCCCTGCCCCCTACATGCTGTGTTCACCCTCTTGCCTCCCTGCCCCCTACATGCTGTGTTCACCCTCTTGCCTCCCTGCCCCCTACATGCTGTGTTCACCCTCTTGCCTCCCTGCCCCCTACATGCTGTGTTCACCCTCTTGCCTCCCTGCCCCCTACATGCTGTGTTCACCCTCTTGCCTCCCTGCCCCCTACATGCTGTGTTCACCCTCTTGCCTCCCTGCCCCCTACATGCTGTGTTCACCCTCTTGCCTCCCTGCCCCCTACATGCCCTACCTGTATTGAACAGGGCGTTCTCATGGCACTCTGCCAAGCTCTAGACATCCCCTTCTATCCGGAAATGCTCTCGTAAGTGTAGCAGGGCCAAGCTCTGTATGTTAATCTCTTTGGTAAGATTGAACGGATATCGTGATTTGTGCTGTTTAAAGAGGTGCAGCATCCTTTATCGAGACACCTAGAAGTATCTATGCGTGCGACATTTGTATCAAATATTAATGCTTCAGTCAGTCTTTGAGCCTCTGAAGGGTTGCATCACCTCCATATTCCTACTCGCTGTGCTCAAGCTGGCCTGCAGGGAAGCGTCCAGAGGATGGGGTGTGGGCTCCTTGGTGGTATACCACCAGCACGCTTCATGTCAGGCAGCTAATGCACCACGCGTGCTATCACTCCCCTCTCTTTGTGCTTCCATGCTCAGCTGGCCTGCAGGGAAACGCCCAGAGGACGGGGTGTGGGCTCCCTGGTGGTATACCACCACGCATGCCTCCACAGGCTTCGCTCCCCCTGCTCTCTACCCCAAGGTGGCCTCAGATTCACTGCAATTCACGTCACCTCACGTCACGCTGCTTCAATTCACATACAATAATGCTCCTACGTCGACATTTTGAGTCGATAGAGTTCTTGCCATTCGCTTCGCTTCTCCCGCTCTATATCCCAAGATGCCCAAAATTCTGCACTCACTCATACGATTCTGTTCCCACTTCTCTTACTGCTTGTGTTCGCTCTCTGTCTCTTGAGACGTCTCAAAAGTCAAAATTCTGCACTCACTCATACGATTCTGTTCCCACTTCTCTTACTGCTTGTGTTCGCTCTGTCTCCCTTCAACCCGCCCCCCCTCTCAGCCCTTTGCAATGGCTCACTACTCTCTGCCAGAGGACTGCCGACCGTTCTACCCCTTGCTCCACTCCAAGCTCTCGTACCGCTCACCACCACTGCTAACTCCCTAACTTCCTTTCCTCTGTCGTCCCCCTCTCTTCCCTCCTCTCAGCCATTCCCAATGGATCACTACTCTCTCCTGGAGGAATGCCGCCCGTTCTACTCCTTGCTCCACTCCAAAGCCCTCGTACCGCTCACCACCACTGACAACTCCTCCACCACCACTCCCATAACCATCTCCCCCTCTACCTCCACCTCTCCTCTCCCTTCGCCGCCGCTCCCTGTGCCGGCTAACGAGAGGCTGCTGGTGTGGGTGGGGGAGGAGGGGTTGGTGCAGCGAAGAGACGCCAAGGTAGGGTCCGACCCTTTCATGCATGTGGCACAGATGAGGTGTACACGGGTACATGGTTACACATGGGTTACACATGGGTTACATATGGGTTACATATGGGTTACATATGGGTTACATATGGGTTACATATGGGTTACACATGGGTTACATGTGCCCTTGCCTCTCGCCTCTGCCCTCGCCGCCGCTCCCTGTGCCGGCGAACGAGCAGCTGCTGGTGTGGGTGGGGGAGGAGGGGCTGTTGCCGCGAAGAGACGCCAAGGTAGAGTCCGACCCTTTCATGCATGTGGCACAGATGAGGTGTACACGGGTACATGGTTACATGTGGCACAGATGAGGTGTACACGGGTACATGGTTACATGTGGCACAGATGAGGTGTACACGGGTACATGGTTACATGTGGCACAGATGAGGTGTACACGGGTACATGGTTACATGTGGCACAGATGAGGTGTACACGGGTACATGGTTACATGTGGCACAGATGAGGTGTACACGGGTACATGGTTACATGTGGCACAGATGAGGTGTACACGGGTACATGGTTACATGTGGGTTACATGTGCCCTTGCCTCTCGCCTCTGCCCTCGCCGCCTCTCCCTGTGCCGGCGAACGAGAACCTGCTATTGTGGGTGGGGGAGGAGGGGCTGTTGCCGAGACGAGACGCTAAGGTAGGGTTGAAACGTGTGCCTCTAGATTCGTTACTCGATTTTTGAGTCGACTAAAAAATCGACTCATCTCACGAAGATAGTGTTAAAACGTGTGCCTCTAGATTCTTTACTCTAGGTAGTGTCCAACCGTGCATGTGTCATCATGTGCCATGGTTAGGGTGTGGCGAGGTATTTTGCATCAGGTGAAGGTTGTATCTGAGGCTGAGAGTTTCTCGAAACACCTGGTAAGATCTAGGTGCATGTGTGAGTATCGGGAGGAGAGAGTGTGAGTGTTCGCCTCTTCGTCACTCTATCCTACCGATACTCTCTCTCGGTCCATTCTGTCTGTCCTCCCACTCGATCTCCCCTGTGCTTAGATGGTATAGCCACGTGCAGATAGAATGGAACTCTGCCGTGCAGGAAGGGGATGATGTGTGTGGATAAAATGGCTTTTGAGTGTGTGGATAAAATGGCTTTTGAGTGTGTGGATAAAATGGCTTTTGAGTGTGTGGATAAAATGGCTTTTGAGTGTGTGGATAAAATGGCTTTTGAGTGTGTGGATAAAATGGCTTTTGAGTGTGTGGATAAAATGGCTTTTTTGAGTGTGTGGGAAGGGGATGATGTGTGGGAGGGGCTTTTGAGTCGACTTTTGAGTCGACTGAGAGTGTGACGACTGACTGATAGATTTTCCACTACCTACCCCGTCTTCCCTGTGGACCTATGGCGGATCCCCTTGTTCGCCTCAAAAGAGTGCAGGGAGGGGACGCCGTGTGGGCAGGGCCTGAGCCGTTGACTTACAAGTGGTTTCTCATGGTCTCCCCATGATCTCCCCTGTAGTATGGATATATGGCAGGTGCTCGTACTGGACTCTACCGTGTGGGAGGGGACGCCGTGTGGGACGCCGTGTGGGACGCCGTGTGGGACGCCGTGTGGGACGCCGTGTGGGACGCCGTGTGGGACGCCGTGTGGGACGCCGTGTGGGACGCCGTGTGGGACGCCGTGTGGGACGCCGTGTGGGACGCCGTGTGGGACGCCGTGTGGGACGCCGTGTGGGACGCCGTGTGGGACGCCGTGTGGGACGCCGTGTGGGACGCCGTGTGGGACGCCGTGTGGGACGCCGTGTGGGACGCCGTGTGGGACGCCGTGTGGGACGCCGTGTGGGACGCCGTGTGGGACGCCGTGTGGGACGCCGTGTGGGACGCCGTGTGGGACGCCGTGTGGGACGCCGTGTGGGACGCCGTGTGGGACGCCGTGTGGGACGCCGTGTGGGACGCCGTGTGGGACGCCGTGTGGGACGCCGTGTGGGACGCCGTGTGGGACGCCGTGTGGGACGCCGTGTGGGACGCCGTGTGGGACGCCGTGTGGGACGCCGTGTGGGACGCCGTGTGGGACGCCGTGTGGGACGCCGTGTGGGACGCCGTGTGGGACGCCGTGTGGGACGCCGTGTGGGACGCCGTGTGGGACGCCGTGTGGGACGCCGTGTGGGACGCCGTGTGGGACGCCGTGTGGGACGCCGTGTGGGACGCCGTGTGGGACGCCGTGTGGGACGCCGTGTGGGACGCCGTGTGGGACGCCGTGTGGGACGCCGTGTGGGACGCCGTGTGGGACGCCGTGTGGGACGCCGTGTGGGACGCCGTGTGGGACGCCGTGTGGGACGCCGTGTGGGACGCCGTGTGGGACGCCGTGTGGGACGCCGTGTGGGACGCCGTGTGGGACGCCGTGTGGGACGCCGTGTGGGACGCCGTGTGGGACGCCGTGTGGGACGCCGTGTGGGACGCCGTGTGGGACGCCGTGTGGGACGCCGTGTGGGACGCCGTGTGGGACGCCGTGTGGGACGCCGTGTGGGACGCCGTGTGGGACGCCGTGTGGGACGCCGTGTGGGACGCCGTGTGGGACGCCGTGTGGGACGCCGTGTGGGACGCCGTGTGGGACGCCGTGTGGGACGCCGTGTGGGACGCCGTGTGGGACGCCGTGTGGGACGCCGTGTGGGAGGCGCTGAGAGCATGACTGATGAGTTGACTCTTGAGTTGACCTAGTCTCCTTATGCTGTCCCCTCTATCCGCTTGGTGGCATCGTTGGATGGCAGGTACACGTGCTTGACTCTGCCGTGCAGTGCAGGGAGGCAACGCCTTGTGGGCGGGGAGGCGCTGAGGGAGTGGCTTTTGAGTTGACTAACAGTTGTCTCCTGCTGAGCGATTTTTGAGACTTCTCAAATATCCAATCTCCCCTGTAAATGGATGGCAGGTGCAGTGCGTGTGCTTGACTCTGCAGTGCAGGGAGGGGACGCTGTGTGGGAGGGGCTGTGTCTCCATAAATGTCTTCTCATCATGTCTACTGTCTCATCTTCCCTGTGGTATGGACCGACATCAGGTCCATGTGCTGGACTCTGCAGTGCAGGGAGGGGATGCTGTATTGGAGGGGTTGAGAGTGTATGATGGTCGCATTTTCAAGCTACAAGAGCACCTGGACCGGTGAGCGAGTGTGTGTTTAGACTGCTGTTTCCCTTCACACGCTCTCTTTCACTTAGCTTCAAACTCCAACACTCTTTCCTCCTCTCCAATCCGGTGTGGGAGGGCCTGAGACTGAACGATGGTCGCATTTTCAAGCTACAAGAGCGCCTGGACCGGTGAGTGGATGTGTGAACCCTTGTGTGTACCCTTGTGAGCACAAGGGTCCACACCAGGACCTGGACTGCTGCTGGCCTCCGGTGACTTTTGAGTCGACTCAAAAGTCACATCTGTGTGAACCCTTGTGTGCACGGACTGCTGCTGGCCTCCTGAACTGGTGGGAGAGTGCAGGTGCATCATACACACAAGGGACTGGTGAGTGTGCGTTTTAGACTGCTGCTTCCCTCCTGAATTCCTCCCCTTACACGCTCGCTCACGTGCTCTTTGCTAAACTCTCTTCCCTCCCCTCTCATCCTGTAACGACCCACCCTTACACAGCCTCTTCGACTCGGCCAAGGCTATGGCGTTTGCAAACATGCCTACACGAGAGCATGTGGTGCATGCGCTGGTGTCAACCCTCGCTGCGAACGGCATGAGGGACAACGCCCATGTTCGACTCACTCTCACACGGGGGAAGAAGGTAGGGGTGGGGGGAAGCAATGGGGGAAGGTAGGGATCGAAAAGAGGGAACACATAGTGCATGCGCTGGTGTCAACCCTTGCTGCCAATGGCATGAGGGACAACGCCCATGTTCGACTCACTCTCACAAGGGGAAAGAAGGTAGGTGCTGTGCTCATCCCCTACCATGTGCCAGCATGGGAGCACGTGGTGCTTGCATGCACTGTTGTCCACTGTTGCTGCCAACGGCATGAGGGATAACGCCCCGTGCTAGATTCACTCTCACTGGAGGGAGGCAGCTGGGGGGAAGAATAGAGGGAGTTAGGTGAACAGGGGAGGAAGAAGGCACAACGTTCACGCTCGACTCACGTGTAAACTTACATGGGGGAAAAAAAAAAGAATGAGGCAGGTAGGATAGGAAGCGAGGAAGGAGCGTTCCTGCCTTTTCCCAGCAGGTGAGGTGGAACTGATCTGTTTGGTGTGTGTGTGTGTGTATGTGTGTGTGTGTGTGCGTGTGTGTGTGTGTGTGTGTGTGTATGTGTGTGTGTATGTGTGTGTGTGTGTGTGTGCGTGTGTGCGTGTGCACGTGTGTATGTGTGTGAGTGTATATGTGTGTGTGTGCGTGCGTGCGTGCGTGCGTGCGTGTGCACGTGTGTATGTGTGTGCCTGTATCCAGACTACATCAGGAATGAGTCCGCAATTCAATCTTTACGGCTGCACTCTAATCGGTGAGTCAATCGAAACTCTTCAAGTATTACCCTGCACACCTTACCTGGCACACTTGACCTAGCACACACCTTCCCTGGCACACCTTTCCCTGCACACCTTACCCTGCACAGCATACCCTGTACCAAGGGCATCAAGCACCTGGGCCTTTTCCCTCTAACTTACCGCACCTGCACTCCTCACCCGCTTCTCTGCCACTCCCTCTACCCTAACTTGCTTTAAACACTGTCTTTTCCTACTTGCGTAAACCTACTCCTACGCAAGTGCTGCTCACTGGAAAATGTCCGAAAATCTTCTCTGCCACTCCCTCTACTCTAACTTGAGTTGGCGGAGTGGAATCCCGTTCTGTATGGCAGCGCATGCTTCAGGAACCAACCAGGCCTACCCACTGCTCCCATACAAGTGCGCATGCCTATTCTCCTCCTCCTTGCTCCCACTGCTCACTCTCTGCACCCAAGCCAGTTCTGGCGGAGTGCAAGCCCCCAGTGTACGACGACGCACGGGGCATCCAGCTCGTCACTGCCATGACATAACACCTGTACCCCTTACCCTCAAGTTTTGAGGCGCCTCAAAACTAGACTTACCCTCACCCAGAATAATCTCTCCCCTGACTGACCTTTGCCTCCCAACCTGTTCAAATCTGGCGGAGTGCAAGCCCCCAGTGCCTGACAACACACGGAGCATAAAGCTCGTCACTGCCAAGGCAATACACCTGTACCCCCTCCCCCAGTGTACCTCCCACACTTATCCCCTCTCCCCTCTCCCCTCTCCCACCGTGCCGCACCCAGTGCTGGCGGAGTGGAAACCCCCAGTGTACGACAACGCACGGGGAATCAAGCTTGTGACTGCCTCCACTCGAAGAAACTCACCACAAGTGGGTATGCTTCTGTGACTTTTGAGAAATCTCAACGGTGGCACTCTCTGCTCTGGCTCTGCTGTTTCTTCCTCTACTCACTAGCCCTCAACCCATCCCCCTTTCTGCCGCATTCTGCCTTCTCTCATTGACCTGCCTTCTATGGGTCTCATCACCCATACACCTGCCTTCTATGGGTCTCATCACCCATACACCTGCCTTCTATGGGTCTCATCACCCATACACCTGCCTTCTATGGGTCTCATCACCCATACACCTGCCTTCTATGGGTCTCATCACCCATACACCTGCCTTCTATGGGTCTCATCACCCATACACCTGCCTTCTATGGGTCTCATCACCCATACACCTGCCTTCTATGGGTCTCATCACCCATAGACCTGCCCTCTATGGGTCTCATCACCCATACACCTGCCTTCTATGGGTCTCATCACCCATACACCTGCCTTCTATGGGTCTCATCACCCATACACCTGCCTTCTATGGGTCTCATCACCCATACACCTGCCTTCTATGGGTCTCATCACCCATAGACCTGCCCTCTATGGGTCTCATCACCCATACACCTGCCTTCTATGGGTCTCATCACCCATACACCTGCCTTCTATGGGTCTCATCACCCATACACCTGCCTTCTATGGGTCTCATCACCCATACACCTGCCTTCTATGGGTCTCATCACCCATACACCTGCCTTCTATGGGTCTCATCACCCATACACCTGCCTTCTATGGGTCTCATCTCATCACCCATACACCTGCCTTCTATGGGTCTCATCACCCATACACCTGCCTTCTATGGGTCTCATCACCCATACACCTGCCTTCTATGGGTCTCATCACCCATACACCTGCCTTCTATGGGTCTCATCACCCATACACCTGCCTTCTATGGGTCTCATCACCCATACACCTGCCTTCTATGGGTCTCATCACCCATACACCTGCCTTCTATGGGTCTCATCACCCATAGACCTGCCTTCTATGGGTCTCATCACCCATAGACCTGCCTTCTATGGGTCTCATCACCCATACACCTGCCTTCTATGGGTCTCATCACCCATAGACCTGCCTTCTCTCATTGACCTGCCTTCTATGGGTCTCATCACCCATAGACCTGCCTTCTCTCATTGACCTGCCTTCTATGGGTCTCATCACCCATAGACCTGCCTTCTCTCATTGACCTGCCTTCTATGGGTCTCATCACCCATACACCTGCCTTCTCTCATTGACCTGCCTTCTATGGGTCTCATCACCCATAGACCTGCCTTCTCTCATTGACCTGCCTTCTATGGGTCTCATCACCCATACACCTGCCTTCACTCATTGACCTGCCTTCTATGGGTCTCATCACCCATACACCTGCCTTCTCTCATTGACCTGCCTTCTATGGGTCTCATCACCCATACACCTGCCTTCTCTCATTGACCTGCCTTCTATGGGTCTCATCACCCATAGACCTGCCTTCTCTCATTGACCTGCCTTCTATGGGTCTCATCACCCATACACCTGCCTTCTATGGGTCTCATCACCCATACACCTGCCTTCTATGGGTCTCATCACCCATAGACCTGCCTTCTCTCATTGACCTACCTTCTATGGGTCTCATCACCCATAGACCTGCCTTCTCTCATTGACCTGCCTTCTATGGGTCTCATCACCCATACACCTGCCTTCTCTCATTGACCTGCCTTCTATGGGTCTCATCACCCATACACCTGCCTTCTATGGGTCTCATCACCCATAGACCTGCCTTCTCTCATTGACCTGCCTTCTATGGGTCTCATCACCCATACACCTGCCTTCTCTCATTGACCTGCCTTCTATGGGTCTCATCACCCATACACCTGCCTTCTCTCATTGACCTGCCTTCTATGGGTCTCATCACCCATACACCTGCCTTCTATGGGTGTCATCACCCATAGACCTGCCTTCTCTCATTGACCTGCCTTCTATGGATGTCATCACCCATAGACCTGCCTTCTCTCATTGACCTGCCTTCTATGGGTCTCATCACCCATAGACCTGCCTTCTCTCATTGACCTGCCTTCTATGGGTCTCATCACCCATACACCTGCCTTCTCTCATTGACCTGCCTTCTATGGGTCTCATCACCCATACACCTGCCTTCACTCATTGACCTGCCTTCTATGGGTCTCATCACCCATACACCTGCCTTCTCTCATTGACCTGCCTTCTATGGGTCTCATCACCCATAGACCTGCCTTCTCTCATTGACCTGCCTTCTATGGGTCTCATCACCCATACACCTGCCTTCTCTCATTGACCTGCCTTCTATGGGTCTCATCACCCATAGACCTGCCTTCTCTCATTGACCTGCCTTCTATGGGTCTCATCACCCATAGACCTGCCTTCTCTCATTGACCTGCCTTCTATGGGTCTCATCACCCATAGACCTGCCTTCTCTCATTGACCTGCCTTCTATGGGTCTCATCACCCATACACCTGCCTTCTATGGGTCTCATCACCCATACACCTGCCTTCTATGGGTCTCATCACCCATAGACCTGCCTTCTCTCATTGACCTGCCTTCTATGGGTCTCATCACCCATAGACCTGCCTTCTCTCATTGACCTGCCTTCTATGGGTCTCATCACCCATACACCTGCCTTCTCTCATTGACCTGCCTTCTATGGGTCTCATCACCCATACACCTGCCTTCTCTCATTGACCTGCCTTCTATGGGTCTCATCACCCATAGACCTGCCTTCTCTCATTGACCTGCCTTCTATGGGTCTCATCACCCATACACCTGCCTTCTCTCATTGACCTGCCTTCTATGGGTCTCATCACCCATAGACCTGCCTTCTCTCATTGACCTGCCTTCTATGGGTCTCATCACCCATAGACCTGCCTTCTCTCATTGACCTGCCATCTATGGGTCTCATCACCCATAGACCTGCCTTCTCTCATTGACCTGCCTTCTATGGGTCTCATCACCCATACACCTGCCTTCTCTCATTGACCTGCCTTCTATGGGTCTCATCACCCATACACCTGCCTTCTATGGGTCTCATCACCCATAGACCTGCCTTCTCTCATTGACCTGCCTTCTATGGGTCTCATCACCCATACACCTGCCTTCTCTCATTGACCTGCCTTCTATGGGTCTCATCACCCATACACCTGCCTTCTCTCATTGACCTGCCTTCTATGGGTCTCATCACCCATAGACCTGCCTTCTCTCATTGACCTGCCTTCTATGGGTCTCATCACCCATACACCTGCCTTCTCTCATTGACCTGCCTTCTATGGGTCTCATCACCCATAGACCTGCCTTCTCTCATTGACCTGCCTTCTATGGGTCTCATCACCCATAGACCTGCCTTCTCTCATTGACCTGCCTTCTATGGGTCTCATCACCCATAGACCTGCCTTCTCTCATTGACCTGCCTTCTATGGGTCTCATCACCCATACACCTGCCTTCTATGGGTCTCATCACCCATACACCTGCCTTCTATGGGTCTCATCACCCATAGACCTGCCTTCTCTCATTGACCTGCCTTCTATGGGTCTCATCACCCATAGACCTGCCTTCTCTCATTGACCTGCCTTCTATGGGTCTCATCACCCATACACCTGCCTTCTCTCATTGACCTGCCTTCTATGGGTCTCATCACCCATACACCTGCCTTCTCTCATTGACCTGCCTTCTATGGGTCTCATCACCCATACACCTGCCTTCTATGGGTCTCATCACCCATACACCTGCCTTCTATGGGTCTCATCACCCATAGACCTGCCTTCTCTCATTGACCTACCTTCTATGGGTCTCATCACCCATAGACCTGCCTTCTCTCATTGACCTGCCTTCTATGGGTCTCATCACCCATACACCTGCCTTCTATGGGTCTCATCACCCATAGACCTGCCTTCTCTCATTGACCTGCCTTCTATGGGTCTCATCACCCATACACCTGCCTTCTCTCATTGACCTGCCTTCTATGGGTCTCATCACCCATACACCTGCCTTCTCTCATTGACCTGCCTTCTATGGGTCTCATCACCCATAGACCTGCCTTCTCTCATTGACCTGCCTTCTATGGGTCTCATCACCCATACACCTGCCTTCTCTCATTGACCTGCCTTCTATGGGTCTCATCACCCATAGACCTGCCTTCTCTCATTGACCTGCCTTCTATGGGTCTCATCACCCATAGACCTGCCTTCTCTCATTGACCTGCCTTCTATGGGTCTCATCACCCATAGACCTGCCTTCTCTCATTGACCTGCCTTCTATGGGTCTCATCACCCATAGACCTGCCTTCTATGGGTCTCATCACCCATACACCTGCCTTCTATGGGTCTCATCACCCATAGACCTGCCTTCTCTCATTGACCTGCCTTCTATGGGTCTCATCACCCATAGACCTGCCTTCTCTCATTGACCTGCCTTCTATGGGTCTCATCACCCATACACCTGCCTTCTCTCATTGACCTGCCTTCTATGGGTCTCATCACCCATACACCTGCCTTCTCTCATTGACCTGCCTTCTATGGGTCTCATCACCCGTAGACCTGCCTTCTCTCATTGACCTGCCTTCTATGGGTCTCATCACCCATACACCTGCCTTCTCTCATTGACCTGCCTTCTATGGGTCTCATCACCCATACACCTGCCTTCTCTCATTGACCTGCCTTCTATGGGTCTCATCACCCATAGACCTGCCTTCTCTCATTGACCTGCCTTCTATGGATCTCATCACCCATACACCTGCCTTCTCTCATTGACCTGCCTTCTATGGGTCTCATCACCCATAGACCTGCCTTCTCTCATTGACCTGCCTTCTATGGGTCTCATCACCCATACACCTGCCTTCTCTCATTGACCTGCCTTCTATGGGTCTCATCACCCATAGACCTGCCTTCTCTCATTGACCTGCCTTCTATGGGTCTCATCACCCAAAGACCTGCCTTCTCTCATTGACCTGCCTTCTATGGGTCTCATCACCCATACACCTGCCTTCTATGGGTCTCATCACCCATACACCTGCCTTCTATGGGTCTCATCACCCATAGACCTGCCTTCTCTCATTGACCTGCCTTCTATGGGTCTCATCACCCATACACCTGCCTTCTCTCATTGACCTGCCTTCTATGGGTCTCATCACCCATACACCTGCCTTCTCTCATCGACCTGCCTTCTATGGGTCTCATCACCCATACACCTGCCTTCTCTCATTGACCTGCCTTCTATGGGTCTCATCACCCATACACCTGCCTTCTCTCATTGACCTGCCTTCTATGGGTCTCATCACCCATACACCTGCCTTCTCTTATTGACCTGCCTTCTATGGGTCTCATCACCCGTAGACTTGCCTTCTCTCATTGACTGACCCCCGATTTTTGAGGCGCCTCAAAAATCGTCTTTTGAGGCGCCTCAAAAATTCTGCTATCTCATCACCCATAGACCTTCCTTCTCTCATTGACTGACCCCCGTACCCCCTTCTCTCCCTCGTTCACCATTCCTTTATCCTACTTTTAAAGCAGTATGGTGGATGCGTTTGCACATTCACCACAGAAATCTTGTTGCCCTGCCTATTTTGTTGACTCTGATTTCCCCTGTGTCTCCCTTATTGACTGGCCCTCTTCCTCCGTCCCTGCTCTATTCAGTGTGTTGATTCGCACATCCATCACAACAACCTCATTAATAACATCCTCGCTAAGGTAATTGGCCCGTAGAGGTGTAATCTGCAGCGTTTTCATATTCTCGCAGTTGTGATGGCAAAGCAGCAATCCGTGAAATTTATTAATGTTCGCGAATTAATTTCGGTGAATAAGTTGCTGCTCGTGTTCATCTCATTACAGGAATTGACATCCTCTTTTTGGTTTGAGCACCCATTTTTTCACCTACAGCCATTCAGGCCTTAGCCATTCCACTATTGTTGAGCCAATTTTTTGTGAGCTTTGACCCTGGTGAGCTTTGAGCCAGATCGAGGGGAACAACGCAGGGGCAGACGATGCAGTGATGCTGGATGTGCATGGATATGTCAGTGAAACCAACGCCACCAACATCGTACGCATACTCCTAGCCCTTCAGTGCCTTGTGCATTGTACGATGATACAGTATTGCTGTATGTGCATAATAGTGTGTTGATAACCGTATTTGTTTTGAATTTCTTGTATTACCGCTGCCCGTCCCTCCCTCCCCTCTTCCCTCCCCTCTCTCCTTCCTTAGCTGACTCTGCTCTTCTACTTTCCCCCATCTCGCTACCCAACTTGTACCCACTCGCATGTGTCACTTCATGGTGAAGAGAGGGCGCATTCTGACTCTTTTTCCCCTCTTCCCATCTCTTCCCACTGTCCCTGCCTCTGTATATGTCAGTTCATGGTGAAGAGAGACCACATCTTGACTCCCCTCGCCTTTTTTTCCTCCGCCTCCCCTCCCTCTTCTTCCCCCCGTCCCTGCCATGCATACATGCCAGTTCATGGTGAAGAGAGGGCGCATTCTGACTCCCCACCCCCTCTTTCCTCCGCCTCCCCTCCCTCTTCTTCCCCCCGTCCCTGCCATGCACACATGCCAGTTCATGGTGAAGAGAGGGCGCATTCTGACTCCCCATGCCGACAGCTGCCTGCCAGGGATCACCCGCGCCACGGTACTGCATGGGGACTTTATGTGGGAGGTGGGGTGGTAAGAAGGGAGGAAGGATCTGCTAGAGGAATCACCTGAGGAATCACCTGAGGAATCAAGGGGAGATAAGTGGGAATGGAGATGTGTGAGGAGAGCAGTGGTACTGACCATGCATTTCAGGAGGATGAGCATCATACACTGCACATGTAGCATGTGCATGCATGCATGCTTGCCATGTTGTATTTCCCAGGGTCACATCATGACACCCTCTATTCACCCATGCGTGACAGGTAATGGAGCTGGCAAGGCAGGAAGGCATCCCCATTCAGGAGTGCAACATCACCATGGGTCAGCTGCACGCTGCTGATGAGGTGAGGCATGAGGGGGAGACACGTTTGAGGTGCCTGAGAATGTAAGACAGGAAGATATTCCCATTCAGGAGTGCAACATCACCATGGGTCAGCTGCACGCTGCTGATGAGGTGCGATACATGGCCTGAACTCTGTGATCATGCTAGACAAGCACGACGTCAATCAAGTTTTGGTACAAGTTCTCGTTTGTTTTCTTTCCGCTCCCTTTTTTTTTCGTAAACATTTCCCTTTATCTGGTGCGTCGTCCCCTTTCCAGATATTCACAACAGGGACTATGGGGGAGCTTACGCCCTGTGTGCTTCTGGACAGTCGTCCAATCGGAAACAACCTTGATAACAGTTGTAGCAGAGCTGATAGTGGAAGCTGTGTTGGGCCCATCACGCAGAAGCTTCAAGAGGCGTACAAAAAACTTACGTCAGTTGAAGGCTGGCCATTGCCATTCTAATACAAGATTAGGTACCTTTTCAGTGCTAGTGTTCCATGTAAAAAGACGAAACTCAGTATGTGAGACCAGATTGTTTATCGTAAGTACGGTGATCAAAATATACAAATGCAGCCATCCTCCATAGCTTGAGTTGAAGGTACCAGTAAGAGGGTGCAACAAGAAATGGAGGTTGTAATGAGTGCTACAAATGTGTGTACTAACATGCTAGATTCATAAAGGGGTACAGTGGAGCACGCACTGTACTGTAAGCGCGGCAATCAGCAGACGAAGCCTAGAGATTCCCCTTCCTTCCCCCCTCCTCCAAAACAACAGTCAAAGCGAAGTTGTAAATTCCCAAGGCTCGCCTCCTAATTGTGATTTCTTCGGTCTTGTGCTCGCTCTCTCTTAGATCTCACGCTCGCATCCTCTGTTATCTAAACTCGGCCGTCGGGTCGGCGGTCTAGTATTGCAAGTACCGATATTTTCCGTGCGCGCGAGCGGCCATCATGCCGGAAATTGATCCTGATCTCGATGAGAAGAACCCGCCGGCCCTCGATGAGGACGATATCGCTCTTCTAAAGACCTATGTGCGTTGGCATGCGTTTTAGATGAGTTCGATTAGACGTCTCGATGAGGTCGATATTGCTCTTCTAAAGACCTATGTGCGTTTAGCTGGGACCTTAGGATAGGAGACTATTGCGTAGGGAGGCTTCAGTGCCGTTCAGATTTTCTGCAGATGTCTGGAGCCGATTCGTCAACCTTTCTTGTGTTCAGATCGTTACGTAATTCAGTCGTTCGACAATCAAGCTTCCACCCTTGAATAGTTTCGACTGCTTCCTCTTTCCTTTTCCCCGATTTATTTCAACGTGTAGGGTCTTGGCCCGTACTCAACGTCTATCAAGAAGGTTGAGAAGGATATTAAGGACATGGCCAAGAAGGTCAACGACCTATGTGGTAAGTCGAAGGCTCTTGAGTGTTCGACTATGTTGCTGCCGATGATTGACTGCGTGCTCAGAGTCGTGATGCTGGTAACGGTCCATCTGCGGTCCGTCAGTTGTCCGTCAGCTGTCCGTCAACCTTCATTTCGAGTTGTCCGTCAGCTGTCCGTCAACCTTCGTTACGAGTTGAGCGCATTCTTATCGTCCTGGCAGCGGTCGACAAGGAGCAAAAGCTGCCTGATCCGTTCAAGAGACGAATTCGTCACGTATAGAGTGTGAATTTCTGTTTCTAATGGATCAAGCACGTTAGCTCCAGCTCTTTCTCGGGAATTGTCATCCTAGTGACCCAGATTATACCTAGAAGACTTTTAATCTGTTTGATAAGGAAGCTGGACATTGGAATTCGTTGCTCTCTATCTTTGTGCTCCGGTTCTTTACTTGATATCGCCGATGTCACCTGATGTCGCCTCCTGTACGCTGGTGCTATCTGTTGCCACATGATCTCGTCGTATGTCGCTCTGTGTCGCTTGACATCGCCTGATGCCGCTTTATGTCACATGATGTCGCCTGAATGTCTGTTATGTTTCCACTGCAGGGATCAAGGAGTCGGATACTGGATTGGCTGCACCAAGCCAGTGGGATCTAGTGTCGGACAAACAGATGATGCAGGAAGAGCAGCCGCTGCAGGCAAGCACACCCATTAGGCTTGCTTTTTTACAACTTACTGAGCACGCCTGACTGACTGACCACAATTGACTGAATGAGCGTGCCTGACTGATCACGTCTGACTGATTACGCCTGACTGACTGAGCACGCCTGACCGACTGAGCACGCCTGACTCAAACCAGCTCACTTTCCTCGATCTCATCGTTCAACCAGTGCTCTTTTCATTCCCCTTTCTTCTTTTCACTCACTCCTCTCCTCTCTCCTCTCCTCTTTTCTTCCTCCTTCCGCCTCTCCCCTCTCGTCCTGCCAGGTGGCGCGCTGCACGAAGATCATCAACCCCAACACAGATGACGCCAAATACGTCATCAATGTGAAGCAGATTGCTAAGGTGCGCGCTTTCCCTCTTTATGCCAGGACTCCCTGAATGCTCTCCCTTTCGTCTCTCTCTCCGCACTTCCTTGACCCCAAATCCCAACCCCCTCCCCCTCCCCTTCCCCACCCCTTCCCCACCCCTTCCCCACCTTTTCCCCCTCACCCCTTGCACACACACGACCTTTGACTGCCAATATATGAATCCCTTGATATTCCGTGTGCCATCTTAAGATTCTTCTTGTGTTATGCAGCCGTGTTATTGACGTCTTTGTTAGTCAGTCTGTGTCCGCTCTTCGCATGCAGGTTCAGAATCTCCGTTGTTTCATTGGTTGCATCGTAAACCGTGTGTGCTTGCTGCGTGTGCGTGCGGTGTGTACTGCTGTGTGTGCGTGCTGTGTGTGTGCTTGCTGTGTATGTGTGCTTGCTGTGTTTTTGCTTGCTGTGTGCGTGCTTGCTGTGTGTTTGCTTGCTGTGTTTGCTTGCTGTGTTTGCTTGCTGTGTGTGCTTGCTGTGTGTGCTTGCTGTGTGTGCTTGCTGTGTGTGCTTGCTGTGTGTGCTTGCTGTGTGTGCTTGCTGTGTGTGTGCTTGTGTGTGTGCTTGCTGCGTGTGTGCTTGCTGTGTGTGTGCTTCCTGTGTGCTTGCTGTGTGTGCTGTGTGTGCTTGCTGTGTGCGTGCTTGCTGTGTGTGCTTGCTGTGTGCGTGCGTGCTGTGTGCAGTTCGTGGTGGGGTTGGGTGACCGCGTCTCACCGACTGATATTGAGGAGGGCATGCGAGTCGGGTGAGTGCGAGCATGAAAGTGGGGTGAGTGCGAGCATGGGAGGTTTGAGGTGCCTCAATAGTGGTGATGGGGCGCGTCTCACCGACTGATATTGAGGAGGGCATGCGTGTGGGGTGAGTGCGTGTGTGTGTGTGCCATTTCATGCCATCCACCACCATGCCATCTTCCCGTCATCTGGTGATGCCCTGTTGCTGGTGGCTTCACCTGAGTTGATCCAACTAAGCAGCACTAGTACGACTGATTTGTCTCGTAAGCAGCTGCAGTATGTTTCCTTTTCATGCTAGGACACTCTCTATGCATGCCTATATTGTTGCCCTTGTGCAGAGTGGATCGCAACAAGTATCAAATCCAGATTCCCCTGCCGCCCAAGATCGACCCGAGTGTGACGATGATGACAGTGGAGGAGAAACCGGACGTTACCTACGGGGACGTGGGCGGATGCAAGGAGCAGATTGAGAAGATGCGAGAGGTGGGTGGAGGGATGGAGGAGTGAGGCTGTGGGTGAAAGAGAGTGAGGGGTGTGTGAATCAGCCATCGCGTGGAAGGGTGTGCGCTGCTACTTTCCAGTCTGTCTTACAACTCATTCGCACACACTCAAACTTACACTCACCCACACCACAGGTGGTGGAACTTCCCATCCTGCATCTGGAGAGGTTCGGCTAGCTGGGCATCCACCTCCCCACCCCAAGGGCGTGCTGTGCTACGGCCCGATCTCCCTCACGCCTGCCCATGCATTCATGTTTTCGCCACACACTCCCTCAGCTGTTGGAGCTCCTCATGCTCCACTCTGAGAAGTTCGTGAAGCTGGGAATCGACCCCCCCAAGGGTGTGCTGTGCTACGGCCCACCCTCCCTTGTATCCGTCCCACACCTCACTTCTTCTCGCCACACACATATACTCTCAGGTGGTGGAGCTCCCCATGCTGCATCCAGAGAATTTTGTGAAGCTTGGTATCAACCCCCCCCCAAGGGCGTGCTGTGCTACGGCCCACTTTCCCTCCCTAACACAGTCTCGCACACTCATACATCGCATCACATACACTCTCACAACCCCAGGTGGTGGAGCTACCTATGCTGCATCCTGAGAAGTTTGTGAAGCTGGGCATCGACCCTCCCAAGGGCGTGCTGTGCTACGGACCACCCGGCACCGGCAAGACCCTGCTGGCGCGCGCTGTGGCGAACCGCACGGATGCCTGCTTTATCCGCGTTATAGGCAGCGAGCTGGTGCAGAAATACGTGGGCGAAGGAGCGAGGATGGTTCGAGAGCTGTTCCAGGTGAGAACACTAGTCTGGTGCTGCACGGTCAGTATATGGCTTTTCACTGAGTCGAAATGCCGTGTCGCTTCCGTTGCTTGCCTTGCCTGCTCTCGAGATGGCTCGCTCCAAGAAGGCGAGGATGATCGTTTTTGACAAAGTGGGCACCGTTGGAGGCCAGAACCCCTGCATCCCTCCCTGTATCATTCTTGCCACCTCATCCCGTCCCCCCTTGTCTCCGGTACCCTATCATTCAGATGGCGCGCTCCAAGAAGGCGTGCATCATATTCTTCGATGAGGTGGACGTCATCGGAGGGGCGTGATTTACTTGTCTAACTCCCCTCTTGTGTCCTGCGTGTCCTTCTACTCCCCCCTCACAGATGGTGCGCTCCAAGAAGGCGTGCAACATATTCTTTGATGAGGTCGACGCCATCGGAGGGCAGAACCCACTTCTGTGCCTCCCTCCCTCCCTTGCTCGACCCTGCCACCTACCTATATCCTCCTCTATTCGCCCCTCGCAGATGGCTCGTTCCAAGAAGGCGTGCATCATCTTCTTTGATGAAGTTGATGCCATCGGAGGGGCTAGGTTTGACGATGGAGCGGGCGGAGACAACGAGGTGCAGCGCACGATGCTTGAGATCGTGAATCAGCTGGATGGGTTTGATGCGCGTGGGAACATCAAGGTCCTCATGGCCACCAACAGGTATGCTTCCCAACTTGCTGCATCCGCTGGTATGGCGATCCCATGCTTGCAAGGTGACAACGAGGTGCAGCGCACGATGCTGGAGGTTGTGAATCAGCTGGATGGATTTGATGCACGCGGCAATATCAAGGTCCTCATGGCCACCAACAGGTATGCAAACAGCTGGCTGGTTGGCGGCAGCTGGTATGGTGAGTGAGACTATGCTTTCAAGAGGACAATGAGAGGTGCAGCGCACGATGCTGGAGATTGTAAACCTGTTGGTCGGGTTTGATGCACGCGGGAACATCAAGGTCCTCATGCCGGACCTGGAGGGGTGAACTTATCTAACTTCCTGTCACTGCTTTCCTGCCACTCCCGCTCATATCATTATCCTCCTTCCAGGCCTGATACTCTTGACCCTGCTCTCCTGCGCCCCGGTCGCCTCGACCGAAAGGTGGAGTTCGGGCTGCCAGACCTGGAAGGCCGAACACACATCTTCAAGATTCACACTCGCACTATGAACTGTGAACGGGACATTCGATTTGAGTTGCTGGCCAGGCTCTGCCCGAACTCCACTGGTGAGCTCCTGTTGTCTGTTTACGTCTCTCTGGGTCCTCGCACATATAAGCCAAAGCTTCATCTTCAGAGCACATCTTCAAGATTCACACTCGCGCCATTAACTGTGAACAGCGACGTCCGATCTAGTTGCTTGCCTTTCTCCACGGGTGGTTGTGTGTCACACCACTCAAGTCTCACTAGGGACCTTGCACACCACTGAGGGCACTCACACGTTCACATTTGCAACATGAATGGACTGAAAGGAGCTCGCATACGCAGTGTGTGCATACGCAGTGTGTGCACTGAGGTGGGTGTGTGTGCCATCAGGGCATGGCGCAAGGTAGTCAAGAAGAAGGACTATTGCGTGCAGATCCCTACGTGCTACCCATGTGTTCCTTTTGCCCCTACAGGATCTGACATCCGCAGTGTGTGCATGGAGGCAGGCATGTATGCCATCAGGGTGCGGTGCAAGACAGTGACTGAGAAAGACTTTCCATGTGTGCTTATCCCTTCTACTGTCTCCCTTTCCTTCATGCAGGAGCTGACATCCGCAGTGTGTGCACGGAGGCAGGCATGTATGCCATCAGAGCACGGCGCAAGACTGTCACCGAGAAGGACTTTTTGGAGGCAGTCAACAAGGTCATCAAGGGGTACCAGAAGTTCAGCGCTACACCCAAATACATGGTGTACAATTGAGTGTTACACATGCTCTTGCAGATATGTGTACACTTGATTGTGTAAATGCATATACATGGTGTTACTTTCATACACAGAATTCTGGGCTTCTCCACAAAACCGAATAAAGCAATGGAATACCTAGCAATAAGATTACAATGATGCATTCAAACGCACCATCCTAGGTGATTTGCCCTCACCTCCACATCCGAACTCCTATCCGTACCATCTCTCCCTCAATCCGCCGTATCATCCTCATCATGAACCTTAGCCCTCTTCCCCCCATCATCCCCATCAGCAGGCTGCACCAGAAACTCACTTCGCCTCCCCTTACCCACCGTGGGTAATCTGCATTCCCTCACATCACGACTTCCTTCCTCACCATCTCCCCTCTCCCTCGATCCGCTATATCATCCACCTTGGCCCTCTTCCCCCCACCATCAGTCTCAGCAGGCTGCACCCTTAAACTCCCCAAGCTCCCTTTTCTCCTTCAGTAATCTGCATCACCTCACTCCAGATCTTCCATGCTTACCCATCCCCCCTCAATCTTCCATCTCATCCACAGCATCATCCCTATCATCAACCTTAGCCCTCTTCCCCCCACCATCAGCCTCAGCAGCAGCTGCAAAGAATCTCCCCTTGGCTTTCTCAGCTGCTTTCCCCACTCCTCTTCAATCCTCCATATCATCCACGTCATCATCCTCATCATCAACCTTAGCCCTCTTCCCCCCACCATCCGCATCAGCAGGCTGCACCAAAAACTCCCCAAGCCGCCCCTTGGCCTTCTCAGCCGCTATCCCCCCGGTCTTTTCCACCCGATACACCAACCCACTTATCGCCTCCTCATCCGCAATCCCATTCTCCCCCACACCATCACCAGCACCACCCTGAGCGTCGATGAAAACAGTGCAGTTATCATCAATCTTCCCTTCGACCAGCATCTTAGAGAGCTGGGTAACCACTTTCCGCTCCAGCCATCGCCTCAGCGGCCGCGCCCCATACACCGGATCATAAGCCTCCTTCAAGACAACATCTAAGGCCCCATCTGAAACCCCGAGGGCGATCCCCCGATCCGCCAGCCTGGCCGCCACCTGGCGCATCTGCAGCCGCGCGATTTTCCTCAACTCCAGGAGCGACAGCGGCTCAAACACCACCATTTCGTCGAGCCTGTTCAGCAGCTCCGGGCGGAAGTGCTTCCGAACCTCCGCCAGAACCTCCTTCTTGGCCTCGTCCATCCCAACCTCTCCTGACAGCCCAGCCAGCAAATGCTGCGCGCCCAAATTCGAAGTCATGATGATCACAGTGTTGCTGAAATCGACGGTGCGACCTCTTCCGTCAGTCAGCCGCCCGTCGTCCAGAACTTGCAGAAGCGTGTTCCAAACCGACGTATGCGCTTTCTCCACCTCATCGAACAAAACGACAGAATACGGCCGCCTCCGCACCGCTTCTGTAAGCTGACCCCCCTCTTCGTGCCCTACGTAGCCCGGCGGAGCACCGATTAGCCTCGCGACGCTGTGCTGTTCCATGTATTCGCTCATGTCGATGCGAACCAGCTGGTTTTCGTCGTCGAATAGCTGTTCGGCGAGAGCTTTCGCCAGCTCCGTTTTCCCCACACCGGTCGGGCCGAGGAACAGGAACGAGCCGGTCGGCTGCCCGGGCCTGCTGAGCCCGGCTCGGGACCGAAGCACAGCCTCGGCAACGGCTTGGACCGCCTCGTCCTGCCCCACCACGCGCTCGTGAAGCCGCTGCGCCAGGTGTAACAGCCGCTCGCGGTCGTTCTGCCCGAGTCTGGTAACCGGGATACCAGTCCAGCGACTGACGACCTCCGCGATCTGATCCGGACCGACGGTTTCCGTCAGCATCGGCTTCCCCGGGCCTGCCGCGTCAGCTTGCGCCGCCGCTGCGGCCTCCGCCTCCTTCTCGTAGCGCGCAATGGCGGCGTCGAGCTCGGTGAGCGCTCCGTACTTCAGATCCGCGACGCGCGCGAGGTCCATGCGCGCCTCGGCCTCCTGCACCGCGACGAGCACCTCCTCGCGCTTCCGCTGGAGCCGCCGCAGCTCGTCGACGCGCTCCTTCTCCCGCCGGTATCGCATCTGCAGCGGCTGCAGCTTGTCGCGCAGCTCGCCGAGCTGCGCGCGCACCTCCCCCGCGCGGACCGCGCTCGCCTTGTCCTTTTCCTTCTCCAGCGCATGTAACTCCACTTCCAGCTGAATGCGCTTCCGCTCGAGCGCATCAATCTCCTCTGGTTGGCTGTCTAGGGTAACCCGAACGTTCGCGCACGCTTCGTCGACGAGGTCGATCGCCTTGTCCGGAAGGCGTCTCCCCGTGATGTACCTTCCGCTGAGCTGCGCCGCGACGACGAGCGCGCGATCCTGGATGCGCACGCCGTGGTGCCCCTCGTAGCGCTCGCGCAGCCCGCGGAGTATGCTGATCGTATCCGCTACAGATGGCTCCGCTACAAGCACCTGCTGGAAGCGCCGCTCGAACGCCGCGTCCTTCTCGATGTACTTTCGGTATTCCTCGAGCGTCGTCGCGCCGATGCAGCGCAGCTGCCCGCGCGCGAGCATGGGCTTGAAGAGATTCGCCGCATCCATGGCGCCCTCCGTGCGGCCCGCGCCGAGAATTAAATGCATCTCGTCGATGAAGAGGATGATCCGGCCTTCGCCTTCCTCCACCTCTTTAAGGACGGCTTTAACTCGCTCCTCGAACTCTCCGCGGTATTTCGCTCCCGCGACAAGCGCGCCCATGTCGAGCGCGACGAGCCGCACGTTCTGCAGGTTGCTCGGCACGTCGCCGCGGGCGATGCGCTGCGCGAGGCCCTCCGCGACCGCGGTTTTGCCGACGCCCGGTTCGCCGATCAGCACCGGGTTGTTCTTCGTCCTTCGCGAAAGAATTCGCACGACTCGCCGGATTTCGTCATCGCGGCCAATCACGGGGTCGAGTTTCGCCGCAACCTCGACCAAGTCCCGCCCGAATTTCTTCAGCGCTTGGAAAGTCCCCTCCGCCGTAGCGCTCTCCACCTTCCGCTCCCCGCGCGCCTGCGCCAGCGCCGCTTGCACCTTTCCCGCATTCACTCCCGCGTCCTTCATTGCCTCGGAGATCTGCGAATCTTCCATCAACGCGAGCACGAGAGAATCGACGGCCAGATGCGAGTCTCCCGCCTTCTTTTGGATCTGCTGCGCCTTTCGCAGCGCCTTCACGAGCGCGGGGTTCGCGTGGATTTCATCTGGCGGAGGTTGCTGCGAGGGGATTTTCTGCAGGAGGCGTTTAATCGCTCGCTGGAAGGCTTGAATCGTGTCGCCATCGCCCCTCGGGGAATGGCCGGGCGCGGTCGCGTTGTAGTTGATGACGCTGGAATGCGCGACAGCGTGGCGGAAAACGCCGTCTTCGTCCTGCAGAAGCGCGAGCGCCACGTGGGCTGGCGTGATTTCCGCGTGGCCGTTGGACTCGGCGAGCTCGCGCGCCGCGACGAGGATTTCGTTGGTTTTGTGCGTGAAGGAGTTGGGATCCATGGCGTTTCAGCAAAATCAGAAAACAATGACTTTGGAAAGTAGAAAAATGAAACAAATTCGATAGGGTGAAGATAACCAAGAGCAGTTGTGAAGAGTAAGTAGTTTGCTACGAAGCTTTTGAAGAGCAGTAGATTTTGATGCATTGCTTGCTGCTACCTCAGGTATTTATACTGAGGTGATCATGAGGGCGGGCTTGCTCTGGCAAAGGGGAGGCGGAATGTTCTGGAAATTGGCGGATGGCGCTAGAAGGAGCTGGAAGAAGCGAGATTTTAGGGGCGAATTCGGGAAGTCAAACGCGACTTCGCGAGAGTTCGCGAATGATAGTTCTCAGTTTTAGCGTAACCAGGAGAATCTGGGACACAAACCTGCTTCGACAGTGCCTGAAAAATGTGAAAGCGAATCGAGGTGTGGAGGTCGAAAAGTAAATTTGTCGCGCTTGTTCGCCTACCATTGCGGAATCGCGATGGCATGCTACCAGGGTCCGCGGCGTGGACCGTGCGTGGTGAGGGCGCGCGCGCCTGTGTTCTTCCGATGTGGGGGGGAAACGCCAGAATCCTGTCACTCTGTTCTCCCTCCTTGATTGGTTGGGTGGGTGAATGTTCTATGATTCGGCAGTTCCCCGAATGTGAAACTTCTCCTACGTGGACATCTTACCTGCCAGCTAGGAACTTACGGGCACGTGGCCGAGTGCTTATGCTGGGGCCGTATCAAACTCGCTGGTTATATCTCGACACGTGGATAATTCCACACCAGTGAATGTCATGAAGTTGAAGTCCGACAATGGCTTCTCTGCGTAGTAGCAAGTACAAAAGCACTTCATAAAAAAGACAATGCTATGGGGTTTTGTGAATTTGTGAGTATAATGTAAGGACTTTCAACACTCATAACGAAGTCGCCTTATACTCGTTATCACGAACAGAAACCTCCGCCGTGCCTGCTTTCCTTACGGAATTCTCTCGTGGTATCAACCAATAGCAAGCATGCTTGCGCTCTCGACTCGGAGCGCCTGGACGAGCCGCACATTTCTCCAGGTGTCGCGACCCTTCGTGACTGTCGTCATGTCCCGCTCGATTGGTCAGAAATGCCTCACATGCAGCCCGCTTGCGCCACGTGTACGGCAAATTCAAGAGAATTCTTCTTGTCGCTGCAATTTCGCGAAATTTCGCCCGTGCCATACACTCCCTCCCTTCCCCCATCACCCCTGATCCTACCATACCGCCTTCCTCTCTGCCGCAGTGAATTCGCCCCTCCCGTCTTTCCAGTCCTACACCTCCGCTACTCTCATAACTCGTTCTCCCCTCCATGACAGGAAACCACAACACATCCATCCACCATCCCTGCTTCCTCGACCTTATCCTTTCCAAGCTGGAGTCGCGCACTCTCCGTCCCGCACAAGGGACACTAGCCTTGGCCGGTTTGCTGCTGGCGACTACGTCTTACGGATCCCCCAAGGATCTGTGAAGCCCCTCCCAGAAGTCGGGACCGACCGCCGGAGCGTGCTTTCTTAGTGGACCGTCACCCTTCGAGTAGGATTACTTCTACGAGGTAGGATTTTTAGATCTTACTAGGCAACGAGTCTTTGCTATTCGATCCCAATTCGACCAGATCAACCCATTTCGCTCCACGGAATAGGTATCTCTGGTATTCGTCTCCCAAGCTCATATATTTCTGTTAGAACAGAAATATTATTTTTTCAGTCCGACGTGTGATACGACACGTTAGTTTAGACATTGGCAATCAACACTGAGCAGAGTTGGGTCAGTCGACGTACGATGATGATGATGATGTCGAATTCCGCGTTGAGCTGGGGCCAGGCCGATCTGGGCCTGGGTGCTCGCCGCACCTTGCTGGCTTCTCGTGGTAAGCTCCTAGGGCCAGCTGAACTTATCGGTCCGTAGCGAACGCGGCATTTGCACGGAGTCTCCTTTGCGCCGTTTTTAGTTTTTAGTTTATTTTCTTTCTCCTTCCTTCTATTTTTTCTTTTCCTGTCCCTCTTTCTCATCACTAAATAGCATTCCGTAACAGAGTCCCTACTCGCAGGAAAGATCTTTCATTCAATCGAATCACAGTTTCATCGGCGGTTTTTGTACTATTTTTTTTTCTTTTTTCTTTTTGTGGAATATGTTTTTATTTGTGTGACAGGTTCGTCGGTTCTGGGAAACGGGAGCTCGGATCGCATGCCGCACCCCGCCGCTGTCAATACACTTCGCTCACTTGGGAGCGGTTCCATACACTCCGGCGTGGCGCGCGCATTCGGCGCGCCCATTCCAACAACCAATCCGGAGGCCGCATTCGGCCATCGCGCTCTCCACGTGCCAGCGTCGATCCAGCACGTGCCACGGTCCGCTGCATACGGCGCCAGCGGACTGACGGGCGTACCGAACGAGGACAGAAGCCAGGTGCGTCTCGAAGCTTTTTCATTGCCACGTACGGTCGCGCGAACAAGGGCAGCAGTAGGTTGCATCGGCACTGACAGCAGGAGTTGCGCTGGTAGCGCGGAGAGTAGGAGTGCGGTCGTGGTCCACTGTGCTGGTCTTAGATGTGCTGTGATGTATTCGGCGCCTCACCCGCTGCTCCACTGTGCACGTTTGTACGCGTTGACGTGTGTCTCAGGGCACGAGCGGAGGGTTTTTTCTGCGGCGCGGATTCACTGGAAAAACGCGGAGGGGAGGTGCGGTGACCGCTGCGGTTTTTGGTCCAAACGACGCGACAGGTAATGACGGTTCTGTAAGCCGTCACTCCAGCCGACGAAGAATGTCATATTTCACATGCGACCTGGATTTTTTTTTTTTCTGTTTATTTATTTTATTATTCACATTCTGCTCGTCGGCCTCGAATCCTGTGATCCTCTCACCTTCTCTGGCACGCCGTTTTCCGCGCAGGCCGGTCGCAGAAATCGCCGCCGCCGCGTCGCAAGCTGTCGTCATCGTCAACTCCTGCCGGAGGAGAGCGGGGCGGCACGGATCGCGACGGACACCGCGCGGATCGCTCCGCTTCCAGCTCCGCAGCGGGGGGGATCAGCAAGAGCAGAGAGAGCCGCGAGGCTAGGAGCAGCAAGGCTCACGCGGGTTTCGTTTCAGAGTCGACCGAGGAAGGACGCGAGGGCCGCGAGGGACGCGACGAGGAGCGAGGCGAGCACGCGACGGAGGCGATGGAATCGGGTGCGACGGAGAACGATCTCGGGAGGCCGTTGCTGTCGCAAGGTGAGTACGCGTCGCGTGAGGGCCGTGGGGGGCGCGAGGAACGCGAGAAGGGGGAGTGAGGCGAACAGGCGACGGAGGCGATGGAACCGGGTGCGACGGAGAACGATCTCGGGAGGCCGTTGCTGTCGCAAGGTGAGTGCGCTGTGCTCTGGTTTTCTCTTTACCCCAATAAAACACGGGAAGGAGCGAGCAATTGAGAAGAAGAATGATTCGCGAGGCTTTATGAAGTTGTTTCCTATCCGGCGCGCGATTTTCCTAGTGGGTGTCGTTGCCAATAACTAGCTCGTTCTTTTTGTACGGGCTCCATATTTTCGACGTGGTATGCTGCTTCCCACATTCTGTGCTGCATTATTGGCAGGACTATTAGGCAGGAAGGAACAGCGCGGAGGGCGACGGAAGGCGGTTGGGGGGGGAGCGCCGCGAAAGGCGCTGGCGTGGCGGGGAGTGTTGCCTCATGTGCTCACTTCGTCAATAATTGCGTTCTTGTTCGGTTACCACATGTCGTAAGTAGTAACACTTGCATTGAAAAGTAAGATTCTTTTCCTATACTTTTTCTTGAAATATGGGAATTCATTTTATACCATTATAATCATATGGAGCATTTTTTTCTACCCTCCTGTACGTTGTGCAGAGTGGTGAATGGACCTTTGGAGTCCATGGCAGTCGAGCTGTTGTTTGCAGAAAATGCTATCGCCAAAAATAACGTCTCTACAATATAATAGAGTTACATCTGTTAACGTAGTTTCCTATAATTCTTGCATTGTACCCCCAATCTGATAATGTGCTACCAGCATTTAATGATCTTCCCTGCGCAGCTTCAGCTGCCAATGTCTTTCTACCAGGAGCGCCTGAAGTACAACCTTATTTTCAGCACCCACGATAATGATTCCCCCCCCCTTTTTCCCCCATACCTTGTGCAGCTTCGGTTGTGAGTGTGTTTCTACTTGGAGCGTTCCTGGGTTGTTCCGCCAGCAGCACGGTGGCTGACAGCGCGGGCAGGAAAAAGGGGTTCCAGATCTGCAGTGTGCCCATTCTGATTGGCTCCATTCTCTGGTGCGTGTGTTCTTTATTTTTTAATACCTTTTCTTTGTCTTTTTCTTTTCAATATGGATATATATGTTTATACATATATATATATATGGATATATTGTTGGATTTCATGGCACACTTGCATTTGGATTTTCTTTGCGATTGATATTCACTAAATGGACATTTCGCCTCTGATTTTTCTTATGTGTGTGCGTGACCCATCAGTGCCATGGCGTCCTCTCTTTCTCTGGTCGTCACCGGCCGGTTCCTGCTGGGCTTTGGATTGGGCATGGCCATCCCCATCATGGCGCTCTACATTCCCGAGGTGTGTGTGTGTGTAGCGCGCACGCATAACATGTATGTCTGTGAAGTTTGGTTTCTGCTGGGCTTTGTATTGGGCATGGCCATCCCCATCATGGCTCTCGTAGGGAAAAGAGGTGTGTTTCTTCTGTCATGTCCTTATGTTTGGGTGTATGTAAAACATTTTTTTTGTGAATTCCCAATAAAGAGGCACGTTTAGAGCCATCCCTGAAAATTCCCATCAGCAGAGGAGCATGTTGGGTGCGGCGCCATCCCTCAAAATTCCCACGTGCACCAGCATGTTGGGCGCCATTCTCTCAGCCCTGCTTGCACCCACACTTCTTGCATTACACGCCCCAACATTCAATTTTATCTCACACAATTTTCCCTTCCGTCGTCTTCTGCAGATCTCACCACCGCAGCAGAGAGGCACGTTTGGCGCTATCCCCCAAGTCCTCACATGCTCCGGCATTCTGGCCGCCCTGCTTGCTGCCGCTCTCCTGCCCACCTCATCGTAAGCTACCTCCCCACTCTTGCTGCTTGGCGCACTGAGATTGCTGCACTATACTTGCTACCCGAAGCTACCGCACGTGATAAGTGCCGCTGCGTGCTTGCTTCCCGCCTTGTCGCTTCTTCCCCTCTGGCCTCTGCTCTGCTCTTGAGACATATGTGCTTCGTGATTGACTTGCCCCCGTGTCTTTCTCGCATCTTTCTTTTTATCTCCTCACGTGCAGGTGGCGCATGTGCTTTTGGATCGCTGCAGTGCCAGCAGCTCTCTTCTGCATGGCGTGTGAATTCCTGGTGGACAGCCCCAGGTGGCTGGCGCAGGTGAGGAGATGGTCTGATGGTGGAAGATCATACTGTTGGTTGTGTGGAAGGTGTAGCGTCACTACCATTGCCACCAGCGCCCTTCTGCATGGCATATTGTTTCTGGTGGACAGCCCCAGGTGGCTTGCGCAGGTGAGGGAAGGGTGACATGGGAGATTAAAGGTTGGTCGTATGGTGGCATCTGTACCACCACTGTCCGCAGCATCTGCGCTAGCGGCGCTGTTCTGCATGGTATGTGAATTCCTGGTGGACAGCCCCAGGTGGCTTGCGCAGGTGAGGGAGTTGACAGGGGAATTGAGGGTTGGCAGTTTGGTGGGATTTGTAGCAGCAGCACCAGCAACAGTGCCAGCTGCGTTGCTCTGCATGGCATGTGACTTCTTGGTGGACAGCCCAAGATGGCTGGCGCAGGTGAGTAGAGGGTCAGGTGGAATTTGAGAATTCTCAAAAACCAGCTCGGAGTGAATTTGTCTCTCTCTATCCCTCCCATACCCCACTACCCCACCTTCAATTCTCCTCTGCCCCTACCCTCAGCATGGCAAGTGGGCAGAAGCAACAGCAGCAGTAACTCAGCTACTGGGCGAGGCGAAGGTGAAAGAGACCATGGATGATCTGCTCCACTCGTTTGGGGGAAGAGGCAGCAGGGCGCATGGCGCGGGGTGGGAGGGCGGGGCTAGGGGGGAAAGCAAGGGGCGGAAGGGGGAGCAGCAGGGGGGGGTGTACACAGTGTTGGGGGGAGGGGAGAAGGGGAAGGGGGTGGCTGTGGCGGGGAAAGGGGAGGAGGAGGTTTTGCTGAAGGAGGGCGGAGCGGTTGAGAAGGTGACTTGGCGAAGCCTCCTCTCCAAGCGATACGTGCGCGGTGAGTAGCGAGCGGTTACCACCGGAGTAGCCCTGTTTTCTCTCCAACAACCGAGTAGTTCCCCGAGCAGGGGAAGGCAGTAAGCACTCATTGCACATACCCAGTTGCTACTTCTGAGGTGCCCCCAAAAATCGTTTCTCCCCTACACCCTGACCGCTTTCCTTCTCCTGCCTCCAGTGGTGGCCATTGGAGCAACTCAGCGGCCCTCCTTTCCCTGCAGCAACTCAGCGGCCCTCCTTTCCCTGCAGCAACTCAGCGGCCCTCCTTTCCCTGCAGCAACTCAGCGGCCCTCCTTTCCCTGCAGCAACTCAGCGGCCCTCCTTTCCCTGCAGCAACTCAGCGGCCCTCCTTTCCCTGCAGCAACTCAGCGGCCCTCCTTTCCCTGCAGCAACTCAGCGGCCCTCCTTTCCCTGCAGCAACTCAGCGGCCCTCCTTTCCCTGCAGCAACTCAGCGGCCCTCCTTTCCCTGCAGCAACTCAGCGGCCCTCCTTTCCCTGCAGCAACTCAGCGGCCCTCCTTTCCCTGCAGCAACTCAGCGGCCCTCCTTTCCCTGCAGCAACTCAGCGGCCCTCCTTTCCCCGCAGCAACTCAGCGGCCCTCCTTTCCCCGCAGCAACTCAGCGGCCCTCCTTTCCCTGCAGCAACTCAGCGGCCCTCCTTTCCCTGCAGCAACTCAGCGGCCCTCCTTTCCCTGCAGCAACTCAGCGGCCCTCCTTTCCCTGCAGCAACTCAGCGGCCCTCCTTTCCCCGCAGCAACTCAGCGGCCCTCCTTTCCCCGCAGCAACTCAGCGGCCCTCCTTTCCCTGCAGCAACTCAGCGGCCCTCCTTTCCCTGCAGCAACTCAGCGGCCCTCCTTTCCCCGCAGCAACTCAGCGGCCCTCCTTTCCCTGCAGCAACTCAGCGGCCCTCCTTTCCCTGCAGCAACTCAGCGGCCCTCCTTTCCCTGCAGCAACTCAGCGGCCCTCCTTTCCCTGCAGCAACTCAGCGGCCCTCCTTTCCCTGCAGCAACTCAGCGGCCCTCCTTTCCCTGCAGCAACTCAGCGGCCCTCCTTTCCCTGCAGCAACTCAGCGGCCCTCCTTTCCCTGCAGCAACTCAGCGGCCCTCCTTTCCCCGCAGCAACTCAGCGGCCCTCCTTTCCCCGCAGCAACTCAGCGGCCCTCCTTTCCCTGCAGCAACTCAGCGGCCCTCCTTTCCCTGCAGCAACTCAGCGGCCCTCCTTTCCCTGCAGCAACTCAGCGGCCCTCCTTTCCCTGCAGCAACTCAGCGGCCCTCCTTTCCCCGCAGCAACTCAGCGGCCCTCCTTTCCCCGCAGCAACTCAGCGGCCCTCCTTTCCCTGCAGCAACTCAGCGGCCCTCCTTTCCCTGCAGCAACTCAGCGGCCCTCCTTTCCCCGCAGCAACTCAGCGGCCCTCCTTTCCCTGCAGCAACTCAGCGGCCCTCCTTTCCCTGCAGCAACTCAGCGGCCCTCCTTTCCCTGCAGCAACTCAGCGGCCCTCCTTTCCCTGCAGCAACTCAGCGGCATCAATGCTGTGTTCTTCTTCTCCTCTCACCTCTCATGCTTATCGCCCTGCCCTCCCCCCTTCTTGTCCACAACCCCCTCCAGTGGTCACCATAGGAGCAGCCCTCTTTGCGCTCCAGCAGCTCAGCGGCATCAATGCCGTGTTCTTCTTCTCCTCTCACCTCTTCAAATCGGCCGGCATTCAGTCTGGCGCCCTGGCCAGCGTTGCCATGGGCACACTCAACCTAGTGGGTAAGTCTACATGTACTCTCCGCATGCATGTAGTAAGGTCCGCCAATAAGATGCCGGCTGTAGTAAGATCATTGACCCAGTAGTTCTTCTCCTCGCACCTCGTCAAGACAGCCGGCATCCAATCCGGTGCAATCCGGTGCAGTCCGGTGCACTAGCTAGCATTGAAATGGGCATGTTCAATACAATCTGTTAGCGTTTCCTCATCCACTTTTTTTTTTTTTTTTTTTTTTTAATTCTATTTTGTTTTTCTCTTGCCCCGTTCCTCCCTCCCCTTGTGCTTTAGCTTCTCTGGTGTGTTCTGCTCTCATCGACCGTGTTGGGAGGAAGGCGCTCATCACAGGAAGCTTTGTTGGTATGGTGAGTGAAGATCACTTTAGGAAGCCAATGCATGGCTTTTGAGAAGCAACAAAAGACCGTGTTGGGAGGAAGGCCCTCATCACAGGAAGCTTCATTGGCATGGTGAGTGTGTACCACCCACCCTCTCCTCCTACCGAGTGCTATTCAAAAGGCAAGTGCTACAGCAATTACATAAGGGTAGAATCCATAAGGCCACATTATCCATTGCATCATAATGCCCTCTTCTCTTCACCCTCCCTCCTTGCATTCGTCTATTTTCTCCACTCCACTCTCCTCTCTCCCGTCAGGGTTTATGCATGGCGGTGCAGGCAGCAGCGCAGGTGCTACCATGGATGGCGCCTGTGGCTCCGCTCATCACTCCCACTGCCACCCTTGTGTGAGTATCCCTTAAAGCGGTTGAATGCGGTTGAGTGTGGTTGAGTGCGGCAGTAAGTATGTTTTGGTGTGCCTCAGTGCGGTTGAGTGTGGCGGAGTGCGGTTGTTTGAGAGGGGTTGAAGGGGGGCCCACTGTAAATAAGCCTGTCATGGTGATTTCTGCATGTAATGTTTCACACTGCTCACTTCTCACCAACACTCTCGTCCCTCTTCTCCCCTTTCTCCCCCCCTTACCCTGCAGCTACGTGGCGTGTTTCACCATGGGAGCCGGGCCTGTGCCGGGCCTGATGCTGCCTGAGATGCTGCCGAACCACATCCGAGCCAAGGGCATGGCCTTTGCCATGTGTGTGCACTGGGTACGTGCATGATGGACGGTGCATGGGGTATGGGGCATGTGGAATGGGGCATGGGGGCATGTGGAATGGGGCATGGGGCATGTGACAATGTGCAGCAGGTATCTTGAAGGGGATAATCTATCATTGCATCCAGTGATGGTTGTCATGGTTTGTGATACTTGCAAGTCTAAATTAATATTGTCTATGAAAGGAATTACGTCTCATCTATTTCAGATTCCGCCTCCCTTCCCGTTCCTTTTTTCTTTCCTCCAGGTCTTCAATTTCATGGTCGGTTTCTCCTTCCTCCCTCTCATAGTTCGCTTCGGCCCAACCACCCTCTTCTCATTTTTCGCCTGCATATGCTTCTCTGGTGCAAAATCAAGCCCTCTCTGTTCCATTCCCTTCCTTGCGTCCTCTCCAGGTCTTCAACTTCATGGTCGGTTTCTCCTTCCTCCCCCTGATGGTTCGTTTCGGCCCAGCCACCCTCTTCTCATTCTTCGCATGCGTATGCTTTGCCGGTGCACTCTTCACCGCCACGTCTCTTGTAGAAACAGCGGGTCGTTCTTTAGAGGAGATAAGAGGAGCAGCTTCTGCCTCCAGCCTAGGGAGGGCATACATACAAGTGTTTACACATGTTCCTACCATATGCTTCTACCCGTGAAGAGCTGGATGCACATGCACATGCACATGCACATCCCATACCTTATCCATGTCAGCGTTTCAAATAGGGCTGCTGCTGCTGCTGCTGCTGCTGGGACTCAGTAATGATGCAATGTACATATGTACACTATGTACCATAGAGTGACGAATGAATATTAGCTGGTAATGACTAAGTTCATCGAAATGGTGTGCTGGGAAAGAGGAGAAAGGTGGTGTTTTCCCCTTTCATCAAAATTGATGGGCCTACCTGATAAAAGCCACCAAGGACATGGTACAGAACTGTTATAATCTAACCATAGTTAGGCTAGTAGTGATCACTTGCTACGGCACACCTACAAAGCTGCCCAATGCCTACAAAGCTGCCCAATGCCTACAAAGTTGCCCAATACCTTATGAAGATCAGGTGCTTCTGCTGTACATTTGGAAAAAAGGTGAAAATTTGTGAAATTTATTATCCATTTGCTGCACTGCTCAACCAACCAAACCCTATACTCTTCACGAGATCAAATACCACAAGTTAACACTCTAGTATACTTAGTACTGTACTACGGCAACATACGAAGCAAGCAACACCCATACCGTATTATGAGGACTGGTATATGCACGAGAAAAACAAATTGATTCTGTTCCCCTGCCCTGCAGGGGCATCTGCACTGCAAACCTGCTGCTGCTCTTGATAGGAGCTACTGTTAAAATCCCTTACCCGCTTCTCCTGCTGCTCTTCCCACTGCCAGCACCATACTTCCCAGCCCCCCCTCCCCCTCTCATATCCATTGCCTCCATCCGAGCAGCCAGCACTGCCAGCTGAGTGTTGTAGTGATCCTGACGGGATGCACACACATGCACTGCCGCTGCCGTTTCTCCTGATAGGAACGACTGATATTAGAAACCTTGTTTCCCGCCTCGCCTCCTGGTGCTCTTTCCGCTACTAAAACCATACTTGCCAGCCCCCCCTCCCCCTCTCATCTCCATCGCCTCCATCCGTGCAGCCAGCACCGCCAGCTGGGAGCTGTAGTGATCCTGAGGGGACGCTGCTGCAGCAGCCATATCCCCTGCTGCTCCTCCTGCTGTTGCCACTGCCGTATCCTCTGCAGTATCAGTTGCTTTATCCATGGTACCTCCTGCTGCGTCACTGGATGGGGTGATTGCAGCTGCTGCATCAGATGAGGTGCTCCTGCTCTTGCCGCTCTTGCCGCTGCTCCTGTTCTTGCCCTCGTTGCTGCTGCTGCTGCTGCTCCGGTTGTTGCCACTGCTGCTCTTGCTGCTGCCGTTGCTGCTGCTACTGCTCTTGGGACTGTTGGCAGCAGCAGCAGCGGCCATCTGGAGTGCTTGCATCCACAGAGCATACGAGTCACGGTCAAGCCTGCATGGGATTGAGTGTGCAGGTGGGATTGAAAAGAGAGGAGTGAGTTGATGCACAAGGGAGAGAAGGCGAGTGAGTGGCAGTGGCAACCACAGCGGCAGTATCATCATCAGCAGGAGCAGCCATCTGAGGTGCTTTTCAGGCCTGACTTTCAGGAACTACTCACCTGCCCTTTTACACCCTCCCTGCCAGGAACTACTCACCTGCCCTTTTAGACCCTCCCTGCCAGGAACTACTCACCTGCCCTTTTACACCCTCCCTGCCAGGAACTACTCACCTGCCCTTTTACACCCTCCCTGCCAGGAACTACTCACCTGCCCTTTTACACCCTCCCTGCCAGGAACTACTCACCTGCCCTTTTACACCCTCCCTGCCAGGAACTACTCACCTGCCCTTTTACACCCTCCCTGCCAGGAACTACTCACCTGCCCTTTTACACCCTCCCTGCCAGGAACTACTCACCTGCCCGCCCGGCTCTCCTTTCCGCTGCCTCCATTGCCCTGACGGCATCAGTGGGCCGCCCAGCAGCCAGGCAGCCCAAGAAAAGGGCATTCAACGCAGCAGCTAACAGGGAGGAAAAGCCATAGGGCACCTTGCTTGCTACCACGCAGGGAGACAGGGCGAAAGAAGAGTACCAGAACGGCTCACCTTTCCTCCTCACCTGCCGGCACGTCTCTCTGCTGCCTCCATCGCCCTGACGGCATCAGTGGGCCGCCCAGCAGAAAGACAGCTCGAGGCAAAGGCGTTGAGAGGTGCAGGCGGCAGGGGGAGAGAGCCATAACACACCTTGCCTGCTCACCTGCCGGCACGTCTTTCCGCTGCCTCCATCGCCCTGACGGCATCAGTGGGCCGCCCAGCAGAAAGACAGCTCGAGGCAAAGGCGTTGAGAGGTGCAGGCGGCAGGGGGAGAGAGCCATAACACACCTTGCCTGCTCACCTGCCGGCACGTCTTTCCGCTGCCTCCATCGTCCTGACGGCATCAGTGGGCCGCCCAGCAGAAAGACAGCTCGAGGCAAAGGCGTTGAGAGGTGCAGGTGGCAGGGGGAGAGAGCCATAACACACCTTGCCTGCTCACCTGCCGGCACGTCTTTCCGCTGCCTCCATCGCCCTGACGGCATCAGTGGGCCGCCCAGCAGAAAGACAGCTCGAGGCAAAGGCGTTGAGAGGTGCAGGCGGCAGGGGGAGAGAGCCATAACACACCTTGCCTGCTCACCTGCCGGCACGTCTTTCCGCTGCCTCCATCGTCCTGACGGCATCAGTGGGCCGCCCAGCAGAAAGACAGCTCGAGGCAAAGGCGTTGAGAGGTGCAGGTGGCAGGGGGAGAGAGCCATAACACACCTTGCCTGCTCACCTGCCGGCACGTCTTTCCGCTGCCTCCATCGCCCTGACGGCATCAGTGGGCCGCCCAGCAGAAAGACAGCTCGAGGCAAAGGCGTTGAGAGGTGCAGGTGGCAGGGGGAGAGAGCCATAACACACCTTGCCTGCTCACCTGCCGGCACGTCTTTCCGCTGCCTCCATCGCCCTGACGGCATCAGTGGGCCGCCCAGCACGCATTTAAAAGCAAGAGCCTTCACTGCAGCCAGTGCCCTGAGTTGAAGTTTCTGTCTCTATCACCTTCCTGCGTCTCAAGTGACTGCTCACCTGCCGGCACGTCTCTCCGCTGCCTCCATTGCCCTGACGGCATCAGTGGGCCGCCCGGCAGAGATGCAGCCCGAGGCAAAGGCGTTCAGAGCAGCAGGGGAGAGGGAAAGGGCGCTCGCCTCGCACTCTGCCACGTAGCGACTAGCTGCCTCCACTCTTCCCACCTTGCTGCGAGGGGGAACACAGGGACAAGGGGAGCAAGAGTCACAGACAAAGGAAGCATTGATTTATGCACCGCACTGGAGAGGGCGAGAGCAGCTGCCTTGCCTTGCCTTGCCAGGAGGGCGTTGCCTCCAACTCAGGCTAGTTTACACTCATGTCTGCTGATCAGAGGTAACTGCTGCAGCTAGTTACCAGAACTTATTACCACAGTTAAGTGCCGAAGCTAACCACCAGGCTGATTACCATAGATTCATACCAGGAATACACCAAATCTACTTAGCTCACCAAATCTACACCAAATCTACTTAGCTCACCAGAGGGTGATACAAGACAGCGTCGGGAGCCAACCTCCTGGCCTTCACACCCTCCTGGCCTTCACACCCTCCTGGCCTTCACACCCCCCTGGCCTTCACACCTTCAAATCAAACTCCCTCTGACCAACACCAACCACACACCTCAGCTACCAAACACAGCACTCACCAGAGCGTGAGAACGATGGAGGAGTAAGAGACAGCGTCCGGTGCAACCCCTCGGGCCTTCATGCCTTCAAATTCCCGCTCCACGCTCTCACTCATGCCCTCCCTCCCATACACACTCATCATCACGTTATGAGTCACCACGTCCCCCCCCACACCCTCCCTCCTCATCTTCCCCCTCACCCTCTCCGCCCTCTCCACCCTCCCCAACCGCCCGTACATCCCCAGCACCGCATTCCACACCACCAGATCGGGAACATGCCCCATCCCCCTCATCCTCTCTAAAGCCGCCTCTGCCTCCCCCACACACCCACACTTGCAAAACGCCAAAACCAGCGACTTGTGCACCTCCCAGGGGCATCTGGGGGAGGTAGACCTGGGAATCTTCCCAGTAGCTTCCAGCCGGGAAACCGCATCTAGAAGCCTGCTTGCATCGCCAGCTGCAGCGTACGCGTGAATAAGACAAGAGTAAGCGAGAGCATCGGGAGCGTAACCGGTTCGTCTCATAGTCTCTATGGTGTTTTCGGCTTCTTCCCACAGGCCTTCTCGGGACTGGGCGGCAAGCAGAGCGATATAGGTGGCAGTGTTTGGCGTGTGGCCAGCACACTTCATTGCTTCAAACACCGCTGCTGCATCAGCGGCCGATCCGCACCGTCCAAACGCGTCGATCAGACCGTTGTAAGTGCGCCGATTCGGGCGGCAGCCGGATCTTCGCATCGCCTCTACAGTAGCCTCGACTTTCGGCAGCATCTGCGCCTGGCCATAGCAGCGAATCAGGGTGTTCCACGTCACCACGTCGGGCTTGATCCCGCTCGCTGCCAGCTCATCCATGACCCATGCCACGTCAGCAAAGAGCTTGTTTTTCCCGTAAATATCCAGGAGAATGTTGAAGGTGAAAAGATTTGGGAAACAGCCCTGCTGTAGCATAATCTCGTAAGTTTCCCTCACTTTTTCAACCTGCCCGCCCTTCCCGTATGCTGCTATCAGGGCAGTGTAGGAAAAAACATCCGGTTTGGGAGGGAGAATAAGATCCTCCTTACTTTCCTTCTTCCCCGAAGCTTCTTTCTCTGGTCCCCCAACCCCTAACCCTGCTCTCTCGTCTCTTCCCTCCTCCCCTTCCTCATTCCCCCTCAATTCCGCCACCCCTCCTGCCACCCCTTTCCCCACTGCCAATCCTCCCTCAATCTTATCAGCCCCAACCATCGCTTTCCCCTCCCTTTTAACTTTCCCCTTCTCTTCTGCCCCCCTCCCCCCTTCCCCCTCCGCCCCTCCCCCTTCCGCCTCCCCTCCGCGGAGCATGGACTCCACAATCCCGCGCGCCTCCCGCCACAGCCCCTTGCGCGCGCACGCGCTGATCATCTCGTTATAAGTCACCAGATTCGGCCGCACGCCCGCCTCCAGCATGGACTCCAGCACCGAATGGGCGAGTGCCACGTGGCCTGCCTTCCCGTACACGTCCAGCAGCGCGTTGTACGTGACACGTGTCGGTTTCAGCCCTGCCACCCGCATCTCAGCAAAGATTCGCTCCGCTTCTTGGATGTACTGGGCGGCACTGCTGCTGACACTGTAGCTGCTGCTGCCGCTGCTGCTGGAACTGTAGCTGTCGTTTGTCGTGTAGTGGCCGGTACTGTAGCCAGTGTCACTATCGCTACTGTCACTGCTGCTATCCGCTGCTGCGGCGGCTGCTCCTGCTGCTGGTAACCCTCCCTGTGCTAGTAACCCTCCCTTCCCTTCCTCCTGTGTTACCACTACTGATCCTGCTCCTCCTTCCGCCGCTGCTGCTCCTGCTGCTGGCCTAGCTATAGCCGTTGCAGCAGCTGTTACCGTTGCTGCTGCTGTCGCTGTTCCTGCCGCCGCTGCTGCTGTTCCCGCCGCCGGTCCTGTCACTGCAGGGGCAACAGCAGGCACATCCCCCGCCTCCTCATTGGCAATCGCATCAGCACACGCCGAAATCATCGTATTATACGTATACTCATCGGGCGTCAATCCAACGGTCCGGATCTCCTGCAGCAGCGCCGCCATGTGGTGGAAACACCCGCGCTTGCGCGCGTACGCGGCGAGCGCCACGTTGAATGTGACTATAGAGGGCGCCACGCCCGCGTCCGCGCGCATCGAGTGGAAGAGCGCGATCGCGTCGTTGAAGCGCCCCGCGCGCGAGAGCGCGCTCATCATGGCGGTGTAAGCATATACATCAAGGGCACAGCCGTCCGCCACGAGCGCGCGGAACAAATCGTCCGCCTCCTGCACGTGGGCCAAGGGAAGTGGGTGGGAGATGAGAGAGAGCGCGAGAGCGCGCTCATCATGGCGGTGTAAGCGTATACATCAAGGGCACTAGAAGGGGGAGAAGCGTATCCATCCGCCACTAGAGAGCGGAAGAGATCGTCCGCCTCCTGCGCGGGGAGAGAAGGGGGGGGGAAGGGGAGTTAGGGAGGGCTCAGACGCCCCGCACACGCGAGAGCGCGCTCATCATGGCGGTGTATGCATATACGTCGAGCGCGCAACCGTCCGCCACTAGCGCGCGGAACAGATCTTCCGCTTCCTGCGCAAGGGATTTGGCAAGTAGCAGGGGATGGGACGAGGAGCGAGAGCGCGCATATTATGCGTAGGGAATGGAACGCTCTACCGTCCGACGCGAACGCGGTAGCATCTTTCTTTACACTCACATCTTGACGCCTCCCTCCCTCGTTACACTCACATTCGGGCGGTCGCATCGGCTCAGTATGCGCAGCACCAGCGACACCATCGGGTTCCCGCGCTCCCGCCACGCCTCTTCCCCCTCCGCGCAGCTCCCGCCGATCTTTCCGCATTCACGCGCCCAGTGAAACACCGCAAGCGCATCCCGCCACCGCCCCTTGTTCCCCAACCCCTTCAGAATTGCCATAATATCACTCGCCGATATCTCCCCTGACAATTCCCCTTCTCCCTTCTCCGCCATTTGCCCGCCCTTTCCGCGGATCTCCAGCGCGCGTCCGCCCTCATCGCATCCGGGACCATCCGCGCGCCCATCGCCCGCCCACCCTTGCTCACGTCGCGACCACCGATCCACTCTCCCGAAGTTCCCCGCCCTCCCCTGCTGCCTCTCCGCCTCCGCTTCCGCAGATGCGCTGAGCACCCGTTCCGCCTTCCCCCGCTCCCCGTCCGCGCCGAGCAGCAGTCGGCGGAACGCGCGCTGGCCGGCGGGGGAAATCCCGGAGTTCCACGGCTGCCCCAGCCGCCGCTCCTTCCCCAAACGCACCCTCCGCCGATGTCCCTCCTCCTCCTCCTCGTCAGTCAAACTCCCCTCATCTTCCGCCCGGGCTCTCCCCTCCCCCCGCCGCTGCTCCGCCTGCCCACCTTTGCGCCTCTGCGCTTCTCTGCCCCGCCCGCTGTCGTCCCCGTTTCCTCCACGCGTGGCGTCGGCGGAAGGCGCAAGTCGGAGGACGCTGGAAATCGCCCCCGCGGTCTGCGTGGTAACACGGGCGACCCTTTTCGCCCCTGCACCGACATTCTGCGCGAAGCCTGGCGACATATCGCGAGTTGTCGCGCATTCCAGCCGATTCGTCGCGTTGGGTCGCAGCAGCGACGGTTTCCGCGACCGAAACAACAGGGTAGCAGCCGCAGCCGCAGCGGTACCGTCGCTAGTCGAGCCACTCTGACGATCGTGCGATCCAGGACTCAACGGCGAAACTGCCGCGAAGGCGCTGGCCCCGGCGGCTTCAACCGCGGGGATCACGGCGCCGGACGCGCCGGAAAACGTGGGAGCGATCGCGTCTCCGTCCGCAACGGCGGCGGCGGCGGTGATGATAGCGGTGGAGGGATGCTGGCTGTGTCCGCGGTAAGAAGTGGAGGCTGTTGAAAGGGGAGATAACGGCGACGCGGTACTAAGGTGTACGAGGCGTGACGGCGACGCGGCAGCTGCAGACGGGATTGAGTGGCTGGAATGTGGATGGCGAATGGAAATCGCGGTCGGAAGAGCGGGAATGGATGCGCAAAGGTGTGGCGGAATGGCGGCGACTGGCGGGGGAAACGCCATTCTGCGGACTGACCGCACGCACCGTCGCCCACGCTTGTGCCTTCGACTCGACTCAGAAGCAAACGAGTTGACTAGAGAAGACCGATCAACTAAGAGACTCAACGGCGTGCACCGTTTTCCACGCTGCTACTGCGCAAAGCCGCACGCTTCGACGTTGTGAAACGAGTAGTTTCCCACGATCGTCAAGCGCGACGGCCTGATTCAGTCTGACGGCTCGTCAGACTGACCTAAAGAGACAGCATGTATTTTGGAAGGATCTGCGGATATGTACAAAGATTGCTCGAGGTGAGGGGAGAGGGTTTGTGAGTGGGAGTGGCGAGTGCGTCAAGATCCCAAGGTGTGGAGGGATGCTGCAGAGTAGAACAATTAGCGTGAGATGGATCATAACGGAATAGATTAACGATTGGTTACCACACACAAATGAGTTTCCTCGCATAAGAGCTTCAGATTGCGGGGAATTCTGGGCTACAAGACGATGTGGACGTGGCATTTGATAGAGATTCTGCCCAGGAAGGATTCTCGCTATAGAGAGAGCCTTTTGCAAATCACTTGTTTCCGAATATATGGATTAACGCTAACCAGCCGCTTAGATTGACGCCTATTACAGTATGCGCGTGGGAATCGTCGCCCAATCTTCTCTGAGCATAAGTCGCTGTGGTCGTCAAGTTGCAAGGCAGCTTCATCCAGCGTCGCGGGATTCCTATGCGAAGGTTCCTAAACACTTTGTGTCGTCAAGGGTCAGAGATTGGCGGCGGAACTCCCGAAGTTCGTCGCACAGCCTCGTTCGCTCGTCGCCTTGTCGGTCACACCAATGCATGCTCTGTCTGCCCGATGGGTTTTGGGTCGCTGTCGCTGGTTGGTCGGCTCGGCAGCCGGAACCCTGGTTTCAGGGTGATGTGGCGATTCTCTTATCCGCACAGTACACAGCGCCTGGGTGTTATGCGCCTGTATTGGCGCGAAAACGAGTGATGATGTCTGTCGGGTCGCCCTTGTAATGTACACCCTGTTTCGCGCCACACTGACATTCGCCATACTGACGAGCCGGCTGTACTGACATGAATGCGTCCAAATTGGTCCCAGAACATACAATATAAGCACATTTACCGTATGCAACCAAACGCAAAGACACGTTGTTTTCCATGAACCGTTGTTTACCGTTCTCCCGAAGTGTATACCGGCTACAAGCACCAGCCCGCTGAATCCAAGCACACGTGCGCACTGTAGCCGGGGCTCCCGGTTGTCCGAACTTCGAGAAACAGGGTGTAACACCTCCGAGGTCAGTGCATGGGCGGCCTTTGTAACCTCGGCTGGTCAGCCAATCAGGGGTGAGGTTGGGGAGATGGCGTGAAGTTCATCAGCCCTTTCCTCGGGCACAGCTCGAAAAAAATAAGAGAGCACAGCGTACAGTGGGTGGGGAGGACTCACCCCAGCATAATCCATGCCAGGTGGGGACCACAACAGTCCCCCGAGTCGTGATGTGTTTGTCGTTTCTTAGAATGAGCGGGCAGGGTATGCACTGCTGCACTCGCTTCTCGGTTTGACCAGAACGCCACGGGACTCTGTGGCTACAGTGTAAAACCGAACTGTCTTGTGGTTGGGGGTGCGGGTATGCATCACCACCAGGAAACACATTCACACACCAGGTGTGATTTCTGATTCCGTTCATTAGGCCTCCCTGAGCAAAGCTCGAAAAACTACAGTACCAGTTCCCTGAAGTTCTCACAGCCCCATCTCATCCACAAAACAAACGCGTCGCGCGACATTTTTGACAATTTGTTACACGTTACAGCCCCCAAGACGATAGGACGCTCCCGCGCAATCCTTCTCGCCAGAAAAATCTGTACTTCGCCGGTCTGGGTTACTCCAAAGCGCCTCCGGAGACTGAAACATCGCAACACAGCCGAAACGCGCCTTACTGCCAAGTCAGTTTCCAGAGAGTTCGGAGGCCAATTCTTGGGCAACTTTCCTAATTATTTCAACTCGTCAACGAAGTACTGCACACCACCAAATTCAAGAACAGTTCAAGGAGCGGACGTTCGAACAGCCAAAGGTTCACCACAACCAAGAAATACATTCCGTTCAACAAAATCATTGAGCCCAGCTCGGAAAAAAAATATATATATATATATATATATATATATATATATATATATATACACCATGCGATTCACGCAAATCGGAATTCGTGGGGTGGGGACCACCGCTCACAGCCTCGGGATTAGGACGTGTCTCAGTTCGCCTCTGGTCGGCTGTTATCTGGTCGGGGCTGATCTGATCGGGGTGCCTTTGTTTGGATAGCTCGCGCCGCCCGATCAGAAAAAAGATTTCCACGAGGGTACACAGCAGGCAAACATACATTTCCTGCCATCTTCGGGCCCACTTTGGCGACTGCGAACCCCTCGTGATGGATTTAGCGAATTCAAGTGTAACCCTGTAATGTCGAAATGATGGCGCCTCCAGAATGTTCTTGCCACAGCGGGGTATTCGCGAGGGTTTCACGAATCCCTGCCGACCGATGTAACTGTTCGCCAGTTTCGCGTAGTACCCCAATCAAATGCAATCAAGTGATCGACGGTGATTGTCTGTGATTGTGTTTGATTGGGCTTTTTTTGCGGTTGATCGAGTTTGGGGCGATCAGCTGATCGCGATCAAGTGATTGCCCCTGATTGCATGAAATCGCCTCTCAACCTTCCTGGAAGTTATCGATCGTGTCTGATCGAGGCAACCCGAGGCGAACTGAGACACGTCCTTAGCGAGATAAATGATTTAGCGGGCAGGATGAGAAATGTTGCTTTGATTATTGGAGGCTCACTCCTAGATTGTCGCCGCTCGGTTTTGTCCAGGTCGTGGGCAAATTGTGTGGTAACTGAGTACTGAAACTCGAACCGTCTTTTAGAATCCATGAAGTTTAAAAGGAGGTACTTCCCGAAAAATGTTCGCCAAAAGTTGATCCAACTGAAATGGGAAAGGTATCCTGACACTGTTTTATCGTCTGCTGCACCCGCCTCTTGCCGCTAGGGTTTGCTGAAGCAGATCACCCAGAGGAGCAGAGCACAGAAATCAACCCGCCAAATCCAGGGGCTGCCATGGTGCGTTCCTTTTCCATGGTATCGACTGATGGATGAGAAACAACCGCCACAGGTAGGTTCGGGGCCACTTTTTTAGGACCCGCGCGCCAGATTAGGTTAGGATCCCTGAGTCACCGCCGTTTTGGCCCAAACCTGGATAATTTGGGTCCACTTCATCCCCAGAGTTGTGAAAAGCATGATAAATCACGTGGCTGACAAAGCATCTCGGCCGTCCATTGATCCAGTTCGTCGTCTCAACGCGCGACATAAAATATTTCCACTAGGTTCGGATCCACCAACAGTTTGTCCAAACCTAGACCCCACTCTTTTCAAGCCAATTGTTGAAACACTTGGTCGTTTTGGAGTACCATATTGATAGCCACACGTGGTCATTGTGAGCTTAGAAACCAACGCTTTCGGTGCCTGCTCTGTGCTACGAACGTCCAAGCTTCATCAATTGCTCCTTCTCGTGGCCGCGGACGTGGATCAGAAAGGTGGTCACGGACGTGACGTGAAGGAGCTAGCCGTCGACCACTGCGGATCTGCTCTAGATCTCACCATCGACCACGAATTGGGAAGTTTCTTTTCTTTTTTAACGTTCCTAATGTTTTTTTTCCACTTAATGCTGCTTTTTTTTCACATCCGCACGTCATTCATGCATCACAATCCACCATCCCTCTGATTTGATTATCGCCGCAGCGGACAGATGTATCCTCCTCGGTTGGGTAGAGTTAGCATGGGTTCGGGTAGCGTTAGAGTCTCCGTCCCTCTGCGAGCTGTGGCGTATGAAAAATCATGGATGCTTCCGCCATCATTCATTCACCTCCGCCATCATTCATTCACTTCATTGTCGTTTTCGTTATTGTTTCGTTTTTTCCCCGTTTTCTCTTGTATTTTCGTTTTCTTGCTACATTATTCTCTGGCCACTTACTGACTTTATGTTGTCCGTCTGCCCGTCCTCCAGTGGAGTTGAGGTGACGCTGCTGCTGTTGAAGCGAAGATAGCCGTTCCATCCTCCAACCGCCACCCGCCTTACATTCCAATACGACTTCTTAAGTAAGTTTATGCACCGACTCCTTGTCATTTTGTTCCTCTGCCATTTATATTTTTGTTTCAAATTCAAATGTTTGTACAATGCTTTGTTTAAGGAATTCCATGGCAGATTCTGACTTGGTTTTCTTGGCTTGTGCAGTGAAGCCACCTACCCTGCTGCTGGAGCTGAAGTCACGTGACGCTGCTGCTGCTGTTAAAGTGAAGACCAGCGATGCTGCTACTGCTGTTGACCTGAATACAAGCGATGCTGCTGCTGCTGTTGAAGTGAAGACCAGCGACGCTGCTGCTGCTCTTGAAGTGAAGATGAGTCCTCCACCTGCCACATACAACCGCAACCCGCCATCCGCCTTGTGCTCTGATTCAAACTTTCCAAGTAAGTTTCTCTTTACAAACCGTCTCCTTGTCATCTCGTTCTTTCACCATTTGAAATTTTGTTTTAGAATTCAAATGTGTCTACAATGCTTTGTTTAAGGATCTCAATGGCATATTCTGACTTTTTTTTCTTGGCTAGTGCAGGGAAGGCACCTACCACTGCTACTAGAGATGAAGTCACGTGACGCTGCTGCTGTTGAAGTGAAGACCAGTGATGCTGCTGCTGCTGTTGAAGTGAAGACCAGCGACGCTGCTGCTGTTCTTGAAGTGAAGATGGGTCCTTCATCCGCCACCACCCACCTGCCACCTCAACCGCCACCCGCCACCCACCTTGTGCTCCGATCCAACTTTCCAAGTAAGTTTCTCTTTACACACCGTCTCGTTGTCATCTCGTTCTTTCACCATTTGAGATTTCGTTTCAGAATTCAAATGTTTCTACAATGCTTTGTTTAAGGAACACCTTGGAAGATTCTGACTTTGTTTTCATGGCTTGTGCAGGGAAGGCACCTACCACTGCTGCTGGAGCTGAAGCCACATGACGCTGCTGCTGCTGTTGAAGTGAAGACCAGCAACGCTGCTGCTGCTGTTGAAGTGAAGATGGGTCCTTCATCCGCCACCCTCCACCTGCCACCAACAACCGCCACCCGCCACCCGCCTTGTGCTCCGATCCAACTTTCCAAGTAAGTTTCTCTTTACACACCGTCTCCTTGTCATCTCGTTCTTTCACCATTTAAGGAACTCAATGGCAGATTCTGACTTTGTTTTCTTGGCTTGTGCAGGGAAGGCACCTACCACTGCTGCTGGAGCTGAAATCACGTGCCGCTACTGCTGCTGTTGAAGTGAAGTCTAGCTATGCTGCTGTTGCTGTTGAAGTGACTACCAGCGATGCTGCTGCTCTTGAATTGAAGATGGGTCCTTCATCCGCCACCCGCCACCCGCCTTGTGCTCCGATCCACCTTTCCAAGTAAGTTTCTCTTCACACACCGTCTCCTTGTAATCTCGTTCTTTCACCATTTGAGATTTCGTTTTAGAAGTCAAATGTTTCTACAATGCTTTGTTTAAGGATCTCAATGGCAGATTCTGACTTTGTTTTCATGGTTTGTGCAGGGAAGGCACCTACCACTGCTGCTGGAGCTGAAGTCACGTGACGTTGCTACTGCTGTTGAAGTGAAGACCAGCGACGCTGCTGCTGTTCTTGAAGTGAAGATGGGTCCTTCATCCGCCACCCTCCACCTGCCAACTACAACCGCCACCTGCCACCCGCCTTGTGCTCCGATCCAACTTTCCAAGTAAGTTTCTCTTTACACACCGTCTCCTTGTCATCTCGTTCTTTCACTATTTGAGATTTCGTTTCAGAATTTAATTGTTTCTACAATGCTTTGTTTAAGGAACTCCGTGGCAGATTCTGACTTAGTTTTCATGGCTTGTGCAGGGAAGGCACCTACCACTGCTGCTGGAGCTGAAGTCACATGACGCTGCTGCTGCTGTTGAAGTGAAGACCAGCAACGCTGCTGCTGCTGTTGAAGTGAAGATGGGTCCTTCATCCGCCACCCTCCACCTGCCACCAACAACCGCCACCCGCCACCCGCCTTGTGCTCCGATCCAACTTTCCAAGTAAGTTTCTCTTTACACACCGTCTCCTTGTCATCGCGTTCCTTCACCATTTGAGATTTCGTTTCAGAATTCATTTGTTTCTACAATGCTTTGTTTAAGGAACTCCTTGGCAGATTCTGACTTTGTTTTCATGGCTTGCGCAGGGAAGGCACCTACCACTGCTGCTGGAGCTGAAGTCACGTGACGTTGCTGCTGCTGTTGAAGTGAAGACCAGCGACGCTGCTGCTGCTGTTGAAGTGAAGATGGGTCCTTCATCCGCCACCCTCCACCTGCCACCAACAACCGCCACCCGCCACCCGCCTTGTGCTCCGATCCAACTTTCCAAGTAAGCTTCTCTTTACACACCGTCTCCGTGTCATCTCGTTCTTTCACCATTTGAGATTTCGTTTCAGAATCCAATTGTTCTACAATGCTTTGTTTAAGGAACTCCGTGGCAAATTCTGACTTTGTTTTCATGGCTTGCGCAGGGAAGGCACCTACCACTGCTGCTGGAGCTGAAGTCACATGACGCTGCTGCTGCTGTTGAAGTGAAGACCAGCAACGCTGCTGCTGCTGTTGAAGTGAAGATGGGTCCTTCATCCGCCACCCTCCACCTGCCACCTACAACCGCCACCCGCCACCCGCCTTGTGCTCCGATCCAACTTTCCAAGTAAGTTTCTCTTTACATACCGTCTCCTTGTCATCTCGTTCCTTCACCATTTGAGATTTCGTTTCAGAATTCATTTGTTTCTACAATGCTTTGTTTAAGGAACTCCTTGGCAGATTCTGACTTTGTTTTCATGGCTTGCGCAGGGAAGGCACCTACCACTGCTGTTGGAGCTGAAGTCACGTGACGCTGCTGCTGCTGTTGAAGGACCAGATCTGTGCTGCAAGGACCAGATTGGAGCTACATGGACCAGATCGGTGCTGCAAGGTCCAGATCGGAGCGGCTGCAAGGAGCTGAATGGGAGGAGCTGCTGGGAGGAGCTGCTGGGAGCAGCTGTTGGGAGGAGCTGCTAGGAGGAGCTGCTGGAAGGATATGCACTGCACGACGCTTCGACTTTCTAGCTGCGACCCACAAAGTAAGTTGTCGTTTGCAAGCTCTCTCCTTGCAAGGTGTCTTTCTACTCTTTTTCAAACTTGGTTCAACTTTTGTGTTTTCCTAGCCACGTCTATGTCACTATACTGACTTGGTGTGTTGTGCCTGTGCAGGAAACAACGAGCTGCTGGGAGGGCTGCTGGGAGGAGCTGCTGGGAGGAGCTGCTGGGAGGATCTGCACTGCACGACGCTTCAACTTTCAAGCTACGACTCACAAAGTAAGTTGCCTTTTGCAAGCTCTCTCCTTGCAAGCTGTCTCCTTACTCTGTTTCGCACTTGATTCAACTCTCGTTTTTTTTCCAGCCGTGTATATTTCACTTTACTGACTCGTTTTATTTGCCCTGTGCAGAAAACAACGATTCCGCCGCGCAATGGGGGCTGCCTGGGTGCCTCGACCAGGAGGGGGCTGAGCTGTGGCTGAGACGTGGCCAAGGCTTGATGGGGCCTTGGAGTGGCAAGCATGAGACAGACATGCAGCTGCGCTGTCCCACACTGGGGAGGGTGTGGGGGGCAGAGTTCGGATACCCGTTCCAGTGGTGCTGTGATGAGCAACCGGGCCGGAACGCTTTAGAGCCTGACGGTGTGCAGACGGCCGGCCGGCGGGCTGTACATTGGAGGGAGGTTCAGGCCTCTAGAGCGTTCTGGGCACCCGGATGGCCAGGTAGCATCACTGCTGGAATGGGTTATGAGCTCTTCAAGTCAGTATCACACCGGGGCGGGTGTGGAGGACTTGAGCGCTAATGAGGCCAGTATCACACCGGGGTGGGTGTGGAGGGTCCTCAGCCACTTAAGAGAGAGAGAGTAGTCCACACCGGGGTGGGTGTGGAGAAATCTCCTCTTTCCACTTCAGAACTTTCCCACACTGGGGTGGGTGTGGGGGGTTCGCCCTCGGTCACTTGAAGGCTTTCCCACACCGGGGTGGGTGTGGGGGGCTCTCGGTCTCCTAGGCTAGTCCACATCCAGGTGGGTGTGGCTAGACCTCAGCATCAAAGGGAAAAAGTCCACACTGGCGTGGGTGTGGCTAGGGCAAGCTAGTTTCAGCACTGCTGGAATTGGTTTGCTCTACAAAGGGGAAGACCACACTGAGGTGGGTGTGGCTAGAGCAAGCGCAATGTTGCTCTACGTCGGGGGATTTTTAGCCGAGTTACACGGCAGTACCCGAGTTTAACGCCTCCGGGTCTCATCCCGCAAGCATTGCGCCCGGAGATGCTGATGGGAAGGATTTTTGTCCCTGGCTCTGATGGTGAGGCCTAAAAAAAAAAAAAAAAACTAACAGACGGGGTGCTTTTCCTTGGTGGGGTGGCCATGGAGGGCTGGATGCTGGCTGGCTGGAGAAGTTAAGGAGAGAAAGATGGTGAAAGTTGGTGACTGGATGGAGAAGTGAAGGGGATGATGGCTGGATGGAGAAGTGAAGGGGATGATGGCTGGATGGAGAACCCATGTGCAGTGAACTTGTTCTAGGGGGAA
>CANIUD010000909.1:172500-250000 GCA_947470075.1 Closterium sp. Yama58-4 | reverse complement strand
AGGGGGGGGTGAGGTTGCAGGGGGAATGAGCGCGCAGGGGGGGGTGAGGTTGCAGGGGGAATGAGGATCTTGGTATGGTGTCATGAACCTTGTTCTTATAGATTTCAAAAAAGGGAGGAGAGAGAGGAGGGGAGGGAGGAGAGGTGGGGTGAGGGGGTGGAGGGTGGGGGGAGGGGGGGGGGGGTTGGGGGAGGTGTGGAGAGAGAAGTGGTTGGAAGGGAGAAGAGGAATGAAGGGACGATTTCTTCATGCAAGGTGTCAGTCAGCCGTTGGAATCTTTAGAACATTAAAAAAACCAAGTCAAGTCAGCCGTTGGAGTATTTAGAATATTAAACAACAAAGTCAAGTCAGCCGTTGGAGTATTTATATTAAACAACAAAGTCAAGTCAGCCATGGCATTACCTGCAGGCTGCAGCGTCTCTTGCATCTGCAGTGAGGTGACTTTTGATTCGACTCAAAAGTCACGCCGTAGCATTACCTGCAGCATCTCTTGCATCTTTAGCAGCTGCATGTGCAGGCGACACACAAGCCTCTCCTTGGCCTCCTCAGGCCCCTCTAGCACTCACACACACACAGCATCTGCAGCTCATTCTCCTGCTGATGCTGCGAGCAGTGAAGGACATACAGCACCCCCTCCCTCCCCTGCTGTCGTTCATTCGCCTGTAGCTGACGCAGTGTTCTCTTCCCCAAGCAAGCTGTCACCAGCAGCAGCGCAGCAGCTGCAGTGGCAGAAGCAGGGCAGTGGCAGAAGCAGGAAAAAGGGGGCGAACAGCAGCAGCAGCAGCAGCAGCAATAGCAGCAGAGAGATGCTGCTCACACGAGCCTGGGTAACAGGGGGTAGAGCGGGCAATGGGAGTAGGGAGTCGGGGTGGGGGAAAAGAGGAGAGGTAGGGACAAAAGGGAAAACAGGGAAGGAGGAAGGGGGAAGGGCAAAGGAAAAAGGGTGAAGATGGAAGAGAGCTTGAGGAGCAAAAGGGGGACGGGCAAAGGAGAAAGGGTGAAAGGGGAAGGGCAAAAAGGGACGGGCAAAGGGGGATGGGCAAAGGGGGATGGGCAAAGGGGGATGGGCAAAGGGGGATGGGCAAAGGGGGATGGGCAAAGGGGGATGGGCAAAGGGGGATGGGCAAAGGAGGATGGGCAAAGGAGGATGGGCAAAGGAGGACGGGCAAAAGAGGAAGGGGAAAGGGGGGAAAAGAAAAAGGGGGACAGCAAAGGAGGAAGGACAAAGGGGGACGGGCAAAGGGGGAAAGGAGGGAAAGGGGAAGGGCAAAATGGGAGGGACGAGACGAGGTACAAGTGACTCCTTGGTCATCCAATTATACACTCCCCTCCCCCACCTTATCATTGTTCCCCATCTCCTCTCATCCCACCGCATCCCACCCCACTGCACTCCACCAACCATCCTCTCCTCTCCGGTGCCCATCCCTCAGCTCAGCCTCCTCTCACACGTCGCACTTCTTTACCTCATCCTGTCACACCCACTGCACCCCACCGCACCCAACCGCTCCACACCGCATCGCATCACACCTGGGTGTGTTCGATTCAAGCTCCTCCATGAGCCAGTCGATCTCGTGCTGCTCGCTCGCCCTCTCCCCCTCCAAGCTCCTCCAAGCTTGCTGCTTGAGGCGAACGCGCATTCGCGTCAAACACCACACCCGCGCTGCATCGCCTCGTTCTTTGAGACTCCATCGCCTCGTTCTTTGAGACGCCTCAAAACTCGATCTCGTGCTGCTTGCTGGCCCTCTCCTCCCCCTTGCGTGCGTTCGCCTCATGTACCACTCACACCCTGCATCGCCTCGTTCGCCCTCTGGGGGAGAAAGGGAGGAGGGGGAGGAAAGGGGGAAGGGGGTTGAGAAAGGGGGGAGGGAGAGGGGGGAGGGGTGGAGACATATCAAATCGTGCTTGCTGGCCCTCCCCTCCTCCCTGCGCGCATTCGCCTCAAACGCCACGTTCGCCCTCTGAAAGGAAAAGGGAGGCGGGGGAGGGGTGGGGGGATGGGGGGATGAGCGCGCAGGGGGGATGAGGGCGCAGGGGGGGTGAGAGCGCAGGGGGGATGAGGGTAGAGAAAGGATGAGAGTCGAGGGAGGGATGAGGGTAGAAGGAGGGATGAGGGCGAAGCAGTGCTCCCGATGACAAACACAGTGAGAATAGGAAACGATCATGCCATGCCACCTTACTCACGACGATCATTGTTGCTGACAGCGCAATCATTGTTGCTGACAGCGCAATCATTGTTGCTGACAGCGCGACAAGGCAATGGAACTGGGAGGGCATCGAAGAAACGCATATCATGAAAGAAGGATGGGGTCAATCAAAGGAAGGGGATAGAGTGCTGCTACCACCACTCGCTCCCCAAGCCCCCAAATAGCCGCCTCAGCCTGAGTTCACTCGTTATGCCAGTAGCGTGCAACGTTGGACACCGTTGCTACCGGCACTCCCTGCTGCTACCTGCACTCCCTGCTGCTACCGGCACTCCCTGCTGCTACCTGCACTCCCTGCTGCTGCCTGCACTCACTGGTTTTGTGAGAGGTAGTACTGTGCAGACGTGGACACTGTCTGGGTGTCTTCTGTTCTGTTGCCAGCCGCAATTCTTGCTGTTCACTGCACACACGTGAGTCAGCTATGCACACACGTGAGTCATCTATGCACACACGTGAGTCAGCTATGCACGCACGTGAGTCAGCTATGCACGCACGTGAGTGAGCTATGCGCTCACAGAGGTGAAAGGAAACGTGGGAGAGGAGAAATGTGTGAAGGCTGGAGAGGGACAGAGAATGGAAGGAAAGGTGACGCGACAGAAGGAACGAACGAACGAGCGTCGAGCGACAAAACAATCTCCACCTAAATTACGAAACGATGATGCTTCCTGCAAGGATTAAGAAAGCACAACTCGCCCCTCGAATGCCAAGCACTCCCATGATGGACGTCTGAGGAATAGAGGCGAAACAAGCGATTCGATTAGAGCAATAGTTGCGATGCCACTAGCGCTGAATGAATTCGCTAAGGGGAGTTACACGGACTAGGCGTAAGTTGAGACGGCGACAATTCCAAGGGACGCGACAATCCCAAACGAAAATCTGCGGCAATCCCAAAGGAACATCTGCGACATCATTTGAGAAGCTGAAAGCAAGGACTAGAGGGAGGCCTGGCACAATGAAGGTGAAAAAGCTCTGCAAATCCACTGATTGGAATAAAAACAACCTTGAATTTTCGCAGTATCTTCACGGAAAGGCCCGAATCGGCGATAATACCATTGACGAAACGTCTGAAAAATCCAATCCACTCATTCTGCGTCAAATAGCGTACTGCGCGCATGATTTTCCCAAACGCAGGAAACAAGAAGCAGCTCCAGGACTTGTATTGCAAAGATCTTGCTATCGTCTGCAGACACATAAATTGATAAGGCCTTAGCGTGACTACCGCGTGCAACCGCTTTCCGAAAATGCTAACCATGTCCGCGTGACACGGAGGAACAGCTGGAGCAATCGAAACCATCTCCAAAGCGCCTCGCAATCCGTTAGCTGCCGATGGGATCTGAACCAGGATCTACAGTTAACGTAAGGAAAGGTAAGAAGAACATGTATCGAAGCACGCACCCCGGTTGATACGGCTCCATACGAACTCGCGCGATTCCACCTCCATACCGCCGCGACCGTGCGTCGGCCAATGTGGATCGAGAAGTGCGTCTACCTTCGTCAACAGCGACTATTGAGCCTACGTTCAGGGATTAATAAGAACTACTTAGCTCGAATTTCAGTGACGAGCAAGAGGAGACCTTTGCTGCTCATACGGACAATAGGAAGCTGTATCTATGCGTCAACGCGATTCGAGAAGTGTGAGATTGTCGTGAGATGAGTGGCAAGGAAAATGAGTTGTTTACATTCATGGTTGAATGGTTTACTTCGGTGCGCGTTGGTTGAATGATCACCTCACTTATCGCGATTAGGCCGCAACACCGTTCCTGACCGCGAGGGAACCTTCTAAACCACGGTAAACGCGAGGCAAATGCGTAGGGGAGTGTGGGTCTGGTACTTTGTGGTGATACACTACTAGAAAGTCCTCTTCAAAAAGTGCTTTCGTCTTTCATTCCAAATTCTCAACCTGGTAGTAACGAGTACAATGGAGGCCACGAGGCGCAGGAGCCGAGGTCCGAGACCGTGATAGACCGTCACCGTCCGAACATGCGACACGCACTTACGTCGGAGCGCGTACGCGTGAAGTCTTGCCGTTGCTGCGACACGGCAGGAGGCTTGAATCCACGGCAGGCTGTTATAGGTAAGTGCTGTAACGATTGCGACACTTATAGCGAAGCGGATAGTAACGAGTACGATGGAGGCCACGAGGCGCAGCAGCCGAGGTCGCGAGTTAAAGCGCGTCGCGTTCGACGACGACGAGCCGCTCAGCCTGCGCGCGTCAGGAGGGGCAATGACCACAGGACAGCAGCGCGATCAAAGGGGGCACAGGGCACAAAAGCGCGTCGCGTTCGAAGACGAGGAGCCGCTCAGCCCGCGCGCGCGCACTCTGCCAGAAGCGCGCATGTCGCCGTGATGAGCGGCGCGACCGGCGGTGCCGCCTCGCCGCCATCGTCCGCGATGACGACGGCAAAAGCAGCGCTAATTCCGCCTTTAGCGGGAATAACGGCGGGAGAGGGGGATGAGGGGGAGAAGGTGGTGGAGGTGGAAGGGGAAGGTGTGGGTGCGGGCGCGCTGGAAGAGCTGGAGATGCGGAGTGATGCGGCATGGCACTGCCTGCGCCGCTTTCACGGGCTTTTACATCTTGAGGCGTCTCAATACTCGTTGCACTGCTTCTCTTGCTCTCGTTTGCCTTGCAGCCACTCTTGAGCCTTCCCCTGTTGCTTCATCTCCTGTTTCTCCCTGCCTGCCCCTTCCTCTCGTTCTTGCCTCCCCTTACTTCTCCCCTCCGCCGCCTCACTCTCTTACCTGACCTCCTCTGGTTCCCATTACCCCAAGTTTGCTCTCATCCCATCCACATGGCATATGTCATCCACGTGGCTTGTTTGTGTCATCCACATGGTGTGTGTCATCTGCATGGCATGGCATAATCCACATGGCATATGTCTGTCCATCACATGGCAGTGGTAGCGTTGCAAGAGAGACACATGAGGCTGCGCCAAAGACTGCTGGGGTGAGCTATTTCCCTTCTCGCTTTCTCCTTTCCCCGCTTCCCCACCCTCAAAAGAACCCCCTTACACCTCCTCACTGTTAATCCTCCCCTTCCCCACTCCCCCGCAGCCTTAGGCATCACAGCGCTCTGCATGACTGTGGTGAGTAGAGGTAAGGATGCTTGGGGTGAAGGTAGGAGGGTGAGTGGGAAGCATGGGGCAATGCGAGGAGTTGGCTGCCTTAGGGGCAGCATCCTCTGGGGTTGGGCCTTGTGGGTCGGGGTGTGGTGGGTGGAATCTGCGCGGCACGGCACTCGGTGCTCAAGTGACCGATCTGGCGATCAAAGCTTAATGGACACCGTAAGAGTCGACCGGCCAGCGGCTCTGGTGGGCGGCAGCTCTAGCTACGTCAGGGGGGTGGGATATGAGTCTTGGGCTGGAAACGCTTTTCCACTGCCACACCTCGCCCACAAGGCACAGACTCTGGGGCTGCTGTTTCCCTGAGGAAGTGGGTTGTCTGCTGCTCCTATTGCTGGCAGGGGCAGGGTGGGGGGGGAGGTTATGGTGGTGAGAGGAAGGCAGGGGGGTTGTGGTAACTGAACCTGGTAGAGTGGGTGAGTGAGAGGGAAAGGGGTTCAAAACCCCTTGATGGGTGAATTGAGGGAATGGGGCTGAAACCCCGTGGGTGGGTGAATGAGAGGGAAGGGGATTCAAACCCCTTGGTGGGTGAGTGAGAGGGAAGGGGGTTCAAACCCTTTGTGTGGGTGTGAGATAGGGAAGGGTGCTGAAACCACTTGGTGGGTGAGTGAAAGGGAAATGGGGGGCTGAAACCCGTTGGGTGTCGATGTAGGAACAAAAGGGGGCTGAATCCCCTACTGCGAGTGAGTTAAGAAACCTTAGGGCGGTTGGAAGACTGGTCTTAGGGGGCTGAAACCCTTTGGGTGGTTGGGCGAGTGGAAAAGAAGGGAGCTAAAATTCTTAGGTTGGGTGAAAGGAGATTGAAACGTTTTAGGTGGGTGAGTCAAAGGAAGGGTGCTGAATCTTTTGTGTGGGTGAGTGGAAGACAATGGTGTTGAAATGTTTAGCGTGGGTTTCGTCAAAGAGATGGGGCTGAAACCTCTAGGGTGGTTGATTGGTGAGCGCGGGAGGGAAGGCGGCTGAAATCCCCAGGGTGGGTGAGCGGAAGAGGAGGGGGCTGAAATCCCTAGGGTGGGTGAGCGGAAAGAAAATGTCTTGTCAAGCGCCCAGCCACGAGTTTGATCGCTGAGCTCCCTGATTCAGTCCTTCTGTCCAGTCCTTCTGTGAGGCAAGTGAAGGGACTCGCGCTGCTGTCTGGGGCAGTGGACGGGGGTTCAATTCAATCCTAAAGTTCCAGTTTAATGCAAGGATAGGGTTTCAATTCAAAGCCCAATGTGCGGGGCAATGTAGGCGGGTTCACAACTGGAGACTAGCTGGCTGAGTCGGCAAGGCATGACATGAGAAGGAACACAGATGACCGAGTGTTGGTTTTGCAGGCTAAATGAAGGCAAGCACCTGGTTACCTGATAGTAAAAATGATAGTAGTGTTTATAAATATTTTTTTTTTCTAGAAGAGGACGATTGCTGCTACAGGTTAAACTACAGATACCGTATTCTCCCGTATAGAAGACCCCCCGGAATACAGGACCCCCGGGTCTGTAATACGGGGGTGGGTCTTTTATTTTGGCAGGTTTCCACTATACCCCCCTCTAGAGGGGTAAACATTACAAGACCCTCTCCCAAAAGTGCAGACTAAACCTTAGGGCGGTTGGAAGACTGGTCTTAGGGGGCTGAAACCCTTTGGGTGGTTGGGCGAGTGGAAAAGAAGGGAGCTAAAATTCTTAGGTTGGGTGAAAGGAGATTGAAACGTTTTAGGTGGGTGAGTCAAAGGAAGGGTGCTGAATCTTTTGTGTGGGTGAGTGGAAGACAATGGTGTTGAAATGTTTAGCGTGGGTTTCGTCAAAGAGATGGGGCTGAAACCTCTAGGGTGGTTGATTGGTGAGCGCGGGAGGGAAGGCGGCTGAAATCCCCAGGGTGGGTGAGCGGAAGAGGAGGGGGCTGAAATCCCTAGGGTGGGTGAGCGGAAAGAAAATGTCTTGTCAAGCGCCCAGCCACGAGTTTGATCGCTGAGCTCCCTGATTCAGTCCTTCTGTCCAGTCCTTCTGTGAGGCAAGTGAAGGGACTCGCGCTGCTGTCTGGGGCAGTGGACGGGGGTTCAATTCAATCCTAAAGTTCCAGTTTAATGCAAGGATAGGGTTTCAATTCAAAGCCCAATGTGCGGGGCAATGTAGGCGGGTTCACAACTGGAGACTAGCTGGCTGAGTCGGCAAGGCATGACATGAGAAGGAACACAGATGACCGAGTGTTGGTTTTGCAGGCTAAATGAAGGCAAGCACCTGGTTACCTGATAGTAAAAATGATAGTAGTGTTTATAAATATTTTTTTTTTTCTAGAAGAGGACGATTGCTGCTACAGGTTAAACTACAGATACCGTATTCTCCCGTATAGAAGACCCCCCGGAATACAGGACCCCCGGGTCTGTAATACGGGGGTGGGTCTTTTATTTTGGCAGGTTTCCACTATACCCCCCTCTAGAGGGGTAAACATTACAAGACCCTCTCCCAAAAGTGCAGACTAGTGTTTTTCTCTGAAATTTGATGCATTTTCATGTGTTTTTCTAGCATCATAAGGGCGTGAGCACAAATTTAGGCCCATTAAACCCACACAAGGGTTGACTGTTCATGAAAAAAGTAGCAAACATGGGGGAAAACAATAGCCAGATTTCAATGTTATGGCCACAGCTAGATTTGAATGAGAAGGCCACAGGCAGTTTTCAGTGTGATGTACCTAAAATTCGAATGCTCACATTTGCGAACCTATTGAGGATGGAAAGAAAATCGCGAGCATCCCCATCTATGAAGCATTTGAACACACATCTTAAAAATATGTCCATATGATAAGACCCGGGTACTATATCATTAGTTGCCTTTGACAAGACCCCCCCACTTTTTTTTTGAAATTTCCATAAGACCCTAGGGTCTTATATCTGGGAGAATACGGTAGTATATGTTGAGACAGATGGACTTCTAGTTGAATTTGTGCATGATACGGTGATGTAGCCAATATAAGGTGGCTTTGTTTTTCTGTACGACTACTGTATATTGGAGTTTTAATTGCCGTGCATTCTGCAGCCAAGTTTGTCGAGCACAACATGAGCGCCAACCTTGCTCATGGCCTTTGTCGGATGCAGGTTCTGCACAAGCCGAGACAGCTGTCGCCTCAGGGTCTTCGCTAAAACTGACATCGCCCACACACACACAGTCCCATTGGTTTCATTCATGCCCGTTGTCGTTTATGTCTCGCAAATCTGTTCGGTGAGATTGAAACGAGTGGTGCATTTTGTAGTGTATACTCTTTACAGAATCACTCATTTTCAACTCAATACACCTACTCCGTTTCTTCTTGAGAAATGTTTTCAACCACACAACACTTTCCACCCCACTGATTTTGGCATCTCTTCTATCCAATCAGAAGGCTCGCAACAACCAACGCAATAAGTACACCCACGCGGAGAAACCTAAGGCAGCACGGAACCTTGCGGGCACTGTGGCTTATCACGCGCAGGGAACGGCACCAGTGCGGGAATCCGCGCAAGAAGAGGACGACAATCTTCCGCAAGGCGTAGCGCCACTGGGCAACCCTTCCCGCCCATGGATTTTGCCGCCCCCATCCGCGCAAGAAGAGGACGACTTTCTATTTCGCTTGTTCTGCCATGGCTGGATAAAATTCAACCCTCCATTAGTTGCGTGCGAGATCGTTGGTGGTGACGCTGTCGTTCTTCCTCTTCGGGCCTGATGATGCCATGTTCCACGCCCTGAAAATGCAGACAAATCTCTCATATGACCAACGGCTTTAGGTATTGTCGCGTTGACGTTTAGTGTCGTGAAGCGAGGCTCACATTCGCGGATTCCAAGTCTTTCTTAGCAGACGTGGAAGCGTCGCAGCGAGTGCAGCTCAGGTACTACCCGTACCTCCTAGGTTGATTAGTCACTCGTTATCTTTGGCCAATTCCATTTCCATTCTCTGTATATTGGGTCTCTCGAATCTTCGTAACGGATAGTACGTCAGGCGCTTGTAATGTACTGCTGATGAGAAGCCGCTTGCGTCTCGCCATAGCCGTCCCTCAACATCCTCTTTCCAAACCGGAAAACGCGCGGAAAGTGCTGTCAGGCGAATGCTATCTGAGGCCATGCCGGGAGCGCGGCTCGAAGGTCGCCCTCTCGCCTGACAGCGAGCTTAATGGCCAGCGAGTCGCCTCTGCATCTCCCTCCGCCACACGTCCTCGCGTCACTGTCACCAATCGCCTCCACCTGTCATGCACAAGCAGCAGCTGTAGCCAGCGTTGCTGTCGCCGCAACACCCGCCATTGTAGCTGGCCCTCGTTCCTCCGCAGCCGCGGTTTTCGTTTCTCAGAAAGTTTCTAGCGCGCCTTTTGGGGGAGATCCCACGTTTAGGATCCAAAATCAACGGTCCATGGAGCCCGCTAGTCCAGAATCGACGGTAGATAGTGAAATTGGTATCGCAAGAGATAGCGCTCCTCGAGTAACGTCCTCGTTAACTCGCGACGATGACGATCAGGCAGAGGACGGCGGAGATTTTGTCCGCTACCACAGCGATCCGCGCCCGAAAAAATCCGGCAAACTGGGCGGAATCGGCGGAATGGGCGGGATAGGCGGGATAGGCGGAATGCGCATGTCGAATCTGGGAAAAGCGCTAGGGTTGCGCGAGTCGGCGCGAGAAAAAGCAGATGCGGGGAGCGAAGGGGGAAGCAGCGGTTCAAGTCACGAGCGACCTGCTGCGCCTTCCGCTCCGCCCGCGCACTTGCGCCCGCACCGCGGATATCTCAAGCAGATGTCCATGCCCGCGGGGAAGGCCACTACTGATGCAGCCGCTGCAGCCGCCGTAGCTGCCGCAGCCCCAGCGCGCGGAGCAGAGGGGAGAAGCGGAGGAGCGGGCGGGGGAAAGGGTGGCGGAACGGGGGGAGAGAAATTGCGGTGGGGGGAGTGGATGAGCCGTCCGCAGCATCAGGATGGGAGAGGGGGAAGCAGGAGCGCCGGGGGAATGGGCGGGGATAACGCGGGAGGGGCGAGCACTCGTGTGGGATGGCTGGATGCATCTGGACGGTCGGATTTCGCGATTATTGTGACGAGGACAAGTGGCGCGATCTGGTTGGAGGAGATGCACAGGCGCAGGGTGCATCATGCGCTGTGCGGGTTTGGGCGGGAAAGGAAGAGCCTTGAGGCCTTTGCAATGGCGCACCAGCGGAAAGGGGAAGGGGAAAGTATAGCGGGGGAGGAAAACCAAGGGGGGACTGGGAAAGAGGGTGGAAGGGGGGGTGGAGCGGAAGGGGAAGACAAGGGATTGGAGGGAAAGGAGGCGAATAAGAGAGGAACAGAAAGTTCAGCCCGTGCTGCAGCTGCTGCATTAGCTATTCCGCCTAAGCTTGTACCTGGTGCGTTAAAGCGTGCTCCGTTAACGAGGAAAGTGAAACGGGGACTGGAAGGGGTTGGGGACGGGGCAGTGTACAGTGGGGTTACTGTAGAAGGTGTGCTTATAGGGGGGGTTATGCAAGCGGGTAATGCTGCCAGTGGCGGTGGTGGGGGTAGAACAGGTTCGAACACGGATTTGGGGAAAGAGGTTGGGGAAAACAGGGGTGGCGGTAGGGGGGACGAGAACGGGGGAATTGGCGGAGAGGGGGGAGAAGGGGGCACAAGTAGAGAAGGTGGAGGGGGAGGCAGTGGGGAAGAGGAAGGGGATAGGGAGGAACGAGGGTCGGATTTTGCTCTAGAGGAGCAAGGAGAAGACGAGGAGGAGGAGGAGGAAGAAGAGAGCTTAAGAGGAGATGAAGAAGCGGACGAGGACGAGGAGGGAGGAGCGTTGGCCAGACGGTCAGCAAGCAGTGGCAGCGCTATGATCCGAAGGAGGAGGTTACAGGAAGAAGCAATGGAAGGAGGAGGAAGAGGAGCAGCAGCAGCTGCAGGAACAGCAGCAGGGGGGGGAGGAGCAGCACAGGTGCAGCGGGGAAGCAGCGGGGGAGCAGCAGCAGCGTACGTTCCGCACTGGAGGCGAGCCAGCGGGGGAGGGGACGGGGAGAGATGGCAGACAGCACGTTATGAACCGAGCCCAACCGTTTCAATAGACTGCACCATGTCTTCCACTGCCTCCTCGCCCCTGGACCCTGCTCTCATGCAATCCCCGTACTACCCGCACCATATCCTGCCGCACAACCTGCCGCCCCTGCATGTCCAGCATCGGCGGCAGCTGTCGTCTCAGACGTTCGCTTTGGGGTTGCAGCCGCAGGGCCCGCGCTCGCCCCTGTTCGCCATGCCTCGAGATGCCGGGCTCCCCCCTGCTCCTGCTCCGGCTGCCACGGTTTCTGCTGCTGGTAGCAGTGCTGGTGCTGCTAGTGCTGGTGCTGGGGGTGCTGGTGGTGTTGGTGGTGGTGACAGTGCTGGTTCTGGTGGCATGGAGGTTCTCTCTTCTGAGCAACAGCTGGTTGGAGAAGCAGCAGGAGCCACAGCGGCAGACTTAGAGGAGGGTGTGGGCGAGGGGGTAGGGCAGGACGAGGAGAAGGCCGGAGAGCAGAGCACAGAGCAGGGTGTGGAGCAGAGCTCAAAAGAGGGCCGGAGGAGAGTGATGGCCCGGTTCCCTCGCGCCATGTCCACTCCGGCTGGGATCGGCAGATCGCCTCTTGGGGGGAGCAGCCCTCTGTCTGATGTGGACGATGGAGAGGGGGAGGACAGGGGGCGTGGGGAGGAGAGTGGGGAGGAGGAAAGTGCGGAGGGGAGTGAGGAGGGGAGTGGGGCGGCAAGTGAGGGGGGAGGAGTGGGGAGTCCTCACATGAGTGAGTATGAGGTGGGTGGTTTACAGGAAGCCATTATCGAGGGCACCGAGCCTTCGGAAACCAGCCACAACCACCACAGCCAATCCTCATCCCCTTTACAACACGACCCAGTTTCCTCACCACGCGCCGAATTAGCCGCGGCCATCGCCGCCGCTGCCGAAGCAGCGAACCCGAGCCTGCCGCCGACCCTGGCCTCCCTGGGGAAGAAAGCCGAAGCAACGCTGTCGACCCGAACCTACCGGGACAAGGACGGGATAGAGTGGCACAAGCGCGGGCCTCTTACCGAAGCTGCTGCTGTGGAGTTCGATACCGAGCCTATGGACATGCCTGCGGTGGTGGATCGGTATGGGTTTGTGGCGGAGGAGGGGGAGGGTAGGGAGGGGAATGGCGGAGGGGAGGAGGGGAGAGGAGTGGTGGGGGTGCATGGTCCGCAGGCAAGCTTATTGGAGAAGGAGGAGAGGCTGCTGTACATCAAGTAAGATCGATTATTGTATATTTGGTAATGTGCCTTTGTGCGTCAATTCAGATTTTGTTTTTCCTCTTTCCTCCTCTCTCTGAGTTGAATCAAATGCCACCTCTTCTCCTTCTGTCTCTTTCACTCCTCCCCTTGCATTCTCACCTCACTCAGGGAGGAGAGGGAGGTGCGCAGGTGGCGCGCCATGATTGGTCTAGGGCCCATGGACTGGAACCTCTACCAGAGGAAACACCCCCGGGAGGTCAAGAAGCGGATAAGACAAGGCGTGCCGGACTGCCTGCGCGGGATCGTGTGGCAACTTTTGTCTGGTAGCCGGGAGTTCCTGTTGATGAATGAAGGCGCGTATGAGGTGAGTTGTGCGCGTTCATTCGATGAATTGAATGCTCTCAACTGGTTCGAGCACGTATTTGCACTGCTGTGTGCTGCTGTGTGCTGCTGTGTGCTGCTGTGTGCTGCTGTGTGCTGCTGTGTGCTGCTGTGTGCTGCTGTGTGCTGCTGTGTGCTGCTGTGTCAAAGAGTTATCAGAGGGGGGTCTTATTGGGGTGGTGTATGAAAGTGCTGATCGCCCTTCCTGCTGATGTCATCTTCCCATTCCCGTCCGTCACTCAGCCATCCCCCCCCAATCCCAACCCCCCTCTTCCCCCCTGCACCTCTTTCATCCTCGTTATTGGCAGCACATGTTACTGTACGAGCTGTCTATCAACGAGATGGACATCATCCGAGACATCAACCGCACCTTCCCTTTCCCCCTCCTCTTGCTCCCCTTTTATCCTCGTTATTGGCAGCACATGCTTCTGTACGAGCTATCCAACAATGAGATGGACATCATAAGGGACATCAACCGCACCTTCCCCACGCACGTCTACTTTATGCAGAAGCACGGCCCGGGGCAGCGGGCGTTGTTCAATGTGCTCAAGGCCTATTCGGTCTACGACAAGAAGATTGGCTACGTGCAGGTGAGAGGATGAGAGGGTTGAATGCGTGCAGGTGTGGGGATGAGAGGCATCAACCGCACCTTCCCCATGCACATGTACTTGATGCGGGCGCTCTTTAATGTTCACAAAGCATTCAGCATTTATGACAAGAAGATTGGACCTGCTGAACCATACTTTATGACAGCAGGTTCACAGCATTTATGACAGCAGGTTCACAGCATTTATGACAGCAGGTTCACAGCATTTATGACAGCAGGTTCACAGCATTTATGACAGCAGGTTCACAGCATTTATGACAGCAGGTTCACAGCATTTATGACAGCAGGTTCACAGCATTTATGACAGCAGGTTCACAGCATTTATGACAGCAGGTTCACAGCATTTATGACAGCAGGTTCACAGCATTTATGACAGCAGGTTCACAGCATTTATGACAGCAGGTTCACAGCATTTATGACAGCAGGTTCACAGCATTTATGACAGCAGGTTCACAGCATTTATGACAGCAGGTTCACAGCATTTATGACAGCAGGTTCACAGCATTTATGACAGCAGGTTCACAGCATTTATGACAGCAGGTTCACAGCATTTATGACAGCAGGTTCACAGCATTTATGACAGCAGGTTCACAGCATTTATGACAGCAGGTTCACAGCATTTATGACAGCAGGTTCACAGCATTTATGACAGCAGGTTCACAGCATTTATGACAGCAGGTTCACAGCATTTATGACAGCAGGTTCACAGCATTTATGACAGCAGGTTCACAGCATTTATGACAGCAGGTTCACAGCATTTATGACAGCAGGTTCACAGCATTTATGACAGCAGGTTCACAGCATTTATGACAGCAGGTTCACAGCATTTATGACAGCAGGTTCACAGCATTTATGACAGCAGGTTCACAGCATTTATGACAGCAGGTTCACAGCATTTATGACAGCAGGTTCACAGCATTTATGACAGCAGGTTCACAGCATTTATGACAGCAGGTTCACAGCATTTATGACAGCAGGTTCACAGCATTTATGACAGCAGGTTCACAGCATTTATGACAGCAGGTTCACAGCATTTATGACAGCAGGTTCACAGCATTTATGACAGCAGGTTCACAGCATTTATGACAGCAGGTTCACAGCATTTATGACAGCAGGTTCACAGCATTTATGACAGCAGGTTCACAGCATTTATGACAGCAGGTTCACAGCATTTATGACAGCAGGTTCACAGCATTTATGACAGCAGGTTCACAGCATTTATGACAGCAGGTTCACAGCATTTATGACAGCAGGTTCACAGCATTTATGACAGCAGGTTCACAGCATTTATGACAGCAGGTTCACAGCATTTATGACAGCAGGTTCACAGCATTTATGACAGCAGGTTCACAGCATTTATGACAGCAGGTTCACAGCATTTATGACAGCAGGTTCACAGCATTTATGACAGCAGGTTCACAGCATTTATGACAGCAGGTTCACAGCATTTATGACAGCAGGTTCACAGCATTTATGACAGCAGGTTCACAGCATTTATGACAGCAGGTTCACAGCATTTATGACAGCAGGTTCACAGCATTTATGACAGCAGGTTCACAGCATTTATGACAGCAGGTTCACAGCATTTATGACAGCAGGTTCACAGCATTTATGACAGCAGGTTCACAGCATTTATGACAGCAGGTTCACAGCATTTATGACAGCAGGTTCACAGCATTTATGACAGCAGGTTCACAGCATTTATGACAGCAGGTTCACAGCATTTATGACAGCAGGTTCACAGCATTTATGACAGCAGGTTCACAGCATTTATGACAGCAGGTTCACAGCATTTATGACAGCAGGTGGGTGGAAGGGAGGTACATGACAGCAGGTTCAGAAAGTAGCAGCTGCAGGCTAGGCACCTTCTGGATGCTCAAGTGTGGCGATCATGCAGCGGGCCATGCTCGCATGTCTGTCCCACCTTATTCTCTCCTCTGCTTTGTTCCACGTTCCTCCCCACCAGGGCATGGGCTTCATAGCCAGGGCATGGCGGAGGAGGACGCCTTCTGATCTGACTACTCATGTGTGGTGCTCGCTCAGTGCATGCTTAACCTTCTCACTTCTCTCCCTGCATGCCTTCCACTCCTTGCTTCCCTCCACCGTCAGGGCATGGGCTTCATAGCAGGCCTGATGCTGCTCTACATGGCGGAGGAGGACGCCTTCCGGCTGCTCGTGTGTGTCGCCCATTCACTACGTGCATATACCTCCTCCTCCCCGTTGCATGTTCTCTCACCCCCACCTCCCTCCCCTTCTACCCCCCACCAGGGCATGGGCTGCATGGCGGGGCTCATGCTGCTCTACATGGCGGAGGAGGACGCCGTCTGGCTGCTGCTGTGTGACACTCACTCACGTCCTTCCTTCTCCCCTACTCTCTCTTCATCCCTTTTTCAACCTCAAACAGGGCATGGGCTGCATGGCGGGGCTCATGCTGCTCTACATGGCGGAGGAGGACGCCGTCTGGCTGCTGCTGTGTGACACTCACTCACGTCCTTCCTTCTCCCCTACTCTCTCTTCATCCCTTTTTCAACCTCAAACAGGGCATGGGCTGCATGGCGGGGCTCATGCTGCTCTACATGGCGGAGGAGGACGCCGTCTGGCTGCTGCTGTGTGCCGCATATACCGAGTCTCTTCTTCTCACTGCATGCCTTCTCCTCCCTCATCCCTTCCCTCTCCCCCCACTTCAACAGGGCATGGGCTTCATAGCGGATCTTATGCTCCTCTACATGGCGGAAGAGGACGCCTTCTGGCCGCTCCTTTGTGGCGCTCATACACCCACTCTCTTTCCCATGCATGTTCGTCATACCACCTACAGGGCATGGGCTTCATAGCAGGATTAATGCTGCTCTACATGGCAGAGGAGGACGCCTTCTGGCTGCTCGTCGCACTCATGAAGGGCGCCAACCACACCTCGCTCGAAGGAATCTTCCTCGTAAGTGCCGTGAACCTTCCTCATAAGTTCCCCCGGTAAAGACTGCTGTTGTTCCGGCAGTACATCTTCCTGTGTGACCGCGGCCACTACGAGTTGACTTTTGAGTCGACTCAAAAGTCAACCCCCCTGTCTTCATCCAGCTATCCCACCCCTTTCCCCACTTCTCTTTTCATTCCCTCATCCCTCTTTTCCCACTCTCTTCCTCTCTTCCCAGGTGGGTCTGCCGCTAGTGCAGCAGTACCCATTCCAGTTCGACCGCCTGCTACACAAGTGCCTGCCGTGGTCCTCACTCTGCTACAGCACATTCACAGCATCATCCCCTTTTTTCCTCCTCTCTTCTCCCTCCCCCTGGTGGGCCTGCCGCTAGTGCACCAATATCTCTTCCAGTTCGACCGCCTGCGACACAAGTCCCTGCCCCTCTCTGCACTCTGCTGTGTCACTCAATTATTCCCTTTTCCTCTCGTCCCCTTATCCCCCTGTCCCCTTCTCTCCCGCCCCACCAGGTGGGCATGCCTCTAGTGCACCAATATCTCTTCCAGTTTGACCGCCTGCTACACGAGTGTCTGCCGCAGCTGGCACGGCACATGGAGGGGGAGGGCGTGAACCTGCCTTCAAGCTACTGTCTCACCCCTTTCTTTACCCCCATCCTCTCCCATTCCACCTCAGGTGGGTCTGCCGCTAGAGCAGCAGTACCTGTTCCAGTTTGACCGCCTCTTACACGAAAGTCTGCCGCAGTGTCGCTGCCTCTCTTCTCTTACCCTCCTCTTCTCATTCTCTTATTCCTCTCTTCTCCCTCTCTTCTCCCTCCCCCAGGTGGGTCTGCCCCTAGTGCAGCAGTACCTGTTCCAGTTCGACCGCCTCTTGCACGAGTGCCTGCCACAGCTGGCGCGGCACATGGAGGGCGAGGGCGTGACCCCCTCCATGTACGCGTCGCAGTGGTTCATCACAGTGTTCGCATACAGTTTCCCCTTCGCCACCACGCTCAGAATATGGGACGTTTTCCTGTTTGAGGTGAGGCACACACTGCCCTCCTTGCAACTACTTGTGTTCTTGGGGGGAAGGGGGAGGGAGGGAGTGACCCCCTCCATGTACGCCTCACAGTGGTTCATCACCGCCTTTGTCTACAGCTTCCCCTTTGCAACTACTCTACGGATATGGGACGTGTTTCTGTTTGAGGTGAGACGGGAGGGCGCGGCTTATGGGAGGGCGAGTGTGTGACAGGCACGTGGGAGGGCGAGTGTGTGACATGCACGTGGGAGGGCGAGTGTGTGACATGCACATGGGAGGGCGAGTGTGTGACATGCACGTGGGAGGGCGAGTGTGTGACATGCACGTGGGAGGGCGAGTGTGTGGCATGCACGTGGGAGGGCGAGTGTGTGACAGGCACATGGGAGGGCGAGTGTGTGACATGCACATGGGAGGGCGAGGTGAAAAAAGAAGAGTTTTGAGACGTCTCAAAACTTTTGAGACGTCTCAAAACTTTTGAGACGTCTCAAAACTCTTCTTTTTTCGTGTGTGACATGCACATGGGAGGGCGAGTGTGTGACAGGCACGTGGGAGGGCGAGTGTGTGACATGCACGTGGGAGGGCGAGTGTGTGACAGGCACGTGGGAGGGCGAGTGTGTGACATGCACGTGGGAGGGCGAGTGTGTGACATGCACGTGGGAGGGCGAGTGTGTGGCATGCACGTGGGAGGGCGAGTGTGTGACATGCACATGGGAGGGCGACGTGAAAAAAGAAGAGTTTTGAGACGTCTCAAAACTCTTCTTTTTTCGTGTGTGACATGCACATGGGAGGGCGAGTGTGTGACAGGCACATGGAGGGCGAGGGGGTGACCCCCTCCACAGACGCGTCTCAGTGGTTCATAAAAGTGTTCGCCCACAGCTTCCCGTTTGCAGCTACTCTCAGAATATGGGATGCTCTCCTTTTTTAGGTGAGGCACGCACCGCCCCCCTTTCAACCACCTGTGTGCTTGGAAGGGAAGAGGGCGAGGGAGAGACCCCCCCCCCCCTCCACATACGCGTCTCAGTGGTTCATCACTGTCTTTGCCTACAGCCTCTCCTTTGCTCTACAGTCACAAACCGATAATGGTTCTCTTCCCTTCTCCCTTGCGCCTGGCAGTGCATGAAGACTTTCTAGGCGCCTTAGGTTCATTCTCCTCTCCCCTCTCCACTTTCCCCCATGGCAGGGCATGAAGACTGTGTTTCGAGTGGGTCTGGCTCTGCTGAAGCAGCAGCAGGACGACCTGGTATGCCCATCTGCTTCTCCCCATGCACTCACTTCGTGCTCTCCCTCCCTCTCTTCTTTTTCACTCCCGCTGCTCATTTGCGCTCTCGTCTCCCATGCCTGGCTCTTGCTTTGCTTGTATCCTCCATTCACTTCAATCAGCCCTTCAAACCTTTCCTCTGCTCTTAAAAAGCATTCCTCACCTCTTTCCCCCCCTGCAGCTGCAGATGCCGTTTGAGGACCTCGTGCCGGCACTGCGGACATACCCCGATCGCATTCTGGAGCCAGACACACTGCTCAACGTCGCCTTCTCCTTCAATGTACGCACAGTGGGGGAAGAGGAAGGGTCGGGGTTTAGGAGTCTAGGGTCGGGGCAAACAACACTCCTTTCTGATCGCATCCTGGAGCCAGAAACGCTGCTCAACGTCGCCTTCTCCTTCGACGTGAGTTTTGCTCCTCTCTCTGTGCTGCTCATCGCTCCCCGCGTGCTTGGCTGCTCCATGGCTTGCACCGGCCCATGACACCCGCTGCCCATCACAGGGCCTAAGGCACATGGGGAGGGGGAGAAAGCGAGCAGACCATAACAAATTGTGTGCTCCATTTCCCCCCCTCCCTGCGTCTGATGCCCTTCCATGTGTGCTATTCCCCCTTCTGTCCGTGCAGGTCTCAGAGAGGCTAAGGGAGGTGGAGGCAGAGTACAATGCGATGCAGCACCCACCGCTAATAGCAGGGCCCACCAAGGCGCAGGGGGAGGTGGAGCAAGCGAGCGAACCATAGCAGTCTGTGTGCACCGTTTCACCCCCTCCCTGCGTCCAATGCGCCTTCACTGTGTGCCATCCCCCCTTCTGTCCATGCAGGTGTCAGAGCGACTGAGGGAGCTGGAGGCAGAGTACAATGCGATGCAGCACCCACCGCCCATAGCAGGGCCCAAGGCGCATGGGGAGGGGGAGGAGGGGGAGAGGCACGAGGGGGCGGGAGGGGAGGGGCACCAGCGGAAAGGTGAGAGGGAAATGAGAGGGGTGGAGGGGGGAGGCGGCTCCCTGGTGAGATGGCGTGAGCATTCCACTCCCCTTGTTGAATTCTGATGATAGTTTCCAGTGTCTGTTGATCCCTCCCTGCACTCCTTCCGCTGGTCCTTATCTTCGTTTTTTAGTCGACTGGAAAACCAGAGTCTCTTTCTTTCTCCCTGCACTCCTTCCTCTGGTCCTTATCTCCTCTCTCCCTGCCTGTGCCCTTCCCCTGGCCCTTCCCTTCCCCATGCGCCTGATTTTCCTTCCCCAGGCTCCCGGTTCCAAATTCGCCAGAGAATCAAATCTGCATTTTCTCGCCCACCCATAGCATGATAAGATCACATCCATTTTATGATCCACCTGCCGCCAAGCCATGGATATCCTTCCCACACTCAGCTGCTGCTCATTTTGATTTTGGTATCACCTTCAACTATCCCTCAGTGCGGATGGACCATTCGCTTCCTCTCCACACCAGCTGCACTGCCGGGACCCAAGCTTTTGAAGCGCCTCAAATGCCCAAGCTATGCCCACTTACAGCCAGCCCTCCCCACTCGCCGCCGATTCTCCTCATTACCCTGTTACGGCCTTTCCTGTTACCATTCCCCTGTTTACCAGCCGGCACCCTTTCCTGTTACCATTTCCCTGTCTACCAGCCGGCACCCTATCCCCCACCCTCCCACATATGCCTTCTGCTGTGTCTCTGAGCGGCTGAGGGAGCTAGAGGCACCTTCTGCTGACTCTGAGGTGGTTTTTGAGGTGATTCGAAAGTTACATTGATGCAACTCTTCCCCTCCCATTTCTGAGCCTTCCGGCACCCAACCCCCCACTCTCCCTCATATGCCTCCTGCTGTCTCTGCTTGACACTGCTCGATCGGGGATGCCGCGTGTCCCTTCCCTGCTGCTGAGGCGTTCGTAACAAAAACCGTAACATATCTGCCTATGACGTTATGGGCTTGAAGTATTGTATATCTGGCGTGGTACGGCCAGCTGCACTTTGTGCAGTGTTTGTTTTGGCCGGCCTGCTGCATATTTAGCGTTTGGTTTAGCTTGGGTGTTAACATTGTGTCCCATCTACTATAGATATCAAATTCAATTCATTCTTCATACGGTACTCTCAAAGTAACTAGGCAAGAATGAATGAACTAGCAGAAGTTTGGGTACAAATATGAAACCCTAGTTGGGGTTGTACCCCATATTGGCTACCCCACTACAGCCTACAAGCATAATACAGTTTAACACACCCCCATAGGCAAAGTGGGGGAGAACAAAGGGTCACAAGACCAGTCCAGCAAAGCAAAGCAAAGCCCAGGGTGGATCACAACGTCACCACGCTCCGAGCACAAGTAAAGGCCACAAGGCCAGTTCACATGCAGTGCTAGATATAGTACAAGACAAACAACACAGTGATCAAAACCTAGCAAGCAAGTAACAAGATATATATAAAGTACAGTACAAAGAATGTCAAGCAGTGAGCAAGTGAGGAAACGTGGACACAAGGCCTAAAGAAGTACAGTGCCGCTGATGATCACTAGGCGGGAGCGCCTTGGTGAAGATATCAGCAGTGTTGGCCTTCGAGTCCACGTACACAAGCCGAAGCTGACCGCGCTGCTGAAGCTCTCGAGCAAGAAAGTAGCGAAGAGCAATGTGCTTCGTCCTGTGCTCCAGTCTGTGCTCCTGACACAAGGCAAGAGCCGCCTTGTTGTCACCGTACAGAACTGGAGGAGAACTAGGCCGCTCTCCCAAGTCAGTCAGCAGGTAGGTGAGCCAGCGTAACTCCTGTGCAGCCATGGCTGTGGCGTAGATCTCAGCCTCACAACTAGAGCCGAGAACAGAGGAAGAGCGGGTGGACCGCCACGAGACAGAACCAGAGCCAAGGCTGAAGGTGTAACCCTGTGACGACCGCTGCGTAGCCAGGTCGTCCACCCAAGAAGCGTCCGAGTGGCCAGTGAGGACAACTCTGTCGCGTCCTCCAAGCACCAGCCCCATGCCTGATGTACTGCACAAGTAGCGCAGCACCCTCTTAGCAGCCTCCCAGTGCTCTCGCCTGTGTCTCCCAGGCGCAACGTAACGAGCAAGGATGCTAAGAGGGTACGCGAGGTCAGGTCGCGTGCACGTCATCAGGTACATGAGGCAGCCCACAAGCTCTGGGTACGGGCCACTCGGCTCTACGGACTCGTCCGGAGGTGGAGCTGAGAGCGAGTGGCTGGTAGCCATAGGTGTGGCCTGCGGTGAGGAGAACTGGAAGCCGAAGCGCTGAAGGACCTGCTGCACCATGTGTGACTGAGTCAGGGTGATGGTGCGGCGAGCTCTGTCCCGGGTGATCTGCAAGCCAAGGTAGCTACGCAGCTCACCCAGGTCAGTGCAGGTGTGTCTCTTCTGCAGCTCCGACTTCACACGAGCGAGTGCCTCAGTGTCAGCAGTAGCAAAGACCAAGTCGTCGACGTACACGAGAATGTAGAACGGCGGCAGCGACGTGTCTGTGCGCAGAAACAGCGACGGGTCAGCAGTAGACGGCGCGAACCCAAGAGCCGCAAGTGTAGTCCTCAGTGTGTCGTGCCACTCGCGTGGCGCCTGGCGGAGACCGTAGACTGGCCGGCGGAGGCTCCACTGGGTACCAGGAGGAAACGACCCAGTAAAGCCAGGTGGGCGGCGCAGCCAGATCTCCTCGTGCAGGCTGCCCTGCAGGAACGCTGTGCTGAAGTCAAGAGAGTGAAGCTCGTAGTCACGCTGAGCAGCAACGTGCAGCAGAACCCGAAGAGTGGTCATCTTCGGGGTGGGGGAGAAGGTCTGGAAGAAGTCGACCCCCTGACGCTGACTGAAGCCTCTAGCAACGTAACGAGCCTTGAAGACAGGCGGAGAACCTGGCGGCCGCTTCACCCTGAAAATCCACATGCCATCGACGATGTTCGCCCCAGGAGGGGGAACCTCGTCGACGTAGGTGCCTGTGGACTTCCAGGATGCCATCTCCGCGTCCATGGCTGTCTGCCACTGAGAGGAGTAGGGACCCGAGATCGCCTCTGCGTAAGTGCGCGGAGTGGGGATGTCTAGTGCATCCGGGTCTCCCTCAGGGGCAAGCAACGAGGCCACGAGATGAGGTACAGCAGCCGCGAGAGAGTCAAAGTCCTCCTGCCTGTCCTCAAGGACGTCCGTGCCAAGAGCACACTCACCCCCGACGGACGGAGGACAGATAGACGCAGACTCAGACCCAGCAACAAGGCGAGCAGCGTAGTCTAGACGACAGGCAGCAGCAAAGTCAACCAACTCAGCGACCAGAGCAGACGCAGCCGAGGACTCAAAGGTAGGGTCAGTGACAACAGTAGCTAGGAGACGCGTGACAGTAGGGTGCTCAGCACGATACCGGTCAGACTCAGGGTCCGGAACAGCAGGCAAAGAGGACGCAGGAGGAGACGGCAGAGGGACACGCTGAGGAGCAGTAGAGGGACGCAGAGTCATGTAGTGAGTGCCTGGGACAGGAGGAGGACGCTCACGACGGACACGACGACCAGTGCGAGCAGTACGGACAGGCGACGCAGGACGAGACTCAGGCTCACGACGCTCTGCAAGACCTCCTGTGGGACCAGTGTAAGGAGAGGGAGCAGGGAGAGGCGAGGTAGGCGGTAACTGTGACTGTGGCTGGACAGGCGGAGGACACTCGACGGAGGGAGGAGGACAAGGAGGAGGAGCCTGCCCAAGAACCTGCTGAAGGAGCGGTACGAAGTACGGTCGCGGCCGCGCAGCGTCTCCAGAAGCAGAGGAGACTCCAGCGGCCGGGTCCTCAGTACCAGCAGGAGCTCCAACGTCCGGGTCCCCAGCACCAGCAGCAGCGCCACCGCTCGGGTCCTCAGCTCCAGCAGCAGCTCCACCAGGTGGGTCCGCAGCACCAGCAGCAGCGCCACCCCCAGGGTCCGCAGCACCGCTAGGAAGAGTACCCCCAGAGGCGGCAGCTCCAACTCCGCTAGCACCGCCAGCGCCAGAGTCCCCAGCTCCAGCAGCTCCAGTCGTAGTGCTCCCAGAACAACCAGTCCCGGCAGCTCCAGTACCCCCAGGACGAGCAGCTCCAGCACCCCCAACTCCAGCCGAGCCACGAGGACGGCGGAAGCGCCGGACGTACCAGTCACGAAGCTGCTGCGGTGTGAGAGACTGCTCAGCACCCCGAACCGGAGCACCCCCAGACGCAGCAACCCGAGGCTCCGTAGGCTCAGCAGCAGCACCCCCAGGCTCAGTACCCGCAGGCTCAGCACCCCCAGACTCAGCACCCCCAGACTCCGCACACGCAGGCTCAGCACCCTCAGTCGCAGCACCCCCAGGCTCAGCACCCCCAGGCGGCAAACTCTCAGGCACAGTACCCTCAGCTCCAGCACCCGCAGTCCCAGCACTCCCAGGCCCAGCACCCGCAGGCTCAGCACCCCCAGGCTCAGCACTCCCAGCAGTACCACCTGCAGCAGCACCTGAGTCACCTGTGACCTCGACAGGCTCAGCGACGGGAGGAGGGTCTACCTGAGAGACACCTGAAGGAGCAGGACCCTGAGGGGGAAGGGGGTCTACCGGAGGGGGGCCAGGAGCAAGGAAAAGCGGTGGGGGAGGGAGGGGGGCAGTGCGGTAGGGGAAGAGACGGTAAAAAGGGACCGACTCGTCAAAGGTGACATCCTGAGAGGCGAAGACCCGGCGCGAGGTGGGGTGGTAAAACTGCCAGCCAGGCGCGTCAGGGACAAAGCCAAGGAAGACACAGGGAAGCGTGCGGGAGGAGAGCTTGTCCGCGGACGTATCGCGGACAAGGGCACGAGCACCCCACACCCGGAAGCGCGACGCATCGCCAACCTCCCCCGTCCAACGCAGTGTGGGCGAGGTCTCCGGCAAGGAGACACGGGGCCAGAGGTTGAGCTGATGCGCGGCGTACCGGACAGCAAACGGCCACAGAAAATGGGGAGCCGCCGCGTGGACCAAGGAGGTACGAGCGACCTCCATGACCAGGCCAATGCGGCGCTCAGCAACCCCATTCTGCTGTGGGGAGTCCGGAAGCGTGAAGGTCTGCTCGATGCCCTCCGCCTGACAGAAGGTCCTCAAGAGGTCGGAGGAAAATTCACCACCTCTGTCAGAGTGCAGACGTAGGACAGGAAGATCCGTCCGGAAACGGCGGCGGAGCTGGAGACGAACTGTGCGGATCCAAGGGATCAGAACAGCAGGGACCTCACCCTTGGTGCGCAAGGGGAAGACCGTGGTGTAACGCGAGTAGTCGTCGACAACCAGCAAAAAGTACCGCTCACCGCCCTGACCACGAACGCGGGCTGGGCCCCACACGTCCAGGTGGAGGGTCTCCAGAGGAGCCTCTGTCGGGGGGAACGAGGAGGAGTGAGGAGCGGCGCGCTGCCGCCCCTCGACGCAAGGAAGGCAAGGCGGCGCAGGCGAGGCAGGGAGGGGAGGGAGGGACCTGGGAAGACCAGACACAAGGTGGCGACGGTGCATGCCACGAAGGCGTGGCAAGGAGGGGTGACCCAGGCGGTGGTGCCAGAGAAGAGTCTGGTGCGACAGGGAACGACACTCACAGGCGTGGGCTACCAGACCTGACGCAGACACCTGACCGACAGCAGCGACCTGAGGAGACGCAGTGGTCAGTGTGTAGAGACTCGACCCCGGCCGACGGGTAAACGTAGCCAGGTGACGGCCGGTCCTGGAGCACGTGCAGATCGCCACACGCTGTCCTCCAAGGGTAAAGGTGTCAACCCACTGATCCTGGATGACAGCGTTGCTCACCAGGTTCGTCGAGAACGAGGGGAGGTGGAAACCCGTCAACGAGCCAGACGGAACCGCCGGACAAGGGAGCACAATGGTGGACTGGGCAAGGACTGGGCCCCCAGAGGGGTCAGCCAAGGAGACTGGGACCGGTGCAGGAAGCGGTGTGAGCTCAGTACTGTCATGAAAGAAACAGCGGGAAGCACCTGAGTCAAGGGTGAAGGTGTGACAGGCCTCAGCCGGTGCGGTACCTGAGAGAGCAGTCTCTGTGGGTGCTGTACCTGAGAGAGCAGACTCGCAAACAGCCGGGACAGCACTGGAGGGAGCAGGTACAGGGGGCACCATACCAGAGAGAGCAGACTCACTAGCACCTAGGGCAGCGGGCTCTATACCTGGGTCAGGCGGCACACACAAGTAACAGTCTCCCTCGGCACTAACAGTCAATGCATACATGGCAGCAATAATAGCATCATAGTCAAGAGCAAAGATATCAACACCAGCCCTCATCAGCTCAGCCCAGCGAGGGCGCTCAACATCCTCGCCCATCTCCTCACGCCAAGCGTCGTCAAGGCGGAAGAAGCAGCGGTACTGAGTGTGGAACTTTCCACACGTCTGCCCCTTGCGATCACCTGTGCGAATGACATAGGAACAGCGGCCACTGCCCCCCGACGTCCCACGCTGAGCAAGCCACTCACGAAGCTGCTGGGTCGACTGGGGACGCTGCTGCTGCTGGGAGCTCTGGCCCGAGCCGGTGCCTCCACTCCGACCTCCACCGCCGCCACTACCTCCGCTCCGACCGCCACCACCGCCACCGCCACCGCCACTACCGCCACCGCCGCCACCGCCGCCGCTGCCACCACCGCCACTGCTCCCGCCGCCGCCCCCGCCTCCGCCGCCGGCCCCACTCCCACCGGCACTCCCGCCACCGCTCCCTCCAGCACCGCCTCCCCCCCCACCTCCCCCACCCCCTCCCCCCCCAGCGCCACCCCCGCCACCCTTGCCCCCCTTGCCCTTGCCGGTGCGGCGCCTCCCACCAGGAGCAGAAGCAGCGCCAGCAGACTCAGCACCAAGGAAGTCAACAGCAGCAGCAGTAGCATAGGAGGGAGCGAGGGGAGAGGGAGAGCACCCCTCAAAGATGGGGGTGCGAGGAGCGCCGCGAGCAGCACCAACAGCCACAATGCTCTTCTCGGCTGCTAGCAGCTTCTCCTCTAGGAGGGCGACAGTGAGCTCAGTGGGACAGCGAGCAAGGAAATAGTCGCGCACTGAGCTGAGGGTGTCAGGGAGACGGGTGACTATGAAGTGGAGTGTCCAGTACAGGGGAGGGGGGTTCTTAGCGCAGAACTCGGTGGGAAGGGCGGCACGCAGGCGAGCATCACTAGTGCGAAGGTGGGTGATAAGATCGGCGACTGTAGCAAAGGTGGACAGGTCAGGGAACAGGTAAGGCAGCATGAGACGGCTAAGCTCGGCTGTGGCAGGTGAGGAGTAGCGAGCAACGACAGCGTCATATAGGGCCTTAGCGGTTTTGCAGTCGCCAAAGTGCTCTAGCTCAGCTAACGGCAGGTGACTGCGAATAGCCAGGCGAGCTGCAGCGTCACGAGTCTGCCACTGTGAACGTACACTAAGCTCGGCTGTGGCAGCAGGAGCAGCGGCAGCACCAGACGCGTAGTCATAGAGGGAGATGTGGTCCGTGCTATTGCTCATAAGATACAACTGCAGGTCATCGAGCCAGGAAGTGAACTGCACGGGACGGCCCTCAGCATCGAAGGAAAGAACGCGAATAGAGGCCATAGCTCAGGCGTGAGGGCACAGCAGAGCAGCGGCAGCAGCAGAGGGGACGCGCTAGAGCGAAGCTAGCAGCCACAGCAGGAGCAAGCGGCGGTGCACAGTCAGGGAGCAGCAGGCGAGGCGGGCGGCGCTGCAGGCGGGAATTGTGGCGGGCGGGCTGCGAAGCGGGCAGCGGGACGGGCGGGCGACGCGGCGAGCGGGCAGCGCGGCGGGCGGCTGCGAAGCGGGCAGCGGGCGGGCGGGCGACGCTGCAAGCGGGCAGCGGGCGGGCGGGCGACGCTGCAAGCGGGCAGCGAGGCGGGAGGGCGACGTTGCGAGCGGGCAGCGGGCGGGCGGGCGACGCTGCGAGCGGGCAGCGAGCGAGCGGGCGACGCTGCGAAGCGGGCAGCGGGCGGGCGGGCGACGCTGCGAAGCAGGTAGCGGGCGGGCGGGCGGCGCTGCGAGCGGGCAGCGAAGCGGGCGGGCCGCGAAGCGGGCAGCGAGCGGGCGGGCGGGCCGCGAAGCGGGCAGCGGGGCGAGCGGGCTGCGAAGCGGGCGGGCCGCGAAGCGAGCAGCGAGCGGGCGGGCGGGCCGCGAAGCGGGCAGCGGGGCGAGCGGGCTGCGAAGCGGGCAGCGGGGCGAGCGGGCGACGCTGCGAGCAGGCAGCGCGGCGGGCGGGCGACTCTGCGAGGGCGCTAGCGAGGGGCGCGCGAGGGCGCTAGCAAGGGGCGCGCGAGGGCGCTAACGAGGGGCGCGTGAGGGCGCTAACGAGGGTGCGCGAGGGCGCTAACGAGGGGCGCGCGAGGGCGCTAACGAGGGGCGCGCGAGGGCGCTAACGAGGGCGCACGAGGGCGCTACGAGGCTAGGGCACGGGGTAGCGTGGTAACCGCATGCGAGCGGTGGTGGGCCCTTAAAAAAACGGTCGGTAGGTCCTAGGGACCTCCTGCTCTGAATACCATCTCAAAGTAACTAGGCAAGAATGAATGAACTAGCAGAAGTTTGGGTACAAATATGAAACCCTAGTTGGGGTTGTACCCCATATTGGCTACCCCACTACAGCCTACAAGCATAATACAGTTTAACAGGTACTACTAGGCCTTGATAGTTAGCTAGGCAGAAGTAAAGAATAGTGAAATGAGAATTAGTACCGTAATCGCCCGGATATAAGACAGTGTTGAATAGTAGACAGGGGTTGTCTATTATACGGGTGTCTCTTATAAACAGGCTAGCCTTTTTATACGACACCTATTTGTGTGTACGAGATAAGACATATATGTCTTATAATCGAAACTTCAATATATTATAGCGAAAGTTGAAATACCGCGTACATTTTTACCCTTGCGAAGCGCGAATTCTCCCACGTGCTGACTCAGGTACTACCAAATTTGCCTCTGCAAGTTTTCTCCATGACGTGGCATCGCAGGCAGTGGTTGCCGAAGTGGCACCTTCGCAACATCCACACTCATTATGAGAAACTCATTTCAGGATGTGTGAAAATATTTCTAAGTAGTTTAAAAAGTTTCCATTTATAAGACTTATAAGACACCATAAACTGTCCCAAATACAAGATAACCCAAGCATTTTTGCCCGTGTACGAGATAAGACATATATGTCTTATATCCGGGCGATGACGGTACTCATTCCTATCAGTAGTCTCGCCGCACGACGAGCTGCCACACGAGCAACCTCAGCACCCTCGACAGAACCTCAAACGTCACCAGCGTCAGGACCCCCAGAGCCAGCACCACTTGCGTCAACACCCCTAGAGCAGGGCAAACTTCATCCGCGAGCGCCGATGACCGATGATGCTCGTAACCCTCCCACGCCCTTGCTGGCTTGGCAATAGGCCGGAGGTGAAGCGAGAGCGATTGGTCAGGGACCTCCACAACGGAAAATTGCCTGCTCCATGATCTGCACGAGTGCGGTTGTTTTCGCTTCTCGGGGCTACAAACGTCCGAAACAAGGTTTTTTCTTCAATGTAAAGATGTCATTTGTGAGTTCGCAATTCTGCAGGAAAGTGCCTGGAGGTGAAGCGAGAGCGATTGGTCAGGGACCTCCACGATGGAAAATTGCCTGCTCCATGATCTGCACGAGTGCGGCTGTTTTCGCTTCTCGGGGCTACAAACGTCCGAAACAAGGTTTTTTCTTCAATGTAAAGACGTCATTTGTGAGTCCGCAATTATGCAAGAAAGTGTTTGGAGGTGAAACGAGAGTGATTGGTCAGGGATCTCCACGACGGAAAATTGCCTGCTCCAAGATCTGCACGAGTGCGGCTGTTTTCGCTTCTCGGGGCTACAAACGTCCAAAACGAGGTTTTTTCTTCAATGTAAAGACGTCACTTGTGTCGGACGTTTGTAGCCGCGAGAAGCGAAAACAGCCGCACCGGTGCAGATCATGGAGGAGGTAATTTTCCGTCGTGGAGGTCCCTGACCAATCGCTCTCGCTTCACTCCCAGGCACTTTCCAGCATAATTGCGGGTCCGCGAACTCACAAATGACATCTTTACATTGAAGAAAAAACCTCGTTTCGGACGTTTGTAGCCGCGAGAAGTGAAAACAACCGCGCCAGTGCAGATCATGGAGCGGACAATATTCCGTCGTGGAGATTTCTGGCCAATCGCTCTCGCTTCACTCCCAGACACTTTCCAGCATAATTGCAGGTCCGTGAACTCACAAATGACGTCTTTAAATTGAAGAAAAAACCTCGTTTTGGACGTTTGTAGCCGCGAGAAGCGAAAACAGCCGCACCGATGCAGATCATGGAGCAAACAATTTTCTGTCGTGGAGTTCCCTGACCAATCGCTCTCGTTTCACCCCCTGGCACTTTCCTGCATGATTGCGGGTCCGCGAACTCACAAATGACGTCTTTACATTGAAGGAAAAACCTCGTTTCGGACGTTTGTAGCCGCGAGAAGCGAAAACAGCCGCACCGGTACAGATCATGGAGCAAGGAAATTTTCCGTCGTGGAGGTCCCTGACCAATTGCTCTCGTTTCACCCCCAAGCACTTTCCAGCATAATTGCGGGTCCGCGAACTCACAAATGACGTCTTTGCATTGAAGAAAAAACTGTTGGGTGCAAAATACTTTTTGTGCACTACAACCAGCCGCCTGCATGGCGTTATGCATTTTGTGTATGTTGTCTGTGCATTCGTTTTCGCATTTCGTTTCATGTGTTGTTGCTGTGGGATCATGATCGGTCGTAACGGATCATGACGAGTCATGTTCGTTCATGTCGGCTCATGTTCATTCATGTCGGCTCATGTACGCTCATGTTTCTTTTCATCGACGAACATGTGCGTTCATGAAAGTTCTGCGTTTCATAAATGTCGAGTTTCTTCATGAAGGTTGGTTGTGAGTTTCGAGTGTGTTTGTGTTTGGGGCTCGATTGTTTGACCAGCCCATTGACCACTTCGCGCTGGTCAACTAAAAAAGTGCGCGATGTCAGGACCCGCGCGTGGGGTCCTGACAGAACATGCGCGTGTGTCGCCACTGTTTCGATCGTGTACCGTACGCACGATCGCTACAGAACGAAGCGACATGATCGCCTCGTCACGTGTAGGACAACGCACGATCACGTCAGCGATTGTTTTGTCCTGCACGACCGAGAAATATCTCGGTCGTGATGAGGGGCACGTGGGGCACTCGAGATCACGGTTGACTAACGGGATTTCGCGCTGACTTGGCATGCACGAAAATTCACCAGAAAGTCGCGTTGCTTTGCGTCATGATTTGTATACGAGCGATCATGAATGTTCACGAGGGGAGTCAGCAGGAGAATTTGGCAGCAGTACAGTGGAAGACAGTTATTCTACAGAGGCAGATCAAGCCAAATTCAAGAGCAGTTTAACAACCGTTTTCAATGACAGCAAGGCAAAGATCTGGACGACAGTTAGACAACTGCCTTGTGTGTTTCCTTTGTGTGCTTAGGATCTGCGATATATGTGTGCTTGTATTTGCTTTCCATACAACAATGCTTTTATGATTCTCACAAAGCCATATTCTACTACTACGTATTGACGAGAGTAGAAACTCCACGAAGTGCTGCCGAAACTCTGCTCTACCAAACCACTCACCTTACAAGCTAGGTTGAGCATAAATACTCACTTGGTTTTCCTACGCCCTTGGCTATGAGGAGACATGCTATCATACTCGGGGGGCATACAAGTGATGTTAAGTGTTGCTTGAATTACGTTTGTGATCGGAGTTTAATCGCTTCCGCATAGTACTTAGATTCAACAAAAGCCTCGTTTCGGAAGTTTGTAGCAGCGAGAAGCGAAAACAACCGCACCGGTACAGATCATGGAGCAGGCAATTTTCCGTCGTGGAGGTCCCTAAGGAATTGCTCTCGCTTCACCCCCAAGAGCTTTCCTGCATAATTGCGGGTCAGTGAACTCACAAATAATGTCTTTGCATTGAAGAAAAAACCTCGTTTCGGACGTTTGTAGCCGCGAGAAGCGAAAACAGCCGCACCGGTGCAGATCATGGAGCAGTCGATTTTTTTTCCGTCGTAGAGGTCCCTGACCAATCGCTCTCGCTTCACTCCCAGGCACCTTCCAGAATAATTGCGGGTCCGCGAACTCACAAATGACGTCTTTACATTGAAGAAAAAACCTCGCTTCGGACGTTTGTAGCCCCGAGAAGCGAAAACAACCGCACCTGTGCAGATCATGGAGCAGGCAATTTTCCGTCGTGGAGGTCCCTGACCAATCGCTCTCGCTTCACTCCCAAGCACTTTCTAGCATAATTGCGGGTCTGCGAACTCACAAATGACGTCTTTACGTTAAAAAAAAAAACCTCGTTTCGAACGTTTGTAGCCGCGGGAAGCAAAAACAACCGCACCGGTACCGATCATGGAGCAAGCAATTTTCCGTCGTGGAGGTCCCTGACCAATCGCTCTCGCTTCACCCCCAGGCATTTTCCTGCTTAATTACGGGTCTGCGAACTCACAAATGACGTCTTTATATTGAAGAAAAAACCTTGTTTCAGAGGTTTGTAGCCGCGAGAAGCGAAAACAGCCGCACCTGTGCAGATCATGGAGCAGACAATTTTCCGTCGTGGAGGTACTTGACCAATCGCTCTCGCTTCATCCCCAGGCACTTTCCTGCATAATTGTGGGTGTGCCAACTCACAAATGACATCTTTACGTTGAACAAAAAACCTTGTTTCGAACGTTTGTAGCCGCGGGAAGCAAAAACAGCCGCACCGGTACAGATCATGGAGCAAGCAATTTTCCGTCGTGGAGGTCCCTGACCAATCGCTCTCGGTTTACTCCCACGTACTTTCTAGCTTTCTTACGGCTCTGCAAACTCACAAATGACGTCTTTACATTGAAGAAAAAACCTTGTATTTGGACGTTTGTAGCCCCGAGAAGTAAAAGCAGCCGCACCGGTACAGATAATGGAGCAGGCAATTTTCCGTCGTGGAGGTCCCTGACCAATCGCTCTCGCTTCACTCCCAGGCACTTTCTAGCATACTTACGGCTCCTCAAGCTTACTAATGACCTCTTTACATTGAAGAAATAACCTTGTTTTGGACGTTTGTAGCCCCGAGAAGCGAAAACAGCCGCACCGGTTCAGATCATGGAGCAGGCAATTTTCCGTCGTGGAGGTCCCTGACCAATCGCTCTTGCTTCACTCCCAGGCACTTTCTACCATGATTGCGGGTCCGCGAACTCACAAATGACATCTTTACGTTGAACAAAAAACCTTGTTTCGAACGTTTGTAGCCGCGGGAAGCAAAAACAGCCGCACCGGTACAGATCATGGAGCAGGCAATTTTCCGTCGTGGAGGTCCCTGACCAATCGCTCTCGCTTCACTCCCAGGCACTTTCTTGCATGATTGCGGGTCCGCGAACTCACAAATGACGTGATTACATTGAAGGAAAAACCTCGTTTCAAACGATTGTAGTCGCGAGAAGCGAAAACAGCCGCACCGATGCAGATCATGGAGCAGGCAATTGTCGTCGTGGAGGTCCCTGACCAATCCCTCTTTCTCGTTTCACTCCCAGGCACTTTCCAGCATAATTGCGGGTCCGCGAACTCATAAATGACGTCTTTACATTGAAGAAAAAACCTCGTTTCGGACGTTTGTAGCCCCGAGAAGCGAAAACAACCGCATCGGTGCAGATCATGGAGCTGGCAATATTCCGCTGTGGAGGTCCCTGACCAATCGCTCTTGCTTCACCCCCAGGCACTTTCCTGCATATTTATGGGTCTGCGAACTCATAAATGACGTCTTTACATTGAAGAAAAAACCTCTTTTGGTGTTATAGTCTAGAGTCCACTTAGGGGTCGCGGATGCGGAGATAACTACTACAATGGGAGCTAGATTATGGGCTAGGCACAGGTGCTCGTGTGATCTCTGCGTTCGTTGGTCCTTAGTCGTTTTCCTAGTGCACACACAGCTTGCTAGTTCACAGGGAGAATTGGCAAGAGTTTCACTAACGAAAGCTGACAACAATAATACAATGAAGTTGGCAAGGCAAGACTACATCAGAGCTAGCATGCAAGCAGGACGACTGCCAGTGCAGCACGGTCGACCGTGTGCCAGCACGACTTGGTCGACCGCGCTCCAGCAGTGCAGAGTCGCGGCTTGCCACCGCTGCAAGTCGACGGCGTGACAACAGCGCAAGTCGACGGCGTGCCAGCGTTGCTCCCGCAGTACAGCATCGCACCCGCTTCGCAGGTGCTCGCAGATGATTGGCGTGCAGTGCCTCGTCACCTGCACAGCGCACACACCAAGTCCACTTCGTGCTGACGACAGCTGCTGATCAGCCACGTCGACCTCGGGATACCACCACCGAGGTCGTCCTCGCCAAAATCACCTGGGCGAACGTCGCATGCCTCCGCAGAACCTCGTCACCCAGGTAACCTGGTCGACCGAGCAACCAGGTCGACCAGATGCTCCTGTGCGTGCCCGTCGACCATGAAGGTCGACGACCACTTCCAATCGACCTCACCAGGTCGACCACTGCCTCTGGTATGTGCCGGTCGACCTCCCAAGTCGACGGCCACCTCCAGTCGACCTCCCCAGGTCGACCACTACCCCCTGGTCGACCAGCTCCAAGTCGACGTCACTCCAGGTCGACCAGAAGGTCTGGTCGACTTCCCAGGTCGACCAGAAGGGCTGGTCGACTTACCAGGTCGACCAGAAGGTCTGGTCGACTTCCCAGGTCGACCAGAAGGGCTGGTCGACTTACCAGGTCGACCAGAAGGTCTGGTCGACTTCCCAGGTCGACCAGAAGGGCTGGTCGACTTACCAGGTCGACCAGAAGGTCTGGTCGACTTCCCAGGTCGACCAGAAGGGCTGGTCGACTTACCAGGTCGACCAGAAGGTCTGGTCGACTTCCCAGGTCGACCAGAAGGGCTGGTCGACTTACCAGGTCGACCAGCTCTAATCCATGGCTGCCAAGTAATTCCGCCAGGATACCCCGTCGCACTTAAATCGCGATAGCGATCGGCCTAGATCTTGGTTGAAGGCGTGATTTACTAATCTGGACAGTAGAGATTAAGACCTTTCCAGCGCATACCTGCTCATATTTTTAGGTTACGTGAGCTGCACGCAATGGTTCGCCGAAGTCGGCAGACTTAATCTCTTGTTACGCTCTCCAGATTCGCGCGCTTTCCATCAGTGGTATCAGAGCTGGTTAGATCTACGACATTCCCTCCAATTATTGTATTTCGAATTTTCTTAAGAACCTCCAGATCTAGGGTTTGTTATGGCCCAGAAATTAGATGGTCCTCCTAGATTCACCGGCTCGGATTTTTCGCTATGGCGGTTCCAGTTTACGCTTTGGCTAGGTATCAAAGACCTAGAGGGCGTTTTGGAGGGATCGGAGCGAAGACCTGAAGCTGATGAAGGAAAGGCATCTACTGGAGTCTCTAGCCAAGTGGGAGAAGGGGCTGGGGGAGCCTCTAGCTCATCCATAACTGAGGGAAGTGGAGGTGGATCAGCAGCACCGCGAACCGGAAGGCAACGGCTTAGTGCGGAGGAGCTACTTAAGGCACAGGAAGCATGGGACCGCAAGGACAAGCAAGCGTTCCAGTACCTGTGTTGGGCCTTGGAAGGCCAATTAGAGCTCCTTACGATGCTGATTGACCTGAAGGGGAAGCAAGGAGCAGCTGCCCAAGCATGGAAGAGAGTTCAAGATCGACATTTGCAAAAAGGGCTACTAAGCATACTCACCTGGAGGAAGCGGTTCTACACCATGGAACGCAACTATGGTGATGGGGAGACCATGGTGCAGTATCTCCAGAGGGTGGATGAGTATGTGAGAGCCTTGGAGGAGTTGAACTACACTGTAGATGAGAAGGAGATCATCTACACCGCACTCCAGGGGCTGGACCAAGAGGCGAACGAGGCCCTACTGCAGTACCTTCACCTTGAGCAGCAGAAATGGACCAAGGCCTGGATATGGGAGGTGTTGGTCTCTGATGAGGCTCGCAAACGGGATGCTGGTAGAGGAGTTGAAGGGGGAATGGGGGCAGGTGATAGGGCTGCCTCCAAGAAGTACCAGCAGCGGCAAGGAGGTGGGGGGGAAGAAGAAGATGATAGACAAGTGCCTCGTCCCTGGATGCAACGGGAATCACTCGTGGAAAGAGTGTTGGAGTCGGCTAGATGGGTGGAAGCCTCAAGGATACCCAGGAGAGGCTCCACCCATCACTAGGCCTGAGTGGGTGGAGAAGAGGATGAAGAATGGAGCCTGGAACAAGAAGGGCAGCAAAGGAAAAGCGGCGGCAGCAGCGGCAAATGATGGTGGGAAGGGAAAGGAGGACTCGTCGGATGACGGTTTCTCCTTCCTTACCTTGGAGAAGGAGACGGCGCTTGCTGGTCGTGTGTTGGCTGACCCCGATCACCTCGTTCTAGACTCTGGTGCCACTTGTGGAATGGTACCACGGCATGACCTCTTCATCACCTACCACTCCCTCCCATCCAACTCAAGAAATGTGATCGTGGGGAGCGGAGATACGCTGCAAGCAACCGGCATAGGCACCATCACCATAAAGGGGAAGGAGGGGGAGGTGCTACATGTGAAGGGTGTGCTTCATGTTCCAGGATTGGCAGCCAACCTCCTCTCATGCTCTCAGCTTGCTAGGCAAGGATACGCATGCACCTTCACCATGGGAGGGTGCACGGTTCGCAAGGGTGGAGCTGTGGTGATGGAGGCCAAGTTAGAGAAGGGACTGTACCTTGTTCTAGTGTGTGTGTGCCTCAATTGGAGAAGGCATATGGGGTTGAAGCCGAGGATGCAGCTTGCAGCACCCGTTGGAAGGACGTGGAGCAGGTGACGGCGGATTTGCTGCACCTACGCATGGGGCATGCGGGGAAACAACAACTTGTGGAGTGTGTGAAGAAGGGGGAGCTGAAGGGTGTGGAGATCAAGGAGGGTGGTGGGCAGCCAAGCAAGTGCCCTGATTGCACGACCGGGAAGCTGCCAAGGACCTCTTTCCCTACCTCCACCACTAGAGCCTCCGCACCTCTTGAGTTGGTGCACACGGATGTGTGTGGCCCCATGCAAACACCGGATAGGGAGAAGGGCAGCAAATACTTCATCACCTTCTTGGATGACTTCAGCCGCCTAAGTTGGGTTACCTTGGTGAAAACCAAGGATGAGGTGGCCAAGGTCTTCAAGCGTTGGATACGCTATGCGGAGAGGGAAGCCGGGGCCAAGGTGAAAATACTTAGGTCTGATCGGGGTGGGGAGTACATGGGGAAGGATCTGGAGTCTTTCCTTGAAGACAAGGGAATCACCCACCAGCTTTCAGTTGCCTACACGCCGCAGCAAAATGGGGCAGCAGAGCGGCTTAACCGGACCCTCATTGACCTTGCTCGAGCCATGCTTGCTCATGCACAGCTGGACCATACTTGGTGGGGGGCAGCAGTGCAATATGCCAACTGGGTTAAGAACCGGATGGGCAGCAAGGGGCTAGGGGGCAAGAGCCCATACTTCATGTGGACCAGGAAGGTGCCTAGTGTGTCCATGGCACGAGTGTGGGGGTGCATGGCGCAGTACAAAGTGCCCGACCAGCAACGGAGGAAGCTGGATCCCAAGGCACAATGGGGCATTTTCCTTGGGGTGTCAGAGAGGAGCAAGGCATGGGTGTTGTGGAGTGTGGCAGATCAGCGGGTGGTGGAAAGCCGGGACGTGGTTTTCCACGAGGGGCTGAGCTACAAGGGGTGGAAGGAGCATGGCACTAGTACAGTTGGGAGCTCCCTCCAAGATCCCTACACCTCTTCCATTTTTGAGGGGACATGGGAGGACCCTGGAGAGGAGGTAGAGGAGCAGCAGGAGGAACACAAGGCAGCTGCACCTCACCATGAGGATTCCCCAACTGCTGGTTCCACCCCTAACCCTAACAAACCAGCCCATGACCCGCAGCAGCCTCAAGAGCCGCAGCAGCCACCGCAGCAGCATACACCGCCTGTTCCTGTGGGAAGGTGGCAGCAACTATTGCAGCAGCAGCTGTCCAAGTCACCACGGTCCCCCATGAAGAGAGTGACTTGGAAGGAGAAGCTGCAAAGTTTGGAGCAGGGGGAGGCATCACCTCTGCGCCGCACCACACGCATCTCCCGGCCACCTGAAAGGTTCACACCAAGTGCACAGTATGCTTGCATGCATGATCATGAGGTGCATGATTTGGAGGAGTGCATGCTTGTGGATGCTGAGGGGGGTGAGCTTGGGCTTGATTTCTGTCTCATGGGTCAGGTGCATGAGCCTAAGTCGGTCAAGGAGGCCTTGTTCCGTCCTGAGTGGGTCGAGTCTATGCGTGAGGAGCTTGAGTCTCATAGGGTGAACGAGTCCTTTGAGCTGGTTGATCCAGCTTGTGTGCCACCTGGAATGGAGGTCTTGAGGTGTCAGTGGGTGTGGAAGTATAAACACATGGCTGATGGGAGTATTGAGAGGCCTAAGTCCAGGTTGGTGGCCATGGGGAACACTCAAACACGAGGTGTTCACTATGACCAGGTATATACCCCGGTGGGTAAACCTACTACCCTGAGAGGTTCCCTTGGGATGGCAGCATCTTCGGGGTTTCACATCCATCATATGGATGTGACCACTGCCTATCTTCACGGGGTCTTGAAGGAGGAGCTTTACATGAGGCAGCCCCCTGGTTTTGATGATGGGTCCGGCAGGGTTTGCCGACTCAGAAAGTCAATCTATGGGCTAAAGCAAGCTCCAAGGCAGTGGTACCTCAAGTTTGATGAGGCGCTGATGGATTTTGGTTTTGAGAGGTCGGAGTGTGACCCCGCCTTGTACCACTTGGTGAGGCGTGAGGGCAGGTTGTCCCTTTACCTCTATGTGGATGACATTCTGCTCTTGTCTTCGAGCATGGTCTTGCTGGACGAGGTCAAGGGTCTCTTGTCCTCTCGTTTCCGCATGAAGGATTTGGGGGAGGCTAAGTACTATTTGGGGGTGCAAATTGAGCGTGATGAGAGTGGCATCTTGATTCATCAGGAGAGGTACATTCTCAACATGCTTGAGTCCGTTGGCCTTTTTGTGGCTAACCCCGTGCGTACCCCTCTCCCTACAGGATTCGACGTGCATGCACAAGCTGAGGAGCCCTTGCTGAGGAGCTAGTCCAGCTCTATCAAAGCATTGTGGGATCTCTCATGTATGCAAGCATGACCACACAGCCACAAATTGCTTATGCAGTGTCACAGCTGTCCAAGGTGGTGTCTTGTCCCAAGGCATTTCACTTGTAGGCTGCTAAGAGAGTGCTAAGGTACCTGAAAGGTTGTGTCAAGTCAGGTATCTTCTACCCCGCACACAGCAAGCCTCGGGTTGAGTTGGTGGGCTTTAGTGATGCTGATTATGCTGGAGATTCAGCTGATCGCAAGAGTCACACCGGCTATGTCTATTGCCTCAATGGTGCAGCCATCTCTTGGCAGAGCAAGAGGCAGCCGGTGGTTGCATTGTCCACCACTGAGAGTGAGTACATCAGTCTGTGTCAGTGCATTCAGGAGGGTGTGTGGCTGAAGCGTTTGTTTGGGGAGTTTGGGCATGAGTTTGCTGGTGGTGTGCCTGTGTTTGTGGACAACCAGTCTGCCATTGCACTTACACAGAATGCATGCTTGCATGGCCGCACCAAGCACATGCAGGTTCGGTGGCATTTCATCAGGGAGATGGTGGCAAGCGGCGAGGTGATCCTCCGATGGTGCCCAACCAACCGTCAAGCAGCAGACATACTCACCAAACCCCTTCCTTTTGAGCGGCATGGTGTGTGCATGTCCTTGATGGGGATGCAGCCCCATGTTGGCATGGTGCTTAAGCAGGATGTGGGAGGGCTGGTGCTTCTCTGCCTTGACGACATCATGCTGTGGATGGCGCCCCTCCCTGGGCAAGGGGGAGTGGAGTGAAGGATTTTGCCCAGTGGTGTTCAGCCACCTCCAGCACGAGCAAGGGGGAGTGTTGATTGTGTAGGTGGCTGTGGTACTTTGCTCTAGCTGGTTGTGGGCTAAGGGCTTGGGCAAAATATGATTGCTAGACTTGTTGCGGGCTGGATTTGATCTCGCACCCAACAAGCACCAACAAACCTTTGTTACCGACTACAACACCTTTGGTGTTGCTAGTTTGGCATTTTAGGTTGTTGGGGATTGTTGTAGGGCGAGGGTTGGGATGGTAGGGTTTGACAAACTCGTCACTTTTCAGATCTGAACTCTTGCTTATGCCATTCCTAGATCTAATCCATGGCTGCCAAGTAATTCCGCCAGGATACCCCGTCGCACTTAAATCGCGATAGCGATCGGCCTAGATCTTGGTTGAAGATGTGCTTTCCTATTCTGGAAATTAGAGATTAAGACCTTTCCAACGCGTACCTGCTCATATTTTTAGGTTACGTGAGCTGCACGCAATGGTTCGCCGAAGTCGGCAGACTTAATCTCTTGTTACGCTCTCCAGATTCGCGCGCTTTCCATCAGTTGCGAGCATCATCGATCATCGGCGCTCGCGAATGAAGTGCGCCCGCTGCACTTCTCGCACATGTGCAGATTTTTCCGCGTTTTGGGGCTGGGAGCGCTCGTTTCGAGCGTTTTTCTTCCGCCGGCTCACGTGGCTGCGCTTGTCTGGTCCTATTACCAAGCCAAAAAGGGCGTGAGAGGGTTGCGAGCATCATCGGTCATCGCCGCTCGCGAATGAAGAGCGCCCGCTGCACTTCCTGCACATGTGCAGATCCTTCCGCATTTTGGGGGTGAAAACACTCGTTTCGAGCGTTTCTCTTCCGCCGGGTCACGTGGCTGCGCTTGTTTGGTCCTTTTACCAAGCCAGCAATGGCGTGGGAGGGTTGCGAGCATCATCGGCCATCGGCGCTCGCGAATGAAGAGCGCCCGCTGCACTTCCTGCACATGTGCGGATCCTTCCGCGTTTTGGGGTTGGGAGCGCTCGTTTCGAGCGTTTTTCTTCCGCTGGCTCACGTGGCTACACTTGCTTGTCTGGTCCTATTACCAAGCCAGCAAGGGCGTGGGAGGGTTGCAAGCATCTTCCGTCATCAGCGCTCGCGAATGAAGAGCGCCTGCTGCACTTCCTGCACATGTGTGGATCCTTCCGTGTTTTGGGCTTGGGAGCGCTCGTTTCAATCGTTTCTCTTCCGCCGGGTCACGTGGCTGCGCTTGTTGTCAGAATATTATGTTCTAGCCTGTAGTGGGGTGCTCTATAGCGAGTACAACCCTTCTAGGGTTTGCTATTTGTATCCCCATTCTTGCTAGTGCAAACCCTCCTTTGCTCGTTTCTCTCTTGCCTAGCTAGGGTTTACCTAGCTATGGCTCCTACTTGTGCCTACTATTTTGACATGCTATCAGAGCGGTTACGCTCCTGGCCTGTGGGCCCGCCTGCTTCCGCTGCCTTCCTGTGTGTCGCGCGTCCCGTGGCGCGCGATGTTCGTTTTTTTTCTTCCCGCCGCGCGCTCGGGGCGCGCGGCGGTTTTCTGCCCGCCGTGCGCCCCGAGGCGCGCGGCGGTTTCCCACCGTCGAAGCGCCCCCCGTCGCCCGTCGAAGCGCTCCCCCCCGTCGCCCGTCGAAGCGCCCCCGTCGCCCGTCGGAGCGCCCCCCGTCGCCCGTCGAAACGCCCCCGTCGCCCGTCGAAGCGCCCCTGGGACCCGCGCGCGGCCCGTACGGGCTGCGCCAGGCCCGCGCGCGGCCCGTACGGGCTGCGCCAGGCCCGCGCGCGGCCCGTACAGCCCGCGCGCGGCCCGTACGGCCTGCGCCAGGCCCGCGCGCGGCCCGTACGGGCTGCGCCAGGCCCGCGCGCGGCCCGGGCAGCCCGCGCGCGCCTCGTCCGGCCTGCGGCAGGCCCGTGCGCGCGCCTCGTCCGTCCCCCGAGCTTCTGCCGGCGCCCCACCCCCGCTACTGCCCGCGTTCCTGTGTTAGGGTTTGGGGGTGGAGGGTATGGGGGTGCCGTGAGTGTGAGCCGTCCCCTGCTCCTCCTCCTCCTCCGTCTCCCACTGCTGCAGCTGCCGCTGAGGGGGGTGGGTGTGTGGGGAGCCGAAGGAGTGGTGCTAGGGGGGTGACGTGGGAGTGGAGTTAGGGGTTGCAGCAGGGGGTGTGTGTTGGGGGGTGTGGGACAGTTGGAGGAGGTTGGGTGGAGGCAGCCGTCGTGTCGTCTGCAGCGCCTGTATTCCGGGGTTCTGATAGCCACCGGTAGCTCAGAGAGCCGGTTGCACCTGTCGCCCGTGGGTCCGTTGCTCCTGTCGCTGCTGATCAGACGCAGAGCCTGTTACTCCTGTATTCCGGGGCCCTTGCTCCCGGTAGCCACTAGAGCTGCACCAGAGCCGTCTGTTGCCCGTGTGTCTGCAGCTTCAGTCGTCGCCTCCACTCCTCTCTCCCCTCGCCAGCCCTCCTCCTCCTCACTTGCCCTCTGTGACTACCTCTAGCTTTGCTCATAATTGTGAACTTTAAACTATTGCTTCTTGAACTTGTGCTCAGAATGTGTGGTGACATTGTGATCCACCCTGAGCTTGTACTGCTTTGCTTGCTCTGCTGATTACACCCCACTTTGGCTATGGGGGTGTGTCAGAATATTATGTTCTAGCCTGTAGTGGGGTGCTCTATAGCGAGTACAACCCTTCTAGGGTTTGCTATTTGTATCCCCATTCTTGCTAGTGCAAACCCTCCTTTGCTCGTTTCTCTCTTGCCTAGCTAGGGTTTACCTAGCTATGGCTCCTACTTGTGCCTACTATTTTGACACTTGTCTGGTCCTATTACCAAGCCAGCAAGGGCGTGGGAGAGTTGCGAGCATCATCGGTCATCGGCGCTCGTGAATGAAGAGCGCCCGCTGCACTTCTTGCACATGTGCGGATCCTTCCGCGTTTTGGGGCTGGGAGCGCTCGTTTCGAGCATTTTTCTTCCGGCGGCTCACGTGGCTGTGCTTGTCTGGTCCTATTGCCAAGCCAGCAAGGGCGTGGGAGGGTTGCGAGCATCACCGGTCATCGGCACTCGCGAAAAAAAGAGCACCCGCTGCACTTCCTGCACATGTGCGGATCTTTCCGCGTTTTGGGGGTGGGAGCGCTCGTTTCGAGCGTTTTTCTTCCGCCGGCTCACGTGGCTGCGCTTGTCTGGTCCTATTGCCAAGCCAGCAAAGGCGTGGGAGGGTTGCGAGCATCATCGGTCATCGGCGCTCGTGAATGAAGAGCGCCCGCTGCACTTCCTGCACATGTGCGGATCCTTCCGCGTTTTGGTGGTGGGAGCGCTCGTTTCGAGCATTTTTCTTCTGCCGACTCACTTGGCTGTGCTTGTCTGGTCCTATTGCCAAGCCAGCAAGGAGGTGGGAGAGTTGCGAGCATCATCGGTCATCGGCGCTCGAGAAGAAAGAGCGCCTGCTGCACTTCCTGCACATGTGCGGATCCTTCCGCGTTTTGGGACTGGGAGCGCTCGTTTCAAGCGTTTCTCTTCCGCCCAGTCTCGTGGCTGCACTTGTCTCGTCCTATTGCTAAGCCAGCAAGGGCGTGGGAGGGTTGTGAGCATCATCGGTCATCGGTGCTCGCGAATGAAGAGCGCCCGCTGCACTTCCTGCACATGTGCGGATCCTTCCGCGTTTTGGGGCTAGGAGCATTCGTTTCGAGCGTTTTTCTTCCGCCGGCTCACGTGGCTGCGCCCAGTCCTATTGCCAAGCCAGCAAGGACGTGGGAGGGTTGCGAGCATCATCGGTCATCGGCGATCGCGAATGAAGAGCGCCCGCTGCACTTCCTGCACATGTGCTGATCCTTCCGCGTTTTGGGGGTGGGAGCGCTCGTTTCGAGCGTTTTTCTTCTGCCGGGTCACGTGGCTACGCTTGTCTGGTCCTATTACTAAGACAAAAAGGGCATGGGAGGGTTGCGAGCATCATCAGTCATCGGCACTCGCGAATGAAGAGCGCCCGCTGCACTTCCTGCACGTGTGCGGATCCTTTCGCGTTTTGCGTGGTGGGAGCGCTAGTTTCGAGCGTTTTTCTTCTGCCGGCTGATGTGGCTGCGCTTGTCTGGTCCTATTTCCAAGCCAGCAAGGGCGTGGGAGGGTTGCAAGCATCATCGGTCATCGGCGCTTGCGAATGAAGAGCGCCCGCTGCACTTCCTGCACATGTGCAGATCCTTCCGCATTTTGGGGCTGGGAGCATTCGTTTCGAGCGTTTTTCCGCCGCCGGCTCACATGGCTGCACCTAGTCCTATTGCCAAGCCAGCAAGGGCGTGGGAGGGTTGCGAGCATCATCGGTCATCGGCACTCGCCAACCCACTGGCAACCCACTGGTCAACCCACTGGTCCTGGAGGTCAGCACCACTCACCAAGTTCGTAGAGAACGAGGGGAGGTGAAGACCTGACAGGGAGCCAGACGGGACCGCCGGACACGGCAGGACCGTGGAGGAGTGCGCAAGGACTGGACCCCCAGAGGGGTCTGCCAGGGAGACTGCAACCGGCCGACTGAGCGGCGTGAGGGTGGTGCTGTCGCGAAAGAAGGAGCGGGAAGCACCTGAGTCAAGCGTGAAGGTGTACAAGGCCTCAGCAGGCGCAGTACCAGAGAGAGCAGACTCACCAGCACCTGGAGCAGCAGCCTCACCAGCACCTAGAGCAGGAGACGCACTAGCACCTAGAGCAACAGCCTCACCAGCACCTAGAGCAGCAGGCTCTATACCTGGGTCAGGCGGTACGCACAGGTAACAGGCACCGTCAGCACTAGTAGGCAACGCATACATGGCAGTGAGAATAGCATCATAGTCAAGAGCAAAGATATCTACCCTCTGCCTAAGCAGCTCCAGCCAGGTGGGGAGCTCAGCCTCGTCGCCAAACTCGGTACGCCAGGCGTCGCTCAGGCGGGCGAAGCAGCGGGACTGTGTGTGACCAAGCGTCCCGCAAGCCTGACCAGTCCGAGCACCTGTGCGAATGACGTACGGGCAGCGAACGGTACTCCGAGACCCTCTACTCTGAGCGTACCACTCATGAAGCTGCTGGGACGTAAGTGTCTCGCGCGGACGCCGCTGCAGCTGCAGCTGGCCACTGCCAGACGCTCCCGACTGACCAGCTCCAGGGCGACAGCCACGACGGCTACCGCCACAACCCCAACTAGCGTACCACTCACTAAGCTGCTGGGGCGTGAGAGACTCGCGCGGATGTCGCTGGAGCTGCATCTGGCCACCGCCAGTAGCAGCAGTAGCAGCAGCAGCAGCCTAGCAGCGGTAACAGAAGTAGCAGCAGTAGCAGCAGTAGCAGCGCGAGCAGGCAGGCAGGCAGGCAGGCAGACAGGCAGGCAGGCAGACAGGCAGGCAGGCAGGCAGATGGCGCGGCAGCGCGCTAACAAGGCAGGCGCGCGGGAAGCGCGGTAGGGCAGGTGCTCTCTAGTGGCGGGAAGGGCAGGCGCTCGCCGAGCGAGCAGGGCCGGCGCTCGGCTGGCAGCGGCAGGGTAGGCGCACGACGGCGGCGACGGCGGGGCCGCAAAAGCGGCTGCAGAGTAGGGCCGCGTCAGCTGCAGGGCTGGGGCCACGACAGCGGCAGGGCAGGGCCACGGCAGCTGCTGCAGGGCGGGGCCGTGTCGGCGGCAGGGCGGGGCCAGGCGGGGCCGCGTCGTCTGCAGGGCAGGGCCGCGTCAGCGGCAGGGCGGGGCCGCGACAACGACCTGGCGGGGCCGCGTCGGCGGCGTGGCGGGGCCGCGTCGGCTGCTGCAGGGCGGGGCCGCGACAGCGGTAGGGCGGGGGCCGCATGCAGTCCCTGGGGCGGCGCGACGGGCAGGCAGGGGCAGCGCGTGGGCTCTCGGGCGGCGCGACGGGCAGGTAGGAGGGGCGTGCGGGCTCTGGGGCGGCGCACGGCAAGGGCAGGGGCCGCGCGCAGGCTCTGGGGCGGCGCAACGGGAAGGCAGGGGCAGCGCGCAGGCTCAATGGCGGCGCGACGGGCAGGCAGGAGGGGCGCGCGGGCTCTGGGGCGGCACACGGCAGGGGCAGGGGCCGCGCGCAGGCTCTGGGGCGGCGCGACGGGCAGGCAGGGGCGGTGCGCAGGCTCTAGGGCGGCACGACGGGCAGGCAGGAGGGGCGCGCGGGCTCTGGGGCGGCGCACGGCAGGGGCAGGGGCCGCGCACGGGCTCTAGGGCCGCTCACGGCAAGGCAAGGCAGGGCAGGGCGCGCGCGGGCAGCGCGACGCAGAACAGGGCGTGGGGCAGCACGGTAACCGCAGACGGTCACTAGCGAAGGGTGGGCCCGAAAAAAAAACGGTCCTACGGACCTACTGCTCTGAAACCATGTTAGAATCTAGAAGCAGGAATGAATGCATTGAATGAGAGTTGGGTACAAGTATCAAACCCTAAAGGGGTTGTACCCTATATTGGCTACCCCACTACAGCCTACACAAATATAGCATGCATATAGTTTGACATGCGTTTCTTGCACCCTCTTCAGCGTTGCTCTCACCCTCTTCAGCGTTGCTCTCACCCTCTTTTGCGTTGCTCGCACCCTCAGTTGAGTTGTCCCACCTACAGCTGCATTTCTTCCACCCTCAGCTGTGTTGCTCCAACCCCCAGTTGCGGTGCTCGTACCCTCACCTGTGGCTCTCACACCATCAGCTGGAATGCTCGCACCTTCAGCTGCGTTGCTCCCTCCCTCAGCTGCGTTGCTCGCACCCTCAGCTGCGTTTCTCTCACCCTCAGAACGGTGGTGGTGAGAAGCGTGGAAGAGGCTCCGAAAGAAGAACCTCCTCGTTGTGGTCCCTGCATACGCGTCATCTGGTCGTGTGTGCAGGGAAGGTGGTCGGAATGGCTTCGTTCGAGCCGCCTTGGCCGGCCGCTTGATGCGCTGGCAAGAAGTCTTGCAAACGCAGCCTCTCTTGCGCAACCTTGATTGGTTAGAATTGACTTGATTACCAGCATTGCTGTACCAGCTTGACTGTGTGGTGCTGCACTGAGCCAGGATTGCAAAAATCACGCAATAGACAGTTTCAATGTGCACACCGAATACAAGGCTGAGTGATCAGCATACGAAGCAATAAAGCTGGAAAAACAGCCGAGGTACATATTCTTGTAAGTTTACATGAAGGTTATATATTTGAATGTTCTAGTGAACCCAACCACCTTATGGTGCGTAACGGGTCCGTTAGACACAAGCAAAGACGCAAGCTTTGCCGCAATATAGCTGTCTGTCACCTATCACAATTGAAATCAATTAGGACATCTGTAGCGAAAGGAGGGGAATGGTGGCTGTGCGAGAGAGGCTCCTGACCAGCACACCCCATGACGCCTCAGCTGCTGTAAAGAGAGCGGGGACTTGCGGGGGAAGGTGGGGGAGCAAGGGTCCCACCACCCTGATACATTCACGCAGGAGTGTGACTGTAGCGGGGTGGAGGGCGGGGAGGGCGATGGCACATCGGACGGCGGAGGGGAGGGTGGAGGAGAGGAAGTCGGTGGCAGCGGCCGTGTGAGTGAGCGTGTGGGCGAGCAGATGAAGCACCTGGTGTGGATTGGGGGGCAGAGGGGAGGGGAACGTGGGGGGCACAGACAAGGAGAGGAAGTCGGTGGCAGCGGCCGTGTGAGTGAGCGTGTGGGCGAGCAAATGAAGCACCTGGTTTCAGTCGAGTGGGGGGGAGAAGCGGGAAGGCTTGGGGCACATACTGGGATGGTGTGCAGTTTCGGTGCATGGGGAGGTGGTTGGAGGCACAGTGGATAGCTGAGGACTGCTGCGAAATCTCAGAAGTAATCCCAATGTAAGAGCATGAGAGGAATTCGAGGGACAAAGCTGTACGGTGGAGCATCAAACTCACATGGGAGGCGAGCGGCAGAGAGTCAGGTGCATGGGTGCAGCAACAGCACACTCGGCCACTAGCGCCACCCCCATGGGAAGGAGGCGAGGGGCAGGTGGTGCAAATAAGATGGACTCACATGGGAAGCGAGTGGCAAAGAGTCGGGTGCATCGCTGCAGCACACAGCATACTCAGCAACTAGCGCCACGGCCATGAGCTGGCGTGCCATGATTGGCTGCTGCAGCAGCTCCCGTGCGAGTGCTGGGAGAAGGGAGCGCGTGGCTGGGGAGGCTGCAACCAAGGGAGGTACACATGCGAGAGAAAAGCCCTGCAATGGGGGACAGAGGGAGCATGATGTATATTGACTTGATTTTAAATGCACTTGAGGCTGCAACCAGGGAAGGTACACATGCGAGCGAGAAGCCCTGCAACGGGGGAGGTACAGGGGGAGCCAGATGTTTATTCACATTCAGGCGACTCACAATGAAACTCAGGCTGCAACCAGGGGAGGCACACATGCGAGTGAGAAGCCCTGCAACGGGGGAGGAACAGAGGGGAGCAAGATGCAGACTGAGTCGACTCGAAATACAGCTGAGGTTGCAACCGGGGGAGGTACACATGTGAGCGAAAATCCCTGCAGAAGGGGACAGAAGGAGCATTACCTGAGAAGCATACCTGGGGAAAGGTGAGGCGGATGACCTCACACACCCACACACATCACTGCCCTGCTGCCCTTGAGAATTCTCAAACGCGACTCAGCTTGGTACCTGGAAGGTGAGGAGGCGGAGCAGCAGTGGGTGTTGTGCAATTAGGCGGTCAAGGAAGGCGAAGAGCATGGCCTGGCATGCTCGCACGTCGCTGCCCTGCTGCCCCGCCTTCCACCGCTGCTTCTGCAGCTCATGCCTCTGTTGCTCACACTTCTTCCTCCATAGCCCCCATTCTTTCTCCTCCTCCCCCTCCTTCCCTTCCTCCTGCTCCCCATCCTCCTCACGCTCCAAATTCCCCTCCTCTTCCACTCCCTCATCCTCCTCTTCCTCTCCCTCCACCTCCTCCAACCGCTCAGCAATCTCTTCCACCCTCTCCCCCTCCTCTTCGCCCTCCTCCTGCAACTCACCACACACCTCCAATACCATCTGAGCCACCACCCCCACCATCGCCACCACCCCATTCTCCACCTCCTCTCCACTCATCCGCTTCCCCAGCCTCGCCACAACCCCTGTGCTCAACCCCAAGCTCACACCCAAGCCGGAACCCATACCCACACCAGGACCAGTCTGATTGAACCCTTTCCCTTCTTCTTCTGACCCTGCTTTTGCCCCCACTTTCCCTGCACCTCCCCCTCCTCTCTCCCCTTTCTCCGCTGCTCCCTCTCCCCCTCTACCCGCACCAGCAGTACCAGCAGTACCAGCAGTACCAGCAGCGGCGCTGCTCCCACCGTTCCCACCCTTCTCTCCGTAACCATTTGTACCTCCCCCACTGTTTTCCCCACCTGCTCCCTCTGCCAGCTCAGCAACGCACGCCCTGCGGAAATCGTCCAGCTGGCGCGTCAGGATTGGCAGGAGGAGGCCGGAGAGGAGGGGAGGGGAGCGGAAGAGGAGCGGGTGGGAGGAGAGCAGGCGGAGGGGGAGAGTGAGGGCGTCTAGAGGGTGTGGGGGACAGACAGGGAGGGGAGGAAGCGGTGGGGAGGGGGAACGTACTGGAAGAGAGAAGGGAGGAGGGGAGAGGGAAGGTGGAGGTGGTGGGGATTGACTGGAAAGTGGGAGTGGGGGCGAGGGCGAGAGGGAGAAGGGGGATGGAGAGGGGGGAGGAGGGAAGTTCTGAGCTTGAATAGCTTCGACAACAGCTGGCATGAGAGCAAGATATCCCAGAGGAGGGACTCGGCTCCACCAATGGGAGAATGACACCTGGATAGCTCTCAGGTCCAGGATTGAGTGGGCTTGCAGCGAGTGTGACTGCAAGAGAGAAGGAAGCAGGCTGTTGATAATGACAAGCTCTGCCGCCCAATCCCCGATGGCAAACCCTGCGTCAGTCAGGGAGGCGGTGGAAAACTTTTCCCTGCCCGTGTGCCTGCCCCTTTGCTTGCCCGTGATGCCTTTAGCAGCAGGTTGGAAAGCAGAGAGGGAGAGCGAGAGGGATAGAGAGAGCGGGAATTGCCAGGAATCGAGAAGAGAGTAGAGAAGAATGCAAAACTCTTCATGCTGCTGCTGTTGCTGCTGCTGCTGCTGCTGCTGCAGATGATGGCGGTGAATTACATGGTCAGAATGTGAGGCATGGAGGCCATATGCGAGGGTCCACTCAAGCGCTGGCAACACATTGTCAGAGCGAATGGTCTCACACACAGAGCTTGAAGTTAAGGCGATGGGAGTGCTGGGGATGTTGGGAATGCTGGGGGATAGGAGAGTTTGCAGGAGAGAGCAGAGGATGCCTAGAGCGTACTGATGTGACGTGCTGCCTTCTGCTGCTGTTTCGTTTGCTGGAATTGCATTCACGCGTGCTGAGGTGGATAATGTGGGCGATGATGAGGCATTGGAATGTGCTGACGTGGCAGGGAGGGAGGGAGGGAGGAGGAGGTTGAGGTAGGGGAAGGCGACGAGGGCTCTGGGGCGGGCGAGTGTGTGGAGAGGAGGGGGAGGAGGAGGGTTCGTGAGGGAGGATGAATTGAAGGTGTCGAGATTTGTTGGTAGGGGCAGTCGTGGTGGCTGCCCGGAAAAGTCGGGCAGCAGAGAAAACGCCAGAGACTGCCACTACAAGCAAAAGGGAGAATTCACAGGAGACACAGGTTGGGAAAAAAAAAAGAGAGGGGTTTGCTGGGACGAAAGCGGAACAGCAAGATGGGAGAGAGGAAGAGGGAGGAGGGTGAAAGGGAAAGAAAGGCAGAGGAACTTTAAAGAGGGGGAAATTAAGGCGAAGGAAAGGTCTAGAAAGGGAGGCAAATACAGCAGAGTGGAGTTTGCGAGGAAGGAGAAGGATCTTTAGCAAGTGGAGTGACACACAGTGGGCCTTAGAGAGTGAAGGAGTCACTCCACTGCCAAAGATCTTTGGCACTCCACCTGTCACTCCACCTGTCACTCCACCTGTCATTTCACCTGTCACTCCACCTGTCATTTCACCTGTCACTCCATCCACCTGTCATTTCACCTGTCACTCCACCTGTCATTTCACCTGTCACTCCACCTGTCATTTCACCTGTCACTCCACCCGTCACTCCACCCGTCACTCCACCTGAGAAGGATCTTGAGCAAGTGGAGTGACACACTGTGGGCACTAGAGAGTGAAGGAGCGAAGTGACACCCTCTCTAATAGCTGCAATACTCACAGTAGGCATGAGAGGGGCTAAGTCGAAGAACCTTGTCTCGAAGACACCAAGAAGGCTGTGCCAGGGCAGGGCGCGCAGCAGCAGCTGCCACCACTGCTGCAGCGGCAGGACCTGCACCACCTCTGCACGGCATGCCTGCATCGCTCCTCTGCTCCCTCCCTCTCCCTTGTCCCTTTCACTCCCTCTCCCGCCACTCCCACCACTACCCGTCTCTTGCTCCTCCTCTCCTTTGTCTTCCGCCTCTCCCTCCTCTTCTTCTTCCCTCTCTCCCTCTTGCTCCTCCTCTTCTCCCTGTGCTCCCTCGTCTGCCTCCTCCTGTTCCTCCCACTCCTCTCCCACTTCTGGCAGGACAAATTCAGCTCCAGCAAATCCTTTCTTGCCCTGCGCGCCCTGCCCCCCTCTCCTCTCCCCCGCTTCCTGCCCCCCTCTCTTTTCCCCACTCCCCTGCGCCCCTCGCTTCCTCTGCATCTCTTGCTCCCACAGCAGCACATACAGCGACCCCAGCGCCCCCCGTGCCAACACCCTCTCCTCCTCACCCCAGCACATCTCCTCCAACCGCATAAAACCACTCTTGTCTCCATTTCCACCCATCAACCCACCTCTTGACCCTGATTCGGGTTCCAAGGATGCAAGTTGGTGCAGAAGTTGTGTGGGGAGAAGGGGGGAGAGCAGAACAGTGGGTGGTACGCCTGAGGTTGTGAGGAGGCAGGCGGGCCAAATAAGGCGAAGGAGGGCAGAGCGAGAGAGGGGTTGGATGGCAGGGGTGGGAGGGGTTGTGGTGGTGGAGTGAGAGAGAGTAGGGGTGGTGTTTGAAATTGCGGGGGAGGAGGTGGGGTGGAGAGGGGAGCGGGAGGGGTGCGAGGGGGACGGGTGGGCGGAGGAGGGATGGGATGGGGATATGCGGGACGGGGAGGGGTGGGAGCGGGGGACGTGAGAGGGGGACGCGCGAGACGGGGAGGGGTGTGAGGAGGGGAGAGAGTAATGCGGGTGTGCCGGGGGGTGGCTGGAGGGTGGATGGGAGACTGGCGTGCGGAAGGGGTTGGGTGGAGGAGGGGGGAGGGATGCGGAAGCAAGGGCAGAGATGAAGGAGGAAAGGAGGGAGGGGAATACAGGGTGGACGGGGAGGGAAGCAGCGTAGAGGCAGCGGAAGACAGCTGGGGTGGGGTTGATGTGGTGGAGGGCGAAGAGGTCGGCTTCTAGCAGTAGATGCACGCACTCTGCTGCCCGCACTGCTGCTGTCTGCACTGCTGCTGCCCGCACTGCGGCTGTCTGTGCTGCTGCCGATGCTCGCACTGTTCCTGCTGGTTTGCCCCCTTCCCCTGGATCGCTGCAATCTCGGACCGTTCTGTGGGCTTGGCTCGGCAAGAGCTGCTCTTGGCACGGCAAACCAGACAGCGGGTGCAGCGATGCCAGCATTGTCACTCCTCTGACCACCGCTGCTGTAGAGAATAACGCAGGAGCAGCGGTGGCGGTGGCAGCATTGTCACTGCCAGCAGGAGCACCAGCATGATCCCGAGCGGCTGTGGCAGGCGGTGCAACAGCAGCGGCAGCAGCAGTGCTGTTTGCATTCCCGTTGGCACTTGCTCCCCCTACTGCAGTGTCGGCGAGATAACTGAGGGAGGCGGTAGTCACCAACACAGGGAAGCCCAGGGTCTGGCGAATGAGCTGAGGAGGGGTATAGGCATGATACGGAAGGAGGAGGGGGAAGGTAGGGGGAGAGTGAAGGTATGATTTCAGGTGAGAGAGGCGGTAGTCACTAACACAGGGAAGCCCAGGGTCTGACGAATGAGCTGAGGATGGGGTAGAGACATGAAAGGGAGGAGTGGGGGGAAAGGGGAGGGAGGAGTGAAGAAGACATGGTCTGAGGGGAATGAAATGGCGCGCTGACATGCAGGCTTGATCGCGAGGGCGCACACCTGTTCGGTTCGCCTCGAACGTGTTCCAGGCGAACCAAACACTTTTAATTTTCTACTGTTTCGTTGCCTTCGTTTCCTGAAGGATGCCCAAAAAACGGAAACAAACAGGTTCGTGATGTCATGATAGTAGCACTCTCATCATAAACGTGTATCACTTACACGCACCTCTACCAGAGATTCATGCCTCTTGAGCATCAGCTGCACCAGCACCCACACCACCAGCACATGCGCATGGCACACTCACACTCACATGCACATTCACGCACAGGCACGCACGGGTGCACACACACACAAACACACGCACGCACCTCAACCAGAGCCTTGCTTCTCTTGAGCATCAGCTGCACCAGCACCCACACCACCAGCACCTCGTTTCCTCCTCTTCCCCATCCATCTGCCCCACCACTCCCATCATCAGCTTTGTTTCGCAATTGCTTCGAGAAGGATGGTGCGGGATCGTGAGATGGGTTGATTGAGTGAGGCGGTGAGAGAATGGAGCGTGCTGCTTGCAGGTAGAGAGGGCGGAGGAAAGGTGAAGAGGCGAGGGAGGGGGGGATGAGGGATAGGAGGGAGAGAGCAAGGAGCACGAGGTCTTCAGAGAGGGGGGAGGGTGTTACTCCTGCAGACCCTTTATTGCTGTGTTGATGCTGGTGCTGTTGCTGCTGGTGGTGATGCTGGTGGTGCTGGTGATGGCGCTGGTCGTGGTGATGCTGCTGCTGGTGTTGATCATGGTGCTGCCTGTGCTGGGATGTGCCGGTGGGGTTTCCTGCTGTGGCTTGCACGATTGCTGACAGCCAAAACGACACCTGCAGCAATGGCAACCGAATCGAAGATGAAGAAAACCTTGAAACACAATCAAAGCTTTAGAAGAACCTCGCGCAGGTAGAAATGAATTTCACATCACAGGTGAAAGCCCAGGGGTGAAAACCCTGGAGCAGTCCTGAATACGCCCCACACCCTCAGCTGGTGCAGTAGCGCTACAACCAACCACCCAACCACCAACTCCTGCCCTCCCTCTCATCGCACGAGGTGTAAACCACCTCATGCCAGTCGTTTGTCAGTACATTCATCATCCCATACCTCCCCCCCATCCCACCCCTCCCACCCACCCACCTCATTCGCTGCCAGGCTGTCACCCAGCGCATCTTCCAGCCTCACCACACCGCACCCGCACAACAGACAGAACACCCGCAGGCGCTGCGACAGTTCTGCCGACCATCTGCCAGCCGACTTTTGAAACGTCTCAACAGCCGCCCCGTCACCCTCCTTCAAACGCCCCTGTGCCTGCGAGCCCATTCTCCCTGCCACGCCACCACCACCCTTTTCCTGCTTCTCCTGTGTCCCTGTACCCTCCTCCTCCCCTTCACCTTTACCCTCCGCACCCTCCGCACCCTCCACACCCTGCCCACTCTTCCAGGCCCAGCCTCACGTCCAGGCCCAGCCTCACGTCCAGGCCCAGCCTCACGTCCAGGCCCAGCCTCACGTCCAGGCCCAGCCTCACGTCCAGGCCCAGCCTCACGTCCAGGCCCAGCCTCACGTCCAGGCCCAGCCTCACGTCCAGGCCCAGCCTCACGTGGAGGTGATGGTGGTTGAAGGTGATGGTGGTGGGAGGTGATGGTGGTGGGAGGTGATGGTGGTTGAAGGTGATGGTGGTTGAAGGTGATGGTGGTGGGAGGTGATGGTGGTTGAAGGTGATGGTGGTTGAAGGTGATGGTGGTTGAAGGTGATGGTGGTTGAAGGTGATGGTGGTTGAAGGTGATGGTGGTTGAAGGTGATGGTGGTTGAAGGTGATGGTGGTTGAAGGTGATGGTGGTTGAAGGTGATGGTGGTGGGAGGTGATGGTGGTTGAAGGTGATGGTGGTGGGAGGTGATGGTGGTTGAAGGTGATGGTGGTTGAGGTGATGGTGGTGGGAGGTGATGGTGGTTGAAGGTGATGGTGGTGGGAGGTGATGGTGGTGGGAGGTGATGGTGGTTGAAGGTGATGGTGGTTGAAGGTGATGGTGGTGGGAGGTGATGGTGGTTGAAGGTGATGGTGGTGAGGTGATGGTGGTTGAAGGTGATGGTGGTTGAAGGTGATGGTGGTTGAAGGTGATGGTGGTTGAAGGTGATGGTGGTTGAAGGTGATGGTGGTTGAAGGTGATGGTGGTTGAAGGTGATGGTGGTTGAAGGTGATGGTGGTTGAAGGTGATGGTGGTTGAAGGTGATGGTGGTTGAAGGTGATGGTGGTTGAAGGTGATGGTGGTTGAGGTGATGGTGGTTGAAGGTGATGGTGGTTGAAGGTGATGGTGGTTGAAGGTGATGGTGGTTGAAGGTGATGGTGGTTGAAGGTGATGGTGGTTGAAGGTGATGGTGGTTGAAGGTGATGGTGGTTGAAGGTGATGGTGGTTGAAGGTGATGGTGGTTGAAGGTGATGGTGGTTGAAGGTGATGGTGGTTGAAGGTGATGGTGGTTGAAGGTGATGGTGGTTGAAGGTGATGGTGGTTGAAGGTGATGGTGGTTGAAGGTGATGGTGGTTGAAGGTGATGGTGGTGGGAGGTGATGGTGGTTGAAGGTGATGGTGGTTGAAGGTGATGGTGGTTGAAGGTGATGGTGGTTGAAGGTGATGGTGGTTGAAGGTGATGGTGGTTGAAGGTGATGGTGGTTGAAGGTGATGGTGGTTGAAGGTGATGGTGGTTGAAGGTGATGGTGGTTGAAGGTGATGGTGGTTGAAGGTGATGGTGGTTGAAGGTGATGGTGGTTGAAGGTGATGGTGGTTGAAGGTGATGGTGGTTGAAGGTGATGGTGGTTGAAGGTGATGGTGGTTGAAGGTGATGGTGGTTGAAGGTGATGGTGGTTGAAGGTGATGGTGGTTGAAGGTGATGGTGGTTGAAGGTGATGGTGGTGGGAGGTGATGGTGGTTGAAGGTGATGGTGGTGGGAGGTGATGGTGGTTGAAGGTGATGGTGGTTGAAGGTGATGGTGGTTGAAGGTGATGGTGGTGGGAGGTGATGGTGGTTGAAGGTGATGGTGGTTGAAGGTGATGGTGGTTGAAGGTGATGGTGGTTGAAGGTGATGGTGGTTGAAGGTGATGGTGGTTGAAGGTGATGGTGGTGGGAGGTGATGGTGGTGGGAGGTGATGGTGGTTGAAGGTGATGGTGGTTGAAGGTGATGGTGGTGGGAGGTGATGGTGGTTGAAGGTGATGGTGGTTGAAGGTGATGGTGGTGGGAGGTGATGGTGGTTGAAGGTGATGGTGGTTGAAGGTGATGGTGGTGGGAGGTGATGGTGGTTGAAGGTGATGGTGGTGGGAGGTGATGGTGGTTGAAGGTGATGGTGGTTGAAGGTGATGGTGGTGGGAGGTGATGGTGGTTGAAGGTGATGGTGGTGGGAGGTGATGGTGGTTGAAGGTGATGGTGGTTGAAGGTGATGGTGGTGGGAGGTGATGGTGGTTGAAGGTGATGGTGGTTGAAGGTGATGGTGGTTGAAGGTGATGGTGGTTGAAGGTGATGGTGGTGGGAGGTGATGGTGGTTGAAGGTGATGGTGGTTGAAGGTGATGGTGGTTGAAGCTGCTGGTGGTTGAAGGTGATGGTGGTTGAAGGTGATTTGAAATAGGCAGGACATTCTTTGTTGAGGGGTTGTTGCCGTTGTCTTGTCTGTGTAATGCGTGTGGCTGACCTGGCGGCAGGAAGGAAGGGCATTTGAGCGCCAGTGCTGGCAGCAAGCACAGCAGCTCTGGGATGAACACGAGATCGTCACATATTCTCCTCTCCAGGTGTGTTCTGAGTCGAATCGAAACACACCTGGTGTGGGTTACGTATGGCTAACCTGGTGGCAGGAGGGAGGGGCACTTGAGCGCCAGTGCTGGCAGCAAGCACAGCAGCTCTGGGATGAACACGGGATCGTCAAATAACCTCCTCTCCTCCTCCTCCTCCTCCTCCTCCTCCTCCTCCTCCTCCTCCTCCTCCTCCTCCTCCTCCTCCTCCTCCTCCTCCTCCTCCTCCTCCTCATCCTCCTCCTCCTCCTCCTCCTCTCCCTCCTCCATCCCTCTGCACCGCTCTCTAACCACTCGCGAGGCAGCAGCACCCATCAATTCCTCCTCAAGACCTTCCAGACCCCACTCCCCCAACCCTCCTCTCCCCAACACACACCCCTCAGCTCTCTGCCTCCCCACTCCTCTCTTTCTCTTCCCTTCCCTGCCACGCCTCTTCAACCTCAGCTTCTCCCACCCCTCTTCCTTCTCCTCCACAGCTCCTCCTGTCCCTCCTTCTGCCACCGCTCGGCTTTCACGAATGTGGACCAGAAAACGCACAGTGCACTGGCGCAGGAAGAAGACAGCCAACGCCGCTCGTTGCACCTGGGGGATGTGAGGAACGTACTGAAGGAAGTTGGCAAAACTGTACACACAGTCACACATGAAGTGACACTGTGGAATGGCAACAAACAGTCACACTACTGACCACTATGGCTCACCTCGTCGCCCATTTCGAACATCTCCACAGCATCCAGCCGCACTGCCCTGTTTTTGAGTTGACTCAAAATAATTAAAGCAAACAAGAAGGCAGCGCCAATGCCGCCACGGCTCACCTCGTTGCCCATTTCGAACATCTCCGCAGCATCCAGCCGCGCTGCCCTTCCCCCTCGCTCTCCACCTCCCCTATGCCTTCCCCTACTATCCTCATTACCCCCCTCCGCCTTGACCTTTCCGTTTCTTGCCACCTTCCCTCTCTCCCCCTCCTCCCCCTCTTCCTCTCCCTCCTCTCCCTTCTCCGCCTTTACCACCCCGTTCGCCCCCATCCCTTCCTTATCCTCAGCTCCGCTCCGCTTCCGCCGCTTCCGCGCCCGTACCCCGCCACCCCGCCGTCCTCGCCGAACCGAGCGCAGCTTCCGCCACCTGCGCTGCATTCGCGCGAGCGTCTTAATTTCCGCGAAGACCGTGGCCGGCTCCAGGAGCGACACGTACTCCGCGAGTCGCGGCGCGAGCTGCGGGTTGAGAACCGTCCGCGACACGGGGATTTGATTGAAAGCCATGCGAGCTAGCAGACCGGCGTTAGGGTTACTGGATGAACGATGCGGTCAGATTTTAGGTTCAAGTGACCAGTATGAAAATTGAGTGAAAGTGGAACAGCGGCTGATCAGGGTCGGGATTCGCTACGCGTCGCGCATTGCACGATGGGGTCAGTAGTAACTGTCTAGGGGTTCTTCGAACGCTCGCAGTAGAAGCAGAATCTGTAATAATCGTTTATGAACAGTGTCGAGTCGACGATAAGTGAACGTGGAATGTGGGACATGGCGGAAGGTAAGCAGACTGTGATGCTGCAGTGGGGTGCTGCTTCTGGTCCTGGCTGGAGCATATACTCGTTACAAAATGCCTTGGAGGATCCACGGAATGATAATTCTAACAAATTATTGCACAGTCCGCAAATTCATTCTTCGCAGGTTGTTCCCGCATTCCATTACAGAGTTCGCCCGTTTCGCAAAACGAACTGGCTGTTTTTGGTCACTCTGTGACAGGATTCTTCTGACATCCCGAAGTCATTCTCTCACCATTTTCACTTCTATGCTTCCTCACACACATTATCAGTCGCTCACACATTAAAGCCCGAGTCCCAAATTGCGGGCCGCGCGGGTCAAGCTTTTAAAACTTGGCCACTCTGTGACAGCTTTGGCCACTCTGTGACAGGATTCTTCTGACATCCCGAAGTCATTCTCTCACCATTTTCACTTCTATGCTTCCTCACACACATTATCAGTCGCTCACACATTAAAGCCCGAGTCCCAAATTGCGGGCCGCGCGGGTCAAGCTTTTAAAACTTGACGAACTAGTGTTTTCAAGGTTTGAAGAAAAGCGTGCCTGCAATTTGGGACTTTTGGGAACTGAACCAACCCCCAGGGCGAAATACGAGGGCGGGCTGGGTTTGGCGAAAAAAAACGAAAAAAGCGAAATCGGAATCTTTCGCCAAAACCCTCACCACAAAAACCCCCTCGCGTCAACCTTTTAAAACTTGTGCAATTTGGGCTGCCGGCTTTAATCGCGTTCTGGGGCTTGACAGCCAAGACCAAGCCCCAGCGGTCAGTTCTGCTTGCTTCGGATATTCAAACGCTCAAACGTTACAGTGTCCGTGTCCACCTGCCAAACCGTCGAACTGTACTAACGCCATCAGCAATCCTCGAAAATAATGTCTCACCATTCACCACCCATTCATCGTGCTGAGATCGACACCCCTTCGGTCTCTCCACGCCCCCCTCGGGTGCTGCTCGTCGGAAATCTCTGTCATGACGTCATTTCGCTGAAATCTGGGAAAACGGTCGAGGCATTAGGCGGCTCGGTCGCGTACATCTCGCGCGTGCTCGACGTAGTCGGCGTGTCGTCGCGATCCGTCGCGAAAGTCGGCTCGGATTTCAAGTACTGGGACGCGCTGGGGGCGAATTGCCGGCCGGTATTGGTGGGTGGAAACGAGTCGGAGAGAGGGGGATCAAACTGTCCGGCAAGGTCAGCAGCAACAAAGACGACCGAGTTCTTTGCGGATTTCACAGGTGATGGGTCGCCATGGCTGAGTCCCCATCCCTAGTGATCCGTGCTGATTTTCCAGATGTTAGTTCAATCCGCGAGGAAGTACCGTACCTCATTCCATTTTCGTCACTCCATTCTCCTGTACTTTTCCCGTCGACTCCTTTCTGTCCTGATTCCTTGCTAACACCCCCTAACTGAACATACAGGCTCTGACCGCGTGCTGACAGCCGGCCACGTGTGCGAAGCCATAGAGCCAGCAGACCTCCCCAGCTTCTCATGCTCATGTCCTTGCCCGTGCGGATGCCAAGACGCACATCTATTGTCGAATCCTCATCCTGATCATTCCACTCCACCTGATGCTGCTGCCTCTTCCGCTGGGGAGGACTGTGACTATAAGAAATGTGACTCAAGACGACCAGTTGGTAACCAGAGTACAGGGAGCTGCTCTCACATGCCGATGTTTGATGTGGGAGTGGCTGCTGGTGTGGCTGGTGAGGTTCCACCAGCAACAGTGCAACACATTGCAGAAATTTCACGCCACACAGTGGCAGATCTACAGGTACTTTCTGTGATATTTCTGTTCACTTTCGTCTTTGCTCTCGAGAGTTCACACTTTCTTCGCTCAACTATTTCTCGCCCGTAACCCCTCCCCTTTCAGTCGATGGTGCGTGACATTGACCCGGTAACAGGGGCTGTTGAATTGTTGCATCTTGAGAAGACCTCTTTTATGGCTCTCCTTCCACGGCTATCGTATCTCAAGGTGCTGCTCTGTTCCGTGTGCTTGCCTCTTTTGCTCCATAGTACATTCATGCTAGCTTTAAGAGTATTGCAAGCTTATCGCATATTCTTATTGTAACACGTGCTGTAGTATTTCTGCGTATCCTTATGCGTCTTACTACCCATGCACACCATTTCTCTCCGTTTCATCATCTCCTGCATGTCTCCAGGTCGCCAGTCATGAAGCTGCCTTCCTGGATATCAAGAATTGTGTTCGGTTGCTTGGCACAGCCCAATCTAGGAGTGCAGTGGAGCAGCGCAATGGAAGTGGAGATGATCTGATTGGAGGAGCTGTGCTGCTGACTCAGGCTGAAAAAGGGTGTACAGTCATCACAAGGTAGGGACACAAAGTGCCACATTACGCGATGGTGGTAATGTGCCGTGTCATTGTCTATTTCTGGTTTTCTTTACCCAATTCATTGTTGTGTGAGTGATTCCGTTTCCTCCCTCGTGTTGCAGGGACAGAGAGTTCGTGGTCCCGTCATTTTCTGCAGTGGAAGTGGATTCCACAGGTGCAGGTGATTCATTCATGGCAGGCTTCATTACAGGCCTGTGCTTAAATCGAACATTAGAGCAGGCAGTGCAGATGGGCTCGTTCTTCGGGAGCATAGCTGTAGAGCAGGTTGGGGTGCCAATAATAACACCACCAATTGTTGCTAGATGGCAAGCAGCATTCAATGTAGACACACACCTGTCACTAGTTTAATTTACATCTTCATATGCTGTGCGAAAACACCAATTGAGTGTTCCAAGGATTTGTTCCTACCCACTAAATTCTCGTATTTGCTAGACCCAGAATCTCCCTCAGTTCTTGATACCCCCGCGCTTATGTGGAAGCCTCTCGTTATTTCGACATTCGAATCGGACGGTGCAGAGCCCTGGAAGCCTCTCGTAGCCTCTAGTGTGAAGTTTCGACGGCCAGCTGCTGCTTGCGGCGCCACGATCTGCTGGAAGCATCTAGAAAGTTTCGTGATGGACGGACAGGGGAGACTTTCCCAAGGCAGAGCACCGTTGACAAAGCTCTTGCCCCCTCACACACACCAGCAGACATCTCAAATCTACAAATAGCTAAGCATGCGTATGTTACTCCAGATCTCAGTTTCGAGCTGAGAATTTTGCTTACTCCTCAGCTCTCTTTTTCAATACCCTTCTCTCAGCGCACTCACAAACTCCTGCTTATAATTTAGACACAATGGCCGCCAAGGGAGAAGGTCCCGCTATCGGTATCGATCTCGGTACTACCTACAGCTGCGTCGGTGTGTGGCAGCACGATCGCGTGGAGATTATCGCCAACGACCAGGGTAACCGCACCACCCCCTCCTATGTCGCCTTCACCGACACGGAGCGTCTCATTGGCGATGCTGCGAAGAATCAAGTCGCCATGAACCCCATCAACACCGTCTTTGGTGAGTTTGCCCTACTTTTTTGTTGTCATAATTCTTTTATCTGCTTGCATGAGCTTACGCCTTTTTAATGACGTTAGGAAGCGAGCATTCAACTAACCATTTTCGTTTCCTAATTGCGCAGATGCCAAGCGTCTGATCGGACGTCGCTTCTCCGATGCTCCCGTCCAGAGCGACATCAAGCTGTGGCCGTTCAAGGTCACCGCAGGCCCTGGCGAGAAGCCCATGATCGAGGTCCAATACAAGGGCGAGACCAAGACCTTCGCCGCTGAGGAAATCTCCTCCATGGTGCTTACCAAGATGAAGGAGATCGCCGAGGCTTACCTCGGAACCACCATTAAGAACGCCGTCGTCAGTTCCTGCGTACTTCAACGACTCTCAACGACAAGCCACGAAGGATGCCGGCGTTATTGCCGGCCTGAACGTCCTCCGTATCATCAACGAGCCCACCGCTGCTGCTATCGCGTACGGTCTCGACAAGAAGGCGACCAGCTCGGGCGAGAAGAACGTTCTCATCTTCGATCTTGGCGGAGGTACCTTCGATGTGTCGCTTCTGACGATCGAGGAGGGTATCTTCGAGGTCAAGTCCACAGCTGGTGACACTCACTTGGGCGGTGAGGACTTCGACAACCGTCTGGTGAACCACTTCGTCCAGGAGTTCAAGAGGAAGTACAAGAAGGACATTACCAACAACCCCAGGGCTCTCCGTCGTCTTCGTACCGCATGCGAGCGTGCCAAGAGAACTCTCTCGTCCACGGCTCAGACGACCATTGAGATCGACTCGCTGTATGAGGGCATTGACTTCTACTCCACCATCACCCGTGCCAGATTCGAGGAGCTCAACATGGACATGTTCCGCAAGGTTAGTTGCTCCTTTCCTTCCCGTTTGTCATACATTTTTCAATTTGTTGCCCTTTCTAATTTTTATTGTGAAATTTCTGGTCGGTATTTTTTTGTTTGATCATCCACCTCCTGCTTGTTTTATGCATCTTTTCTAATCTACTCTGCTCTTGCTCTGTCGGCATTTGCAGTGCATGGAGCCCGTTGAGAAGTGCCTCAAGGACGCCAAGATGGACAAGGGTGCCATCCACGACGTGGTGCTCGTCGGCGGGTCCACGCGTATCCCCAAGGTGCAGCAACTCCTGCAGGACTTCTTCAACGGCAAGGAGCTCTGCAAGAGCATCAACCCCGACGAGGCCGTCGCTTACGGTGCGGCCGTGCAAGCAGCTATCCTCAGCGGCGAGGGCAACGAGAAGGTGCAGGACCTGCTGCTCCTCGATGTCACGCCCCTGTCCCTGGGTCTGGAGACTGCTGGCGGTGTCATGACCGTTATCATTCCCAGGAACACCACGATTCCCACGAAGAAGGAGCAGGTGTTCTCTACCTTCTCCGACAACCAGCCTGGTGTGCTAATCCAGGTGTTCGAGGGTGAGCGCGCCAAGACCCGGGATAACCATCTGCTCGGCAAATTCGAGCTGTCCGGCATCCCCCCTGCTCCTCGCGGTGTCCCCCAGATTACTGTCTGCTTCGACATTGACGCTAACGGTATCCTGAACGTCAGCGCTGAGGACAAGACCACCGGCCAGAAGAACAAGATTACGATTACCAACGACAAGGGTCGTCTCAGCAAGGACGAGATTGAGAAGATGGTTCAGGACGCGGAGAGGTACAAGGAGGACGACGAGCAGCACAAGAAAAAGGTCGAGGCAAAGAACTCCCTCGAGAACTACGCCTACAACATGCGCAACACCATCAAGGACGATAAGATCGCCAGCAAGCTTGACTCGGGTGACAGGAAGAAGATTGAGGATGCCGTGCAGTCGACCATTGACTGGCTCGACCAGAACCAGCTGGCTGAGGTGGACGAGTTCGAAGACAAGATGAAGGAGCTGGAGGGCATCTGCAATCCCATCATCGCCAGGATGTACCAGGGTGCGGGAGGTGCTCCTCCTGAGGCTGACATGGATGGTGGCGCCGGGTTTGGCGGTGGTGCTTCCGGAGGTGGTGGCTCTGCTGGGCCCAAGATTGAGGAGGTCGACTAATTTGATGAACCTAGTTGATAGTTTTGGTAAACCTTGTATTGCATTGAAATTTTTTAAGCAAGACTCAGTCGTTCATCACTCCTTGCGCAGCTGCACAGCAATAGGGTAATGAACTTTTTTATATTTTTGCTGATAGAGAAAACACTTTCCCTACCAACCATCTACGGTATGTAAAATACCTGACAGCATAGATGTTTTTATATGCTACAATTGTCATTTGTGGCAACAAGGCTTGCACTCAGTACATACATACAACACCACAACAGTGTCTTGGTACCCTAGTCAGTGAAATAGTGTGTCTGTCACAACCACCAACACACAAGAACATAAGAAAAATAGAACACATCCAGACCGATCCTCAGTACACACGTCGTCACTGGTTTTGTGTCTATGAATGATGTCCTTGGCAAGTCACAATATGTACATACTGTACACACTACCTCTCACTGATGGCCACCATCCTCTCAAGCCTACGATTGTCATTTTCCAAGAATGAAATTTGATCTTTAAGAGCAGACACCTGTGCTTCCACCGAAGAAATCCTCTGATCTTTCGCCTGCAGCTCTGACTGACAATTCATTCTGCAATTTTGTGGGGCAAGGGAAGACAAAGGAGCACACCGAGCAGATAAAAGACAAACAAACAAACAAACAAACAAAAGACAAACAAACAAAAAAAGACTGGCTGGGTGCACACTGAGCAGTAACAAGCAAACATGACAATAAATCAGCACAAATAATATGGTAAGAGGGAAACAGTAAGAAGGAACAAGAGGGAACACCGTACAGTAGGGTCATGGCTCGCTCGAATCGCAGCTGAAGCCGCAGCAGAGCTCGCAGCTCTTGTGAAGAAGATTCCCCTCTGGAAGCTGAGCTACCCGCAGCCCAACCCCACCGGAAACCACTCCATATGTCCTCCTGTGCCCCCACTCCCTTCCCCCTCGATCCATTTCTCCCACCATCACCCCTTTCACCCGACTCTTCCATTGTCAATTCCCCTCTGAAACTCCCATTTCTGCCATCCTGTCTTCCTGCACCCCATCCTGTTCCCCCCTCTCCCTGCCTCCACATCTCCCCGGTTCTGCGTCCATCCATCCCTAACCGGTCAACACCAGCCTGCATGTTATTGTCTCTGCACCTCCTCTCAAGCTCCTGCTCAGATTGACATCTCTCAATTCCGTCCTTCCCCCTTTCTCCTCCCCTCCCCCCTCCCCTTCTCTCTGCTTCTCCCCCAATCTTTCTACCCTCCACAGATCGCTCACCAGATCGTTCACCAGATCGTTCACCAGATCGTTCACCAGATCGTTCACCAGATCGTTCACCAGATCGTTCACCAGATCGTTCACCAGATCGTTCACCAGATCGTTCACCAGATCGCTCACCAGATCGTTCACCAGATCGCTCACCAGATCGTTCACCAGATCGCTCACCAGATCGCTCACCAGATCGCTCACCAGATCGTTCACCAGGCAACCCCAATCCACTGGAAGGCGCAGCAAGAGATTCTCCTCGTGACATGCCTGGGGATGGAGAGAGCTCGCTCCATGTGAGCATGGGGGGTGTGACTGTATGGGGAGGAGAGGATGGAAGGGATGAACACCCAGCAGGGTACTTTACTGGGGGAGATACAGCAGCTGCTGCAGATTCGCGTCCCGAATGCAGAGCAATGATAGAAGGAACGTTGGTGGCGCTGGCTGTAGTAAGGGCAGTTGACGGGGCTAGCACGGGAGATAGACAGGCTGATTCCACTGCTGCTGGTTCAGTTGCAACGTGGCCTGCCAACAATCTTTCAGCTGCTGCAGATGGAGACACGCAAGGCAATGCATCCACGAGCAACTTTTCAGACGCGGCATTTCGGGTGAAAGACGCGGCTTCTGCGCCTCCATCCCCATCAGCCTCTGAACTCACGCCCTCTGCTGCCGTAGGATCTACCTCACCAGAGGTGGATCCATTCCTTTCCTCTCCCCCTCTCCCCACTCCCTCTCTCTCCACACCCTCCTCGCCCTTCCATTGCGCACTCCTTCCCAAATCATCTAAAACAGCACCCCACCTACCTTCGTAGCCCCTTTCTCCTGTCCTTCCATCATCCTCACCATCCTCTTCCTCCTCCTCATCACATACCCCGTCTTCAAAGAATCCCACCACATCAGCGAATGCAGAGGCATGCCCCATCCCTCGGGACTCTGCCAGCACTGCCAGCAGCGACGGCTCGAAGTCAGAAGCATCGGAGGAGATCAGCTCAGCTCCTTCTGTTAACTGCTCCGTGCCAACGCTTCTTCCTACGGCATCGTCTTGTGTACACATTCGGCCTTCCAAGCAACGAGCTGGGGCTGTAGTGCTGTTCAGGTCAGCCCCTGCTGCTGCTGCTGTTGCTGGTGATGGTGGTGATGGTGCTGCTGCTGCTGCTGCTGCTGCTGCTACTGCTGCTCGTCCTGCTCTTGAGGATGAGGATGCCTGTATGCTAGATCCAATTTCTAAAGGGTGGTGCTCACATGCTGTAAGGCACACTGCCCCTTCAGGTGCCACTTCAGGTGATTGTTCAGGTGGTTCGCATGCAGCCTCTCCATGCCTCACCACACCATTCCTCCCAACCACTTCGCTTCTGCTGCTGCCATAGCCATTGCTCATGATACCGCTGCTGCTGGTGCTACATGTAGCAAGCCCTCCTGTAACCCCTGAACCACCACCTGCTGTTGCCATGTACCTCTCATCTGTAGCCCATGGGGCCTCTGCATGCCACGTCACACCACTCCTCTCATCCACATCGCTTCTGTTGCTGCCACGACCGACACTGTAGCTGGTGCTACAGGTGGCAAGCCCTCCTGTGGCCCCTGAACCACCTGCTGCTGCCATGTGCCTCCCATCTGTACCAACAGCCGCAGCTACCATAACCATGGGCGACCCCTCTGCAATCGTGGCTACATCAGCACCTGCCGTTGCATCAGCATGTGGAGAAGAAGATAGCCTGGCGAGCCGAGCTGCAATAGCAGCAACGGTGGGCGCTCTGTCTCTATACGTGGGAGTAGAGCCTGCTATAACGGGAGTGGTGCCTGCTGTGAACAAAGGGGTGGATGCTGCTAGCATGGGCGTGGCAAATGCCGAACAAGGTGTGGCAAAGCCCGGACCAGGCGTGGCAAACGCCGAACCAGGCGTGCCCCAGTCATTGTCCGAGCAGAGGGATAGGAACGAGTCAGATCGTGGCGAATCGAATGCACCGTCATCGTCGGAGAGCGAATCACAGCGCGCCAGGTCAGCTGCCCCTCTGACAGCACGAGCAGAACCAGCCACAACCCTTACAGCAGTGACAGATGCAGCAGTCATGGAACCTGCAGGTGAACCATCAGGTGCCATAACAAGGGAAGCAGAAGCAGCAGCATTACCTGCTACCTGTCCCTGCTCTGCTAGCTGGCCCCCCTCCATGACCCACTGCGCTACACGTGGATCGTGTGCCTTCTGTGAGTGCTGCCCTTGCTTCTGCTGCTGCTGCTGCTGCTGCTGCTGCTGCTGCTGCATTTGCCCCTGCTGCTGCTGCTGCTGCTGGTGCGGCTGGTGTGGTCTCGATTCAGTCATGCTCGCAGACGAAGCAGGGGGTTTGGTGGTGGTGGTGGGGTTGAGGATGGGGGCGGTAGCGGTGACGGTGAGGGGATGATGTAGAGGGCGGGTGGGTGACGGCGAACCTGGGGGCTGATGTCCCGAGGACGAGGGGGTAGAGCTTGTGCCGTTTAAGGATGGCGGATGGGATGGTAGACCAGATGGCGGATGGGATGGTAGACCAGATGGCGGATGGGATGGTGGGAGGGAAGGAGGATCAAAGTGAAGGTGGGATGGTGAGCGCGATGGTAGGTGGGGTGGAGGGTACGTTGGTCCAGCATGGCCTGGTTGAATCATGCGCGACTGTTGGAGAGACGAGGTGGTGGGAGAGGAGGCAAGGGGCGATGAGGAAGCACGGGAGGAGGCGGAGAGCCGCACGTTAGCATCAAAACATGCAGGCTGCACCGAGCCAGCACGCACACACAGGCACTCCACCTGGCAAGGCAGGGCGGGAAGCATCGGCGTTTGAAAACAGAATGTGAGTCCTCAAGGCAGGTAGAATGCTAGCGTTAGCCCCCCATGCGCAGGGGATTTACCGACTCCGCACTCACACACAGGCACTCCATCTGGCGAGGCAGGGCGGGGAGCAGAGGGGAGTGTGCGCACTGAGGGGGATCACAGGAGCATTTGACCTCAGGCATTCCACCAAGTAAGTGCACAAGTACTGGCACTTTACAGCTGGAGAGGAAGGGCGGGGGGAAGCAGAGTGGAGTGTCATTTCATGCAGGGCGTGTGTCAGCAGCAGCCAACTCCAAGTCAAGTTACCCCATACCAGCAGCACTGATACACAACCCTTTACCCGCCCTCCCTGCATTCTCTCCTGCCAGCAGGGACGATGCAGCAGCAGTCACAGGCAGCAGCTCCTTCCACCTCGTGAGATGTCTCAAAACCTTCAGGTCAAATCACACCCTGACCATATCAAGACACGGCCCTCTGCCCCGCCCGCCCACCATTCTCCCCCCGCCCCACAATCCCCTTGCCTCCTTACCTGCAGTGACGCGGCCGCACAAGTCACAGCCTTAGCATTTCCATCCACCTCTTGAGACGCCTCAACCCCCCAAATCAAGTCAACCTCTGTCTATAGTAAAATAAACCCCGTCTGACTACTTACCTGCAGTGACGCGGCAGCAGCAGTCACAGAGAGCAGCTCCAACCACCTGTCGGCTGCTTGTTTGCTCTCCGCTGCCAGGTGGTGCGATCCCATTGGCCCGCGGATGTCTGAGGGGAAGCGAAGGAAGGCGGATTCGGTTGAAGCACGTGAAACACTTGAACGAAGTAGACGGGGGGAAGGGCAGGGCTGCTGAGCCAGAGTCAAGCGGAAAACGAAGGAGGCTACGCAGCAGGAGGAGAAAAAACGTGACGGAAAGGGAGCAAGGCAGGCTGGGAAGGTGACTCACAGAAGCAGGACCAGGTGGGGTGGTTGGCCGGGGAGCTGCATGTTTGAGACAGGGGAGAAGGAAAGAGATAGTGGGAGAAGGACGAGGGAGGGAGGGCGGGGAATGAAGGGGAAGAGGGAGAGAGGAACTGCTTGTCAAGCAAACAGATTGCAAAAAGAATGTCAAAACATCGAGGTGATTATCGGATTAACCCGAGAGCTTAAGGGGAGGCAAGGCGACTGGCCACAGAAGGGGTTAGGAGAAGGCCGTTTCGCACCTCAGAACCCCTACACTCGCGTCCACCAATGGAATCGTGCCACGTAGTCGCGAATCTCCCTCCCTGATCTTATACAGCAGCCGCGGAGCGCCTCGATGCAAAATGAACCACCGGCGCCGCCATTGCCGCAGCTGATCGCTTAGCTTCCACAGCTCCCCCTCCAACGTCTGGCCTTCTAGAAGATGCGATTCCACTAGTCCGCGCGACTTGCGGAGGGACCAAGCGGCCATTGGAGAAACTGTACGAAAGTGATTCTAGGAAACTCGAGGTTATGAGCATCCGTAGTATGCGCACCCGAGGTTATGAGCATCCGTAGTATGCGCACCCAACACTATGAGCATCCGAAGGCATCAGCATCCGTTGAAGTGAGGGTTTTCCTACAGCGCCTCGAGTTCTGCAAGCTGAGATTCCGCTAAGAAACGTGGCTTGCGGAGGGAGCAAGCTGCCATTGGGACTATTCCAACTCCTGTCCTGAACGCTCGCGAAGTGCGGCTATGCGCAACACAGCCGGCTTGTTACAACAACTACACGGATTTCCGCGAGACAGTCTGGATGCTGGGTTCGAATGTCCGCAGTTGCTAAATTCTGAGATTTATTTGAGTTACCCCTTCAAACATATGTAACAAAGTATATTTACAAGATGGTCAGGGACCGAAGCGACGACACATGTACGGAAAATACGTCGGCAGGGGACGGATCGTCGTGGAATTCACGATTTCGTCGTATTCTGCTGACTGATGGTTCTGTCAAGGTCGATAACTGGTACTATTTCTGACAAAGCACACAAAGCGTTCTGACCAGACCCCCTTAGCAATCAGCGCTTGCTGTTATTTAGGTTGTGCATATCTTGTTTACTAAATGCCCCGAGAGGTTGAACACGTTTATGCGCGGTGCAGCGAGAAAAAGTACGATGCAGTGCTCTATAGGTCAAACGTAACGATAATAACCGTTCATTCTGTTTCGCGACGCTCGCAACATTTTTAGCGAACTGTTGTTGCTGTGGTTGGTGGTGCTGTTCTTCGCGAACCCTTTCCTCCAACCATTCCCAACAACATCCGTTCGCAATTCAAATTTCTGTCATCCCTCGTTGCCGTTGTTTCGACGGAAGCAAGGAGAAAGCAAGCAGTGGCGATTCAGCCGAGCGTCTGCTTGCTTTTCCTTTCTACCGAAGGCTTAGCTTGCGTAATTCTATTCCGAAAGGTTATGCAGCGTGGCTGTTGGTAGCTCTCCGCAAGCTTTCGTCTTCCGCTTACCGTACACCACGTCGTCAACGGTGATTTGGGATTATCTTTCTCTCTCTGCGCCAATTCCATCCCCACCGCGCGCGTCGCCTGCTTTCAGGCATCGGCGGTAACGGTCACCATGCTCGGGCCGGACGTGCCTCATCGGGTGAAGTCTGACGGCCACGACGATGGCGGCTTCTCCTTCTTCGTAAGGCCACGTGGACTGTTCTCGGGGGATCCTCGTGTGCCTTTTCTTCGTTTTCAAGAATCTCCTTACGATTTAAGGAGTATAACGGTTTGTGGAGCGTTAAGTCCTCTTAGAATTATAACGGTTTGACGAATTCACGCTGTTTTTCTGCGTCTTACTACCTTTTTCAGGGAGGAGCCAGCAACACCGCTGCCATCAACACCACCACCGCCGCGAGCAGCACCAAGGAGGCTGAACCTAATTCCGCCTCACTCCACCCATTCGCCGCCTTCTCCACCCCTAAACAACCTCCCGCCACGAAACCCAACAACGCGGCACCCAAGGGCACCGCATCCAACACCACTACAACCACCACAACTTCGCACCCTTTTCGACCTCCTGGAAAGAGCCAATTAACCTCTTCCACGTCATCTCTTCCCTCCCCTCCCATGGTAGCTGCTGCGTCTTTGCCTCTGGAAAGAAGCAGAGAGACAGATGCAGGCACCGCCAACACTGGGGGATCAGCAGGTGCTGCTGTAAACGGTGCTACCGCTGCAGCGGCGGCGACAGCAGGAGCAGCAGCAGCTGGTGCAAAGAGGCAGCCGCGGAAGAAGTTTATTCCGGAGCAGGGCATGAGTCAGATGAGCTGGCGCAAGGCCAGCGCTGCTGCTGCCAATGATATAGCTCGTACGTGTGTGACAGTGGGTACGAGTGGGTGAGGATGGGTGCTACCGTGCTAGTGGGTGGGGGTGGTGGTAAGTGGTTGATGGTGGGTGCAAAAAGGCAATTATGGGAGAGGTTCATTCCGGAGCAGGGCACGAGTCAAATGAGCTGGCGCAAGGCCAGCGCTGCTGCAGCTAATGATATAGCTCGTACGTGTGTGACGGTGGGTTTGAGTGGGTGAGGATGGGTGCGAGTTTGTGACGGTGGGTCGAGTGGGTGAGGTGAGGGGTGCGAGTGGGTGAGGGTTGGTGTAAGTGTGTGACGGTGGGTGCGAGAGGTGAGGGTGGGTGCGAGTGTGTGATGGGTCGAGTGGATGAGTGTGTGACGGTGGGTGCGAGGGTGTGAGGGTGAGGCTCTCTCTTACCACGTGTCTGCAGCTTAGCACCAATCGCATTTCCTCCCATTCTCCCTCTCAATCACTCCCTCCCATTCTCCCTCTCAATCACTCCCTCCCATTCGCCTTCTTGCTCTCTCCTGTCTCCCAGGGTACCGCATGCAGCACCAAGGGGCTATACGGATGTCAGAGGTGACGCTGCACAGCACAGGAGGGAGGAAGATGCCTGGATGGACCGTGGTGCGAGGCCGAGTGCTCTCTCATACCACATGTGTGCAGCTCAGCACTGCTCTCTTTCTTTCCCATCTCCCAGGGTACCGCATGCAGCACCAGGGGGCTAGACGCATGTCGGAGGTGAAGCGGCACAAGAGAGGGCGATGTTTGTAGCCCAGCACTGTTCGCTCACTTGCTCTCTCCCGTTCGCCTTCTTCCTCGAATGGTGCTTCCAGGGTACCGCATGCAGCACCAAGGCGCCATACGAATGTCGGAGGTGAAGCGGCACAAGAGGGAGGACGACGCCTGGACCGTGGTGCGGGGCAGAGTGTACAACATCACCCCCTATCTCGACTTTCACCCCGGAGGTGAGCTGCTGTTCTTGTGTTCTTGTTCACTCTCCTGCTGCTGCTGCTGCTGCTGCTGCTGCTGCTGCTGCTGCTGCTGCTGCTGCTGCTGCTGCTGCTGCTGCTGCTGCTGCTGCTGCTGCTGCTGTGGTGCGAGGCAGAGTGTACAACATCACGCCCTACCTTGACTTTTGTACTGGAGGTGAGTAGTGGCTGCCATCTCTCTTCCCCTCCCCCTCCCACCCAACCCCCGGTTCCCCTGTTTTTTTTTCCTGTACCTTAATTGACTATATTACAGCCTCTGTCTCCATGTGTGACTTTCCCCATCCTCTCCCCTCTCCCCCTTCGCTCATGGTGTGACTGCAGGGAAGGCGATTCTAATGAAGGGCGCTGGCAAGGACTGCACAGCGCTCTTCAGTACGCTCTTACTGCCTCACAAACCTTAGCCCTCTCCCCCCTCGTTCTCTCGTTTCCCCGCCACCTCCTTTGTCCTTCCCTGTTATTCCGCTTCTGGCTTTGCCCGTTTCCCAGCTCTCACGGCAAAGTTCCAGGTCTTCTCGTAGCCTTGTCTTTCCTCGCTTTCTGCCTATCTTATCAGGGTCTCTCAGTGTTATCGCTATCAGAGGGTGTTGGCTCTCCTAGCCCAGTAACAAAGGCCCCAGTAACATCACTACACACTAACTGCCTCCCCACATTACCCTCTCCCTCGCCCCCCTTTCAACCCCCCCAACCAGACAAGTACCATGCATGGGTGAATGCCGAGTTCCTATTGGACCAGTGCTTTCTGGGCATGCTCATTCCTGATGGCTGATACTGCAGACTGTACTGGTGACACAAGGAAGCTTGCATTGCATGCTCGGCTCAACGTGCTACCACTTGTTGACGCTGACCTCACCATTCATGGGCTGAGAGCCTGGGACGAGACGACTAAAGAATGACCACTACCAGCACTTTTAGAGTGTGCGCGTTACCGATGACTGCGACTGAGAGGGGGGCAACTGAAGCAAGCATGCTTGCTCCACTCATTGTACTGATTGCTCCTGAAGCTGACCCAACCATATGTGTGTGATAAGATGACGAAATGACTAAGGATGTACTGTACTTTCTATTGTGACTTGTTATGAGGTCGGCAGGTAGAACCATACCGGTACCATTTGCATCGTCTGGGACTTCATCCTTGCATGACTTGGAGCAACAACCGTGACAATTGAGTGCAACAGAGAGCACTGGTGCTCCAGCTGGCTTGTGAGTCAGAGAACATTGAACTGGAAGTGGAGGCACATACCAATGTTTTTGGATGGCCCAGGGAAAATGATTCACACCCTGGGGGTGCAATGTTTCCTCTCCCTAACCACGCGTTTGGTTTGAAATTCACCTGGGAGAGGGATCCAACAGTAACAGACTCTGCAACTGAAAATCTGTTAGTGATGGATGCAGAGGGGATTCTTAGTTGGTCAATAAACATGCACAGCCAGTCAGACATGATGGTGTGTGTGATGCCAAGACCCATCAAGGGGACACATATACGGCGTCACATAATGACATTTCTCCTGCTGCTTATGCGAGATAACATGGATGTAATGACACTACGGCACTACACTTGTAATGACTCTGCTGCACCATTCTTTTGTAAGGTAACTGGGCTAATGATTGGTTGGGAGGGTGGCTGGAAGGGTGTGATTGTTAAGGATGCGCTGAGAGGAGTCGCAAGTGGCAACAGTGGCCCCTGCAACAGGGCCAGACCCAGCTGCGGCAGCAGGCAGAGCGACGTGACTTTTGAGTCAACTCAAAAGTGATTGCTGGGGATGCACTGCGAGGAGTCGCAAGTGGCAACAGTGGCTTCTGCAACAGGGCCAGACCCAGCAGTGGCAGCAGGCACAGCAGGGGCAACAGGCACAGCAGGGGCAACAGGCAGAGCAGGAGCAGCAGCAGTACTGGCTACAGCGGTCACTGCAGAAGCAGCAGCTACAGCAGGAGCAGCAGCATTCCCAGTGACAGACAGTCCACTAGCTGTCTCTGCTGCAGCAGGCGAAACTCTGAGAGTTGACTCACACAAACCAAGGCCACCCACTGTACGTGCTGCAGGGGGTGTGAGTGGCGGGGGGGTTGATTGTGGGGCCACCGCCTGAGGAACTGTGACTGAAGGGAGCGGCTGGGAATGTGTGACTGAAGGGAGGGGTTGAATCTGTGTGGGTGAAGGGAGCAGCTGAGCTTGTGTGGGTGAAGGGATGGGCTGAGTCTGTGTGACTGTAGGGAGAGGTTGAGCCTGTGTGAATGCCGGCGGTGCAAAGCTAAGTGGTATTCCTGCCCCTGGCAGCACGGTTGATTGCAGAGGAAGGGACAGGGCAGCACCTGAGCCTTGCAGGTGTGCTGCAGTTGGCCTGATAGCCGGGGGGGCTGCACGCATTGTTGGGTGATCCTGAGAGCTTTGTGCGGCACTTTGAACTGTAGCCGCAGTGGAATGAGAAGCTGCAGGCGCTGCAGTTGCTGGGGGCCGCAGAGCAGAGGGGTGCACGTGGGGTGAGGCAGAGGGGTGCACGTGGGGTGAGGCGGGGACAGGGAGACTTTGAGGTCGGGTCCGGCTGCTGTTGCTGCTGCTGCTGCTGATGCTGCTGCTGCTGTTGGTTGGGAGTGGCGGTGGTGCTAAGGATGGCGCTGCGAGTGGTACTAGGGATGGTGATGGGAGAAATGGCAGCAGGAGCAGGTGAAGCAGAGACAGAGGGGTTTGGGGGTCTGAGCCACGGTGGGGGTGGTTGGGAGAGGCTCGGTTGCTGCTGCTGCGGCTGTTGCTGTTGGGTGTTGGGAGCGGTGGAGCCAGGTAAAGGTGCTTGGAGGAGGAGTGAGCGGAGATGAGGAGTTTGAGACGAGTGAGGCTGGTGTAAGGAGGCGGATGGGGAAAGAGAGGCGCAGAGAGTGGTGGTGGGAGAGAAAGAGGATGAGAGGGAAAGAGGAGGCGTAGATGCGAGGAGGGAGGAGGGCTGAGGGGGACGAGGGAAGGAGGCGAGGGAGATTCGGTGATGAGGGAGGGGAGACGGGAATGGAAGTTGTGGTGATGCTGAAGCAGCAGGGCAGGGCTTGACTGGGGTAGCTTTGACTGGAATAGCATTGACTGGGGTGGGATTGACTAGTACAGGGCTGAGTGTTGCAGGAGCATTGAGTGGAGGAGTGGGTGTGTTGGGCTGAGACGGCTGAAGTGCTGGGTTGAACCTGGAGGGCTGCTGATGAGACTGCAATGGAGAGAGTGCTGCTGCTGCTGCTGCTGCTGCTGCTGCTGCTGCTGCTGCTTGCTCCTGATTTGCATTGGCTGGGGTGGTAGCAGCAAGAGCAGGGTTGACTGGTGCAGGAGCATTGAGTAAAGCTGGGTTGAACGAGGAGGGCTGCGGAGGAGACTGCAATGGGATGAGCGCTGCTGGTGCTTGCTGCTGATGGCCATTGGCTGGGGTGGTAGCAGCAGCAGCAGGAGTGGCAGCAGCAGCAGCAGGAGTGGCAGCAGCAGCAGCAGGAGTGGCAGCAGCAGCAGCAGGAGTGGCAGCAGCAGCAGCAGGAGTGGCAGCAGCAGCAGCAGGAGTGGCAGCAGCAGCAGCAGGAGTGGCAGCAGCAGCAGCAGGAGTGGCAGCAGCAGCAGCAGGAGTGGCAGCAGCAGCAGCAGGAGTGGCAGCAGCAGCAGCAGGAGTGGCAGCAGCAGCAGCAGGAGTGGCAGCAGCAGCAGCAGGAGTGGCAGCAGCAACAGCAGGAGTGGCAGCAGCAACAGCCAGCCTCGCAGCAGGTGTAGCAGCCAAACCAGGGGTGGCACCAGCAGCAGCAGCAGCAGCAGTAGCAGTAGCAGCTGAGGAAGCAGAAGGAGGAGCAGCAGCAGTGGCAGGAGAAGGAGTAGCAGGAGGAGCAGGAGGAGGAGCAGGAGGAGGAGCAGGAGGAGGGGTAGCAGGAGGAGCGGGAGGAGCAGCAGGAGGAGCAGCGGCAGCAGCAGGAGGAGCAACAGCAGCAGCAGCAGGAAGAGGAGCAGTAGCGGCAAGAGGGGCACGAGCAGGGCGACGCAAACCAGCAGCAGCAGCAGCAGCAGCAGCAGCAGCAGCAGCAGCAGCAGCAGCGGCGGCGGCGGGTGCAGGGGCAGCAGCAGGTGAAGGGGCATCTATAGCAGCTAGGGCCAACATTTTCCGCTGCAATCGCACACTCACTCGCGTCCCTGCCACCACTGCTACCCCTCCTTCCCCACCTCCTCCTGCCCCCCCTGCCCCCCCTGCTTCACCGGGTTCCCCTGCTCTCCCTGTTGCCCCTGCCCCCCCTGTCGCCCCTGTCCCCCCTGCTTCAGCTGAGGGCGAGTGCGGGAGCCGCATGCTGTTAAGTGGTGGGGCGGCAGCAGCAAGCGGGGATGGTGCATTGGTGCCGGCTACCACTGGAGAGTTCCTCAAGGCAGAACTATTTCTGAGTGGGGTTACTGTTGTGGCTGGCGTTGAGGCTACCGTTGTGGCTGGCGTTGGGGCAGCAGCAGCAGCAGCAGCAGCAAGCAGGGTTGGTGGGGTGGTGCCTGCTGGACCCGGAGGTGCCCTTGGAATTGTGGCACTTCCAATGGGGGATGCTGTGCTGGTGGCAGGAACGCGGGTAGGCCTGGTGCCAGCACCAACAACGGGGGATGAGGTGGCAACAGCACCAACGGGGATTGGCGTGGTGGCAGTAACAGCAAGGGCGGTAGGAGTGGTGGCAGTAACAGCAAGGGCGGTAGGAGTGGTGGCAGTAACAGCAAGGGCGGTAGGAGTGGTGGCAGTAACAGCAAGGGCGGTAGGAGTGGTGGCAGTAACAGCAAGGGCGGTAGGAGTGGTGGCAGTAACAGCAAGGGCGGTAGGAGTGGTGGCAGTAACAGCAAGGGCGGTAGGAGTGGTGGCAGTAACAGCAAGGGCGGTAGGAGTGGTGGCAGTAACAGCAAGGGCGGTAGGAGTGGTGGCAGTAACAGCAAGGGCGGTAGGAGTGGTGGCAGTAACAGCAAGGGCGGTAGGAGTGGTGGCAGTAACAGCAAGGGCGGTAGGAGTGGTGGCAGTAACAGCAAGGGCGGTAGGAGTGGTGGCAGTAACAGCAAGCAGGTTGCTGAGTCGGGTGGTGGGGCGAGTGGCGAGGCGAGAGCGAGTGTGGGAGGGGCGGCAGGATACTGGAGGGATGGGTGCTGCAGCAGCAGCAGCAGTAGCAGCAGCAGCAGCAGCAGGAGCAGGAGCAGCAGCGACAGCAGGAACAGTAGCAGCAGGAGGAGCAGCGACAGAAGGAACAGCAGCAGGCATGAAAATGCCCCCGGCAGGAAGGAGAGGCGAAGGTGCCTTGCAAGTGAACAGCAGGCTCTCCTGCACTGGGTGCAGGGACGACTGAGGGGCGCAGGGAGGAAGAGAGAACAGCGGCGCAGCACCAAGAGCAGTGGAGGAAGGAGGAGGAGGAGTCGGACGGTGGGGAGATGGGGAGGTGTGGACAGCAGGAAGCAAGGAAGCTGGAAGGGCAGCAGGCGAGGAGAAGAAGGCTTGTGCTTGAGACAAGGTCTCTGCGATAGCTGGAGGGGGAAAGGGTGGGGGCAGCAGGCGGGTGAGAGAGGAGGGGAATGTAAGTAGGGCGTGGCGGTGGGAGCAATCATGCCTGCACAACGGGAAACACTTGTGGAGCAACACTTGAGGAGCAACACTTGTGGAGCAACACTTGTGGAGCAACACTTGTGGAGCAACACTTGTGGAGCAACACGCACAGAGAGTTATCTTGTCTCGGAATGTATCGAATGTTTCCCAACACGGTAGGGAGAGGGAAAAAGCAGTGGGCAGAAAAGGGAGACCTTACCCAGGGAAAGCGTCTTCTGGAGAAAAATTGCCCCAGCAGGCGAGCAGGTGTGTATTGCTGCAGTGCGTGCTGAGAGAGGGAGGGAAAGGGAAAGGCCAGGCCAGGAAGGTCTTACCCAGGGGAAGCATTTTCTGAAGGAGAATTGCCTCAG
>CANIUD010000909.1:0-167500 GCA_947470075.1 Closterium sp. Yama58-4 | reverse complement strand
GCATGAGGCATGAGGCATGAGGCATGAGGCATGAGGCATGAGGCATGAGGCATGAGGCATGAGGCATGAGGCATGAGGCATGAGGCATGAGGCATGAGGCATGAGGCATGAGGCATGAGGCATGAGGCATGAGGCATGAGGCATGAGGCATGAGGCATGAGGCATGAGGCATGAGGCATGAGGCATGAGGCATGAGGCATGAGGCATGAGGCATGAGGCATGAGGCATGAGGCATGAGGCAGGCGGCAGGAGGCAGGAGGCATGAGGCATGAGGCATGAGGCATGAGGCATGAGGCATGAGGCATGAGGCATGAGGCATGAGGCATGAGGCATGAGGCATGAGGCATGAGGCATGAGGCATGAGGCATGAGGCATGAGGCATGAGGCATGAGGCATGAGGCATGAGGCATGAGGCATGAGGCATGAGGCATGAGGCATGAGGCATGAGGCAGGAGGCATGAGGCATGAGGCAGGAGGCATAAGGGATGAGGCATGAGGCATGAGGCATGAGGCATGAGGCATGAGGCATGAGGCATGAGGCATGAGGCATGAGGCATGAGGCATGAGGCATGAGGCATGAGGCATGAGGCATGAGGCATGAGGCATGAGGCATGAGGCATGAGGCATGAGGCATGAGGCATGAGGCATGAGGCATGAGGCATGAGGCATGAGGCATGAGGCATGAGGCATGAGGCATGAGGCATGAGGCATGAGGCATGAGGCATGAGGCATGAGGCATGAGGCATGAGGCATGAGGCATGAGGCATGAGGCATGAGGCATGAGGCATGAGGCATGAGGCATGAGGCATGAGGCATGAGGCATGAGGCATGAGGCATGAGGCATGAGGCATGAGGCATGAGGCATGAGGCATGAGGCATGAGGCATGAGGCATGAGGCATGAGGCAGGAGGCAGGAGGCAGGAGGCAGGAGGCAGGAGGCATGAGGCATGAGGCATGAGGCATGAGGCATGAGGCATGAGGCAGGAGGCATGAGGCATGAGGCAGAAGGCATGAGGCATGAGGCATGAGGCATGAGGCATGAGGCATGAGGCATGAGGCATGAGGCATGAGGCATGAGGCATGAGGCATGAGGCATGAGGCATGAGGCATGAGGCATGAGGCATGAGGCATGAGGCATGAGGCATGAGGCATGAGGCATGAGGCAGGAGGCAGGAGGCAGGAGGCAGGAGGCAGGAGGCAGGAGGCAGGAGGCATGAGGCATGAGGCATGAGGCATGAGGCATGAGGCATGAGGCATGAGGCAGGAGGCAGGAGGCAGGAGGCAGGAGGCCTGAGGCAGGAGGCAGGAGGCAGGAGGCATGAGGCATGAGGCATGAGGCATGAGGCATGAGGCATGAGGCATGAGGCATGAGGCATGAGGCATGAGGCATGAGGCATGAGGCATGAGGCATGAGGCATGAGGCATGAGGCAGGAGGCAGGAGGCATGAGGCATGTGGCAGGAGGCATGAGGCATGAGGCATGAGGCATGAGGCATGAGGCATGAGGCATGAGGCATGAGGCATGAGGCATGAGGCATGAGGCATGAGGCATGAGGCATGAGGCATGAGGCAGGAGGCATGAGGCATAAGGGATGAGGCATGAGGCATGAGGCATGAGGCATGAGGCATGAGGCATGAGGCATGAGGCATGAGGCATGAGGCATGAGGCATGAGGCATGAGGCATGAGGCATGAGGCATGAGGCATGAGGCATGAGGCATGAGGCATGAGGCATGAGGCATGAGGCATGAGGCATGAGGCATGAGGCATGAGGCATGAGGCATGAGGCATGAGGCATGAGGCATGAGGCATGAGGCATGAGGCATGAGGCATGAGGCAGGGGGCATGAGGCATGAGGCATGAGGCATGAGGCATGAGGCATGAGGCATGAGGCATGAGGCATGAGGCATGAGGCATGAGGCATGAGGCATGAGGCATGAGGCATGAGGCATGAGGCATGAGGCATGAGGCATGAGGCATGAGGCATGAGGCATGAGGCATGAGGCATGAGGCATGAGGCATGAGGCATGAGGCATGAGGCATGAGGCATGAGGCATGAGGCATGAGGCATGAGGCATGAGGCATGAGGCATGAGGCATGAGGCATGAGGCATGAGGCATGAGGCATGAGGCATGAGGCATGAGGCATGAGGCATGAGGCATGAGGCATGAGGCATGAGGCAGGAGGCATGAGGCACGAGGCAGAAGGCATGAGGCATGAGGCATGAGGCATGAGGCATGAGGCATGAGGCATGAGGCATGAGGCATGAGGCATGAGGCATGAGGCATGAGGCATGAGGCATGAGGCATGAGGCATGAGGCATGAGGCATGAGGCATGAGGCATGAGGCATGAGGCATGAGGCATGAGGCATGAGGCATGAGGCATGAGGCATGAGGCATGAGGCATGAGGCATGAGGCATGAGGCATGAGGCATGAGGCATGAGGCATGTCGCATGAGGCATGAGGCATGAGGCATGAGGCATGAGGCATGAGGCATGAGGCATGAGGCAGGAGGCATGAGGCATGTGGCAGGAGGCATGAGGCATGAGGCATGAGGCATGAGGCATGAGGCATGAGGCATGAGGCATGAGGCATGAGGCATGAGGCATGAGGCATGAGGCATGAGGCATGAGGCATGAGGCATGAGGCATGAGGCATGAGGCATGAGGCATGAGGCATGAGGCATGAGGCATGAGGCATGAGGCATGAGGCATGAGGCATGAGGCATGAGGCATGAGGCATGAGGCATGAGGCATGAGGCATGAGGCATGAGGCATGAGGCATGAGGCATGAGGCATGAGGCATGAGGCATGAGGCATGAGGCATGAGGCAGGAGGCATGAGGCATAAGGGATGAGGCATGAGGCATGAGGCATGAGGCATGAGGCATGAGGCATGAGGCATGAGGCATGAGGCATGAGGCATGAGGCATGAGGCATGAGGCATGAGGCATGAGGCATGAGGCATGAGGCATGAGGCATGAGGCATGAGGCATGAGGCATGAGGCATGAGGCATGAGGCATGAGGCATGAGGCATGAGGCATGAGGCATGAGGCATGAGGCATGAGGCATGAGGCATGAGGCATGAGGCATGAGGCAGGGGGCATGAGGCATGAGGCATGAGGCATGAGGCATGAGGCATGAGGCATGAGGCATGAGGCATGAGGCATGAGGCATGAGGCATGAGGCATGAGGCATGAGGCATGAGGCATGAGGCATGAGGCATGAGGCATGAGGCATGAGGCATGAGGCATGAGGCATGAGGCATGAGGCATGAGGCATGAGGCATGAGGCATGAGGCATGAGGCATGAGGCATGAGGCATGAGGCATGAGGCATGAGGCATGAGGCATGAGGCATGAGGCATGAGGCATGAGGCATGAGGCATGAGGCATGAGGCATGAGGCATGAGGCATGAGGCATGAGGCATGAGGCAGGAGGCATGAGGCACGAGGCAGAAGGCATGAGGCATGAGGCATGAGGCATGAGGCATGAGGCATGAGGCATGAGGCATGAGGCATGAGGCATGAGGCATGAGGCATGAGGCATGAGGCATGAGGCATGAGGCATGAGGCATGAGGCATGAGGCATGAGGCATGAGGCATGAGGCATGAGGCATGAGGCATGAGGCATGAGGCATGAGGCATGAGGCATGAGGCATGAGGCATGAGGCATGAGGCATGAGGCATGAGGCATGTCGCATGAGGCATGAGGCATGAGGCATGAGGCATGAGGCATGAGGCATGAGGCATGAGGCATGAGGCATGAGGCATGAGGCATGAGGCATGAGGCATGAGGCATGGGGCAGGAGGCATGAGGCATGAGGCATGAGGCAGGAGGCATGAGGCATGAGGCAGGAGGCATGAGTCATGAGGCAGGAGGCATGAGGCATGAGGAATGAGGTATGAGGTATGAGGCATGAGGCATGAGGCATGAGGCATGAGGCATGAGGCATGAGGCATGAGGCATGAGGCATGAGGCATGAGGCATGAGGCATGAGGCATGAGGCATGAGGCATGAGGCATGAGGCATGAGGCATGAGGCATGAGGCATGAGGCATGAGGCATGAGGCAGGAGGCAGGAGGCATGAGGCATGAGGCAGAAGGCATGAGGCATGAGGCATGAGGCATGAGGCATGAGGCATGAGGCATGAGGCATGAGGCATGAGGCATGAGGCATGAGGCATGAGGCATGAGGCATGAGGCAGGAGGCAGGAGGCAGGAGGCAGGAGGCAGGAGGCAGGAGGCAGGAGGCAGGAGGCAGGAGGCATGAGGCATGAGGCATGAGGCATGAGGCAGGAGGCAGGAGGCAGGAGGCAGGAGGCATGAGGCATGAGGCATGAGGCATGAGGCATGAGGCATGAGGCATGAGGCATGAGGCAGGAGGCAGGAGGCATGAGGCATGAGGCAAGAGGCATGAGGCAGGAGGCATGAGGCATGTGGCAGGAGGCATGAGGCATGAGGCATGAGGCATGAGGCATGAGGCATGAGGCATGAGGCATGAGGCATGAGGCATGAGGCATGAGGCATGAGGCATGAGGCATGAGGCATGAGGCATGAGGCATGAGGCATGAGGCATGAGGCATGAGGCATGAGGCATGAGGCATGAGGCATGAGGCATGAGGCATGAGGCATGAGGCATGAGGCATGAGGCATGAGGCATGAGGCATGAGGCATGAGGCATGAGGCATGAGGCATGAGGCATGAGGCATGAGGCATGAGGCATGAGGCATGAGGCATGAGGCATGAGGCATGAGGCATGAGGCATGAGGCATGAGGCATGAGGCATGAGGCATGAGGCATGAGGCATGAGGCATGAGGCAGGGGGCATGAGGCATGAGGCATGAGGCATGAGGCATGAGGCATGAGGCATGAGGCATGAGGCATGAGGCATGAGGCATGAGGCATGAGGCATGAGGCATGAGGCATGAGGCATGAGGCATGAGGCATGAGGCATGAGGCATGAGGCATGAGGCATGAGGCATGAGGCATGAGGCATGAGGCATGAGGCATGAGGCAGGAGGCAGGAGGCATGAGGCATGAGGCAGAAGGCATGAGGCATGAGGCATGAGGCATGAGGCATGAGGCATGAGGCATGAGGCATGAGGCATGAGGCATGAGGCATGAGGCATGAGGCATGAGGCATGAGGCATGAGGCATGAGGCAGGAGGTAGGAGGCATGAGGCATGAGGCATGAGGCATGAGGCATGAGGCATGAGGCATGAGGCATGAGGCATGAGGCATGAGGCATGAGGCATGAGGCATGAGGCATGAGGCATGAGGCAGGAGGCATGAGGCATGACGCATGAGGCATGAGGCAGGAGGAAAGAGGCATGAGGCATGAGGCATGAGGCATGAGGCATGAGGCATGAGGCATGAGGCATGAGGCATGAGGCATGAGGCATGAGGCATGAGGCATGAGGCATGAGGCATGAGGCATGAGGCATGAGGCATGAGGCATGAGGCATGAGGCATGAGGCATGAGGCATGAGGCATGAGGCATGAGGCATGAGGCATGAGGCATGAGGCATGAGGCATGAGGCATGAGGCCGGAGGCAGGAGGCATGAGGCATGAGGCATGAGGCATGAGGCATGAGGCATGAGGCATGAGGCATGAGGCATGAGGCATGAGGCATGAGGCATGAGGCATGAGGCATGAGGCATGAGGCATGAGGCATGAGGCATGAGGCATGAGGCATGAGGCATGAGGCATGAGGCATGAGGCATGAGGCATGAGGCATGAGGCATGAGGCATGAGGCATGAGGCATGAGGCATGAGGCATGAGGCATGAGGCATGAGGCATGAGGCATGAGGCATGAGGCATGAGGCATGAGGCATGAGGCATGAGGCATGAGGCATGAGGCATGAGGCATGAGGCATGAGGCATGAGGCATGAGGCATGAGGCATGAGGCATGAGGCATGAGGCATGAGGCATGAGGCATGAGGCATGAGGCATGAGGCATGAGGCATGAGGCATGAGGCATGAGGCATGAGGCATGAGGCAGGAGGCATGAGGCATGAGGCATGTCGCATGAGGCATGAGGCATGAGGCATGAGGCATGAGGCAGGAGGCATGAGGCAGGAGGCTGTGAGAAAGTGTAAGAACAACCGATAGTTTCATTAGGAAGGGCATGGGTTTACATAGTTGAGCTAGGATGTAGGAGCCATGCCAACATTATTGGCCCCCACCAATAAGTTGGGTTGAGGAGTTATTGGGGGGACCAATAATGTTGACCAAAAGTGGGTCAACATTATTGGGGGGGCCAATAATCTCCCAACCCAACCTTGGGGGCCCAATAATTGGGCCAAGGTTGGGTTCCAACCTCAAACTAGGGTAAACCCTAGTTGTGCACCCAAACTAAGTTTGGGTGCCTATCTCTAGTCAAAGCTTATATGATGATGCAGGTTACAATGAAGATGGTAATCTGACACAACCCCTTAACCTGCAGAAATCCATAGGCTTTGGAAGAGAGAACGCAACAACCCCTGAATCAGCCACCGCGGGGAGCAAGTCCCTGAAGATGCAGGAGCGCAGAGTGGTTAGAGCGATGGAGAGCCTTGGTGAAGAGGTCAGCGAGGTTGGCGGACGAGTCGATTTTACGAACAGTGATGTGACCATCTTGCACAAGATCGCGGACAAAGTAGTAGCGGAGTTCGATGTGTTTGGAGCGACCATGAAAGACGGCCTCCTTGGTGAGGTGGATGGTACTATCGTTGTCACACCACAGGGTGGGGCAGGGCTGTGGTGAGCCAAGGTCGGTGAGAAGATAGCTAAGCCAGCGTGCCTCTTGAGCCGCCATGGTGACTGCGTACAGCTCGGCTTCGCAGGAGGAGAGGGCGACGGAGGAGGAGCGAGTGGAGCGCCAGCTGATGAGGCCGCTCCCAAGGGAGAAGCCATATCCTTGAGAACTGCGATGGTCCGGCTGTGCATCCGCCCAAGATGAGTCACTGAAGCCTTGAAGAACAGCGTGAGGCCATAGTCCTTTGTGCCTTGGAGGTAGCGCAGAACACGCATGGCCGCCTTCCAGTGCTCCTCACCATGCCTGCCAGTGCCAACAAACCGCGCCAGGACACTGACGGGGTATGCAAGGTCGGGACGAGTGCAGACCATGGCGTACATCAGGGCCCCAACGAGTTCTGCATAGGGATGAGGGGAGGTGACAGGAGTGGCTGGAGGGGACAGCCGATGCCCGAATGCAAGTGGTGTGGGGATGGGTTTGGATTTGGACATGCCGAATCTCTCGAGCACCTTCCCGATGTAGAATGACTGAGAGAGGGTGATAGTCTTGGCAGTGAGGTCGCGGGTGATCTCCATGCCAAGGTAGTTGCGGACTTCCCCCAGATCTTTGCAGGCGAGACGTTGCTGCAGCTCATCCTTGACCTCCTGAAGTTCAGCAGCTGTCTCAGCTGCTAGCAGCATGTCGTCGACGTAGACGAGGATGAAGAAGGGTGACGGAGTTAAGCGAAGGAAGAGGCAAGAGGCAGCACGGGAGGGGCGAAAGCCAAGTGCGCGAAGGGTGGATGAGAGTTTGGCGTGCCATTCTCGAGGTGCTTGTTTGAGCCCGTAAACAGGGCGTAGTAGTTTCCAGACGGTGGCAGGGTCGTGAGGAGCGTGGAAGCCCTTGGGACGTTCCAAGAAGATGAGTTCGTGGAGGTCGCCTTGTAAGAAGGCCGTGGTGACATCCATGGAGTGGAGGAGCATCCCGCGTCTGCCAACGAAGTCCAGAAACACGCGAATGACCGGCGGAGTGGCGGTAGGTGAGTAGGTCTCGAAGAAGTCCGAGCCATAAGTCTGTGTAAAGCCTTTCGCCACATACCGAGCCTTGTAGACAGGAGCTTCACCAGGGAGTAGTTTTACTCGGAAGAGCCACCTGCCTTTGACCACGTTGTGCTTGGAGGGGCGAGGGACGTCGAGGAAAGAGCGGTTGTGGATGAAGGCGTTGCATTCCTTGACCATGGCCTCGATCCAGAGAGGTGCGTCAAGACATGCAATTGCTTGCTCGTAGGTGGTGGGTTCGTAGATGGTGGGGGTGTTGGAGAAAAGAAGGACCGTAGTACCAGCCATGGTGCGGACGACAGGGGCGATGGTGGGTGAGAGGAGGTGGAGGAAAAGGAGTTCATCATGAGAGTCTTCATAGAGGTCCGGAGAGAGAGGAGGAGGAAGAGGAGGCGGTGAAGATGCAAGACAGCTGCGCTGGAGGGTCAGGCTGGAGCGGGAACACGGCTGCACTGCTGCTCTGCTGCGCCGAGGGTCGGGGCGAGGAGACAGCTGCAATGCTGCTCTGCTGCGCTGAGTTGCCGTGAGGGGCAGGGAGACGGGAGCGCGGCTGGTGTGAGAACCTGAGGGGCTGGTGCGGGGGAGTGGGGAAGTGCTAGAGTGGTGGAGGAGTGGAATGGATGTGAGAGACTGGAGGGAGAGGTGATTGGACCGTGGGGGACCAAGGATGGGGACTGTGGAGCGGGTGTGAGGGTAGTGACGAAGGAGCAGAGGAGGGGACGAAAGTAAGGGCCGAGATGGTGGAGGGGAAGGGGGGGGAGGAGGAGATGGGGAGGGTGGAGGTTGGGAGAGGGGAGGGGGTGGGGGAGAGTTCAGGGGGGGAGGGGATGGAGAGGGAGGGGGAGGGGGTGGGGAGGGAGGGGGGGGGTCAGCGGGGAGAGGGGGAGGGTTAGTGGGGGGAGAGGGAGTTACAGCGGAAGGGGAGGGTGGGGCAGCCGGGTCAAGGATGTCCCCTGAGGAGGTTGGGAGAGAAGGGGGAGGGGGTGGGGGTGCGGGTATGACCAGGGTGGGGGGAGGTTGAAGGGGAGGGGTGATGACAGTGTCAGTCCAGAGGAGAGGACGTATGGTGAGGGGGAGGGGGTTAGGGGCGGAGGGGGAGGTGTAGTACGGATTGGCTTCATCAAAAACCACATCCCGACTACGAATGAGACGACCTGAGGGGGGGTGGAGGAAGAGGTAGTCCGGGGAGGTGGGGTTATGACCAATGAAGATGCAAGGGAGGGTGCGGGAGGCAAGTTTCCCAGCTGCACGTGAACGGTCCTCAGGGTGTATGAGAACATACGCCTTGGAGCCCCACACGCGCAGGGGGGAGATGTCGGGTTTAGTGGAGGTCCAGAGTTCGGTGGGAGTAGTGGTGGGCCGTGAGGGATGGGGGTAGAGATTAGTGAGGATGGCGGCGTGGAGGATAGCATAACCCCACAGAGAAGGCGGGCAGGAGGCATGGACCATGAGGCATCGAGCGGTCTTGGTGACCTCCCGAACCCTGCTCTCCGCCACACCATTTTGCTGAGGGGAATGAGGAAGGGTGTAGGTGTGGATAATGCCATGGGTGGAGCAGTAGGAGGAAAGCATCCGGTTAAGGAACTCACCGCCGCCATCGGAATGGAAGCGAGAGACAGGGCGTTTGAAATGGGTGCGTGCTTGTTCAGCCCAGGCAATAATGGCAGCCGGGGCCTCCGCCTTCTTGCGAAGGAGAGAGACAGTGGAGTACCGACTGTGGTCATCTACCAGTATGAGCAGGTAGCGATGACCTTGCCTGGTGGGGGTGGGATTGGGGCCCCAGAGGTCCATGTGGACGAGATCAATGGGTTGGGGAGAGAAGGAGGGATGACTCTTGTGGGGGGCTTGCTTTAGTTTGCTTTCAACGCAAACTGAGCAGGGAGGGGAGGGCGACGGGGGGAGAGGGGGGAGGGTGAGGGGAAGTCCTTCAAGAAGTTGAGAGGAGACAGATTGACGAAGGGTGGCAAAGTTGGGATGACCCAAGCGATGGTGAAGGAGGACGGCGGGATGGGTAAGGTCACGACAGTGACAGGAGGGGGAGGAGGGAGGGGAGGGGGAGGAGGGAGGGGAGGGGGAGGAGGGAGGGGGAGGGGAGGCAAGAGGAGGGGGGGGAGGGAGGGGAGGGAAGGGGGGAAGAAGGGGAGGGGAGGAGGGGGGGGGAGAGGGGAGGGGGGAAGGGAGGTAGGGGAAGTAAGGTGGGAGTGGTGAGTTGGTGGATGGAGGGGCGAGGGGTGCGGTATGTGTACAGGTTTGTGTGTGGGCAGAGGGGAATACGACAGATGAAGCGACCAGTGATGGTGTGAAAGAGGTCGCAGTGAAGTGCATGTCCGGGGAAGATGGCGGTGACACCTAACCTTGGGAGGTCACGAAGTGCTACCAGATTGTTGCGTAGGGAGGGGACGTGTAGACCTGTGACTGTGCCTGAGGGGAAGATGGGGCAGGGGAGAGTGGAGGTGTGTCGACTTGTGATGGTGAAGCTGAAGTCGGCTCCGTAAATGGTGGAGGGAGTGGGGAGGGGGACTAGTGTGCCTGCGTCCCGAAGGACAGTGTGTGTAGCGCCGCTGTCAAGAATGAACTCAAGGAGTGTAGAGGAGGAGGAAGAAGCGGAATACTGGAAGGATGTCTCATTAATAGCATGGGCATACATTGAAGGAGCAGGAGAAGCAGTGCTAACATGTCCTATGAATCCAGCAGAAGGGAACGGAGTGAAGCCAGGAGGATTGGAGGAGGAGGAGGGCTGGTCAGTAGGAGTGGTAGCAGGTGGAGGAAGCACAGGGCCGTATTGAGGAGGTGGATAAGGAGGGTATGGCCAGCCGGTATAGGGCGGAGGATAGTGGGGGGGAGGGGCTTGAGGAGGAGGTGTGGGTGAAGGGGGAATGGGAGGGGTGGGAGGGGTGGGAGTGGGAGGAGATGAAGGGAGAAGATGTTGAACTTGCTGGAGGATATGAGGTGGGAGATGCTCAGTGAGGACATTGTGAAGATTAGGGGTGGAGGGTTGATAGGCGGGGAGAGTGCGTATGTCATGGAGAGAGGGGCGCGGGAAGATGGTGTTCCATCGAGGTGGGGTGCCGACATTGCCACGTGCAAACCACTCATCAGTGAGGGCTTTGAAGCACGTGTCAGTGGTGTGAGTGGTTTGAGCGCAAGGCTGACCTTTGTTGGAGCCATAGCGAATGATGTACTGACACGGGGGAAGGGTACCCGAGGGAGAGGGGTTTTTGCCACGCCCACCACGGCCGCCACCACGACCACCACCGCGTCCACCGCCTCGCCCACCACCTCGTCCACCACCGCCACCGCCAGTACCGCTTGAGCCGCTACCTCCGCCGCTGCTGTGGTTGCCTGCGGGAGTTTTGCGAGCCTGGATAGCATTGATGGTGGTGGAGTCACGTTGGATGTCCGCTTCGCTGTCAAGGAGCCAGTCGATTGTGTCGGCCACAGGAGGAGGATGGCGGTACCTAGAGGTAAAGGTGATGCGGTAGGTATCGTATGTGGGTGGAAGGCAGTCGAGGATGCGTGCAGTGAGAAGTGATTCATGAATGACAATGCCGCGGTCGTTGAGACGTTGCGCAGTGTCGATGAGGCGCCGAGTGAAGGCAGCAGCAGTGGGGGATGAGTCAAGAGTGGTGTCTTGAAATTTGCGAAAGAGAGCAAGGAGAGAGCGAAGGTCCTGTCGGTCGTACTGAGTGGACAGGGTTTTCCAGAGGCCAGAGGAGGAGGTGGGGCGGAGGTCACGTTTGAGATGGGAAGGGATGCAGGAGAAGATAATGGCTAGAGCGCGGCGATCCGCAATTCGCCATGCTGCAGTATCCTTGTTGAACTTGCGAAGTTCATCAGCATAGTCTTTTTCATCCTGTGCGTAGGAGAGGATACGCGCAGTAGCATCAGCGTGAGCCTTCTCAGCAGCACGGTGCGCCTCACGCTGGATGGTGTAGGCATCGCGAAGCTTGTTGTAGTTGTTCAAGTTGGCCGCCCATCGATCTGGGTTGTCATCATGAACTGGGGCACGAGGGGGATCAGACAGAGGCTCTGGGGGAGGAGGGGCATCAGGAGGAGGAGGCTCAAGAGGAGGAGGGGGGACGGGTGGAAGGCCGTTAGGGTGCTCAAGAACTACATCAAGAAGACAGTAGTCTTGAACAATGACAGAGCCAAGGTGGGTGTGAAGTGTGTCCTCAAACGACGCCCAGTTCACGGCCGTAGTGTCATGGAGGAGTTCGAGCTTATCGATAGCTCCGAGTTCAATGGGAGTAGAGTCGTCCGCCATGAGGGGGGAGGAGGGGGGGGGGAGAGGGTGACGACACCGGCTGGAGGGCGGGTGCGGTCAAAGACGACACCACCTGGAGGGGTGGCGCGGTCACGTTGCGTGCGGCAGCGCTTCGTCACCCGCGGCTGCCCCTTGTCGCCCGCGGCTGCGTCTCGTCGCCCGCGGCTGCGCCTCGTCGCCTGCAGCTGTGCCTTGACGACACGCGGCTGCTCCTGGACGCGTCCGCAGCGATCGCCCTCGCTGGTCGCGTCCGCGGCGTCCGCACGCGCTGGTCGTGTCCGCAGCGTCGCCCTCGCTGGTCGCGTCCGTGACGTCCGCCCGCGCTGGTCGCGTCCGCGGCGTCCGCCCGCGCTGGTCGCGTCCGCGGCGTCCGCCCTCGCTGGTCGCGTCCGCGGCGTCCGCCCGCGCTGGTCGCGTCCGCGGCGTCCGCCCGCGCTGGTCGCGTCCGCGGCGTCCGCCCTCGCTGGTCGCGTCCGCGGCGTCCGCCCTCGCTGGTCGCGTCCGCGGCGTCCGCCCTCGCTGGTCGCGTCCGCGGCGTCCGCCCTCGCTGGTCGCGTCCGCGGCGTCCGCCCGCGCTGGTCGCGTCCGCGGCGTCCGCCCTCGCTGGTCGCGTCCGCGGCGTCCGCCCTCGCTGGTCGCGTCCGCGGCGTCCGCCCTCGCTGGTCGCGTCCGCGGCGTCCGCCCTCGCTGGTCGCGTCCGCGGTGTCTGCCCTCGCTGGTCGCGTCCGCGGCGTCCGCCCTCGCTGGTCGCGTCCGCGGCGTCCGCCCTCGCTGGTCGCGTCCGCGGCGTCCGCCCGCGCTGGTCGCGTCCGCGGCGTCCGCCCTCGCTGGTCGCGTCCGCGGCGTCCGCCCTCGCTGGTCGCGTCCGCGGCGTCCGCCCCCGCTGGTCGCATCCGCGGAGGTCGCCCGTTCTCGTCGCGTCCGCGGCCGTCGTTCGTCGCGGGTGTGGCGTCCGCCCGCGATTAGGGTTTCGTCGGTCGCGGCGGTCGCCGATGCTCGTCGCGGGTGTGGCGTCCGCCCGCGATTAGGGTTCCGTCGCTCGTGCTGGCCGTTCCGACGGTCGCGCTGGTCGTTCCGACGGTTGCGCAGATCGTTCCGACGGTTGCGCGGATCGTTCCGACGGTTGGCGTGGCCGTTCCGACGGTTGATGGGTTAGTGGGAGAGAGGGGAGAGCCGCGAGAGGCGGAATTGACTGTAGAAAGGAGGGAGGGGGGCGCTGAAATTTAGCGCAAGGGGAGGGGGGGGGCGTGACGGCGTAGGGGCGCACTAGGCGCAAAGGGCGACGTAGTGTCGCGTGAGAGAGGGGGGCGTGATATAGCACGCGGTATGTGCGGTCCTTAGGATCGAGATGGTGTGAGCCGTAGTTGCTCTGAATACCATGTGAGAAAGTGTAAGAACAACCGATAGTTTCATTAGGAAGGGCATGGGTTTACATAGTTGAGCTAGGATGTAGGAGCCATGCCAACATTATTGGCCCCCACCAATAAGTTGGGTTGAGGAGTTATTGGGGGGACCAATAATGTTGACCAAAAGTGGGTCAACATTATTGGGGGGGCCAATAATCTCCCAACCCAACCTTGGGGGCCCAATAATTGGGCCAAGGTTGGGTTCCAACCTCAAACTAGGGTAAACCCTAGTTGTGCACCCAAACTAAGTTTGGGTGCCTATCTCTAGTCAAAGCTTATATGATGATGCAGGTTACAATGAAGATGGTAATCTGACAGAGGCATGAGGCAGGAGGGATGAGGCATGGGGCAGGAGGCATGAGGCATGAGGCATGAGGCATGAGGCATGAGGCATGAGGCAGGAGGCATGAGGCAGGAGGCATGAGGCAGGAGGCAGGAGGCATGAGGCATGAGGCATGAGGCATGAGGCATGAGGCATGAGGCATGAGGCATGAGGCATGAGGCATGAGGCATGAGGCATGAGGCATGAGGCATGAGGCATGAGGCATGAGGCATGAGGCATGAGGCATGAGGCATGAGGCATGAGGCATGAGGCATGAGGCATGAGGCATGAGGCATGAGGCATGAGGCATGAGGCATGAGGCATGAGGCATGAGGCATGAGGCATGAGGCATGAGGCAGGAGGCAGGAGGCAGGAGGCAGGAGGCATGAGGCATGAGGCATGAGGCATGAGGCATGAGGCATGAGGCATGAGGCATGAGGCATGAGGCATGAGGCATGAGGCATGAGGCATGAGGCATGAGGCATGAGGCATGAGGCATGAGGCAGGAGGCAGGAGGCAGGAGGCAGGAGGCATGAGGCATGAGGCATGAGGCATGAGGCATGAGGCATGAGGCATGAGGCATGAGGCATGAGGCATGAGGCATGAGGCATGAGGCATGAGGCATGAGGCATGAGGCATGAGGCATGAGGCATGAGGCATGAGGCATGAGGCATGAGGCATGAGGCATGAGGCAGGAGGCATGAGGCAGGAGGCAGGAGGCATGAGGCATGAGGCATGAGGCATGAGGCATGAGGCATGAGGCATGAGGCATGAGGCATGAGGCATGAGGCATGAGGCATGAGGCATGAGGCATGAGGCATAAGGCATGAGGCATGTCGCATGAGGCATGAGGCATGAGGCATGAGGCATGAGGCATGAGGCATGAGGCATGAGGCATGAGGCATGAGGCATGAGGCATGAGGCATGAGGCATGAGGCATGAGGCATGAGGCATGAGGCATGAGGCATGAGGCATGAGGCATGAGGCATGAGGCATGAGGCATGAGGCATGAGGCATGAGGCATGAGGCATGAGGCATGAGGCATGAGGCATGAGGCATGAGGCATGAGGCATGAGGCATGAGGCATGAGGCATGAGGCATGAGGCATGAGGCATGAGGCATGAGGCATGAGGCATGAGGCATGAGGCATGAGGCATGAGGCATGAGGCATGAGGCATGAGGCATGAGGCAGGAGGCAGGAGGCAGGAGGCAGGAGGCATGAGGCATGAGGCATGAGGCATGAGGCATGAGGCATGAGGCATGAGGCATGAGGCATGAGGCATGAGGCATGAGGCATGTCGCATGAGGCATGAGGCATGAGGCATGAGGCATGAGGCATGAGGCATGAGGCATGAGGCATGAGGCATGAGGCATGAGGCATGAGGCATGAGGCATGAGGCATGAGGCATGAGGCATGAGGCATGAGGCATGAGGCATGAGGCATGAGGCATGAGGCATGAGGCATGAGGCATGAGGCATGAGGCATGAGGCATGAGGCATGAGGCATGAGGCATGAGGCATGAGGCATGAGGCATGAGGCAGAAGGCATGAGGCATGAGGCATGAGGCATGAGGCATGAGGCATGAGGCATAAGGCATGAGGCAGGAGGCAGGAGGCATGAGGCATGAGGCATGAGGCAGGAGGCAGGAGGCAGGAGGCAGGAGGCAGGAGGCAGGAGGCAGGAGGCATGGAGCATGAGGCATGAGGCATGAGGCATGAGGCATGAGGCATGAGGCATGAGGCATGAGGCATGAGGCATGAGGCATGAGGCAGGAGGCATGAGGCAGGAGGCATGAGGCAGGAGGCAGGAGGCATGAGGCATGAGGCATGAGGCATGAGGCATGAGGCATGAGGCATGAGGCATGAGGCATGAGGCATGAGGCATGAGGCATGAGGCATGAGGCATGAGGCATGAGGCATGAGGCATGAGGCATGAGGCATGAGGCATGAGGCATGAGGCATGAGGCATGAGGCATGAGGCATGAGGCATGAGGCATGAGGCAGGAGGCATGAGGCATGAGGCAGGAGGCATGAGGCAGAAGGCATGAGGCATGAGGCATGAGGCATGAGGCATGAGGCATGAGGCATGAGGCATGAGGCATGAGGCATGAGGCATGAGGCATGAGGCATGAGGCATGAGGCATGAGGCATGAGGCATGAGGCATGAGGCATGAGGCATGAGGCATGAGGCATGAGGCATGAGGCATGAGGCATGAGGCATGAGGCATGAGGCATGAGGCATGAGGCATGAGGCATGAGGCATGAGGCATGAGGCATGAGGCATGAGGCATGAGGCATGAGGCATGAGGCATGAGGCATGAGGCATGAGGCATGAGGCATGAGGCATGAGGCAGGAGGCAGGAGGCAGGAGGCAGGAGGCATGAGGCATGAGGCATGAGGCATGAGGCATGAGGCATGAGGCATGAGGCATGAGGCATGAGGCATGAGGCATGTCGCATGAGGCATGAGGCATGAGGCATGAGGCATGAGGCATGAGGCATGAGGCATGAGGCATGAGGCATGAGGCATGAGGCATGAGGCATGAGGCATGAGGCATGAGGCATGAGGCATGAGGCATGAGGCATGAGGCATGAGGCATGAGGCATGAGGCATGAGGCATGAGGCATGAGGCATGAGGCATGAGGCATGAGGCATGAGGCATGAGGCATGAGGCATGAGGCATGAGGCATGAGGCATGAGGCATGAGGCATGAGGCAGAAGGCATGAGGCATGAGGCATGAGGCATGAGGCATGAGGCATGAGGCATAAGGCATGAGGCAGGAGGCAGGAGGCATGAGGCATGAGGCATGAGGCAGGAGGCAGGAGGCAGGAGGCAGGAGGCAGGAGGCAGGAGGCAGGAGGCATGGAGCATGAGGCATGAGGCATGAGGCATGAGGCATGAGGCATGAGGCATGAGGCATGAGGCATGAGGCATGAGGCATGAGGCATGAGGCATGAGGCATGAGGCATGAGGCATGAGGCATGAGGCATGAGGCATGAGGCATGAGGCATGAGGCATGAGGCATGAGGCATGAGGCATGAGGCATGAGGCATGAGGCATGAGGCATGAGGCATGAGGCATGAGGCATGAGGCATGAGGCATGAGGCATGAGGCATGAGGCATGAGGCATGAGGCATGAGGCATGAGGCATGAGGCATGAGGCATGAGGCATGAGGCATGAGGCAGGAGGCATGAGGCATGAGGCAGGAGGCATGAGGCAGAAGGCATGAGGCATGAGGCATGAGGCATGAGGCATGAGGCATGAGGCATGAGGCATGAGGCATGAGGCATGAGGCATGAGGCATGAGGCATGAGGCATGAGGCATGAGGCATGAGGCATGAGGCATGAGGCATGAGGCATGAGGCATGAGGCATGAGGCAGGAGGAATGAGGCAGGAGGAATGAGGCATGAGGCATGAGGCATGAGGCATGAGGCATGAGGCATGAGGCATGAGGCATGAGGCATGAGGCATGAGGCATGAGGCATGAGGCAGGAGGCATGAGGCAGGAGGCATGAGGCAGGAGGCATGAGGCATGAGGCAGGAGGCATGTCGCATGAGGCATGAGGCATGAGGCATGAGGCATGAGGCATGAGGCATGAGGCATGAGGCATGAGGCATGAGGCATGAGGCATGAGGCATGAGGCATGAGGCATGAGGCATGAGGCATGAGGCAGGAGGCAGGAGGCATGAGGCATGAAGCATGTGGCATGAGGCATGAGGCATGAGGCATGAGGCATGAGGCATGAGGCATGAGGCATGAGGCATGAGGCAGGAGGCATGAGGCAGGAGGCAGGAGGCATGAGGCATGAGGCATGAGGCATGAGGCATGAGGCATGAGGCATGAGGCATGAGGCATGAGGCATGAGGCATGAGGCATGAGGCATGAGGCATGAGGCATGAGGCATGAGGCATGAGGCATGAGGCATGAGGCATGAGGCATGAGGCATGAGGCATGAGGCATGAGGCATGTCGCATGAGGCATGAGGCATGAGGCATGAGGCATGAGGCATGAGGCATGAGGCATGAGGCATGAGGCATGAGGCATGAGGCATGAGGCATGAGGCATGAGGCATGAGGCATGAGGCATGAGGCATGAGGCATGAGGCATGAGGCATGAGGCATGAGGCATGAGGCATGAGGCATGAGGCATGAGGCATGAGGCATGAGGCATGAGGCATGAGGCATGAGGCATGAGGCATGAGGCATGAGGCATGAGGCATGAGGCATGAGGCATGAGGCATGAGGCATGAGGCATGAGGCATGAGGCATGAGGCATGAGGCATGAGGCATGAGGCATGAGGCATGAGGCATGAGGCATGAGGCATGAGGCATGAGGCATGAGGCATGAGCCAGGAGGCAGGAGGCATGAGGCATGAGGCATGAGGCATGAGGCATGAGGCAGAAGGCATGAGGCATGAGGCATGAGGCAGGCATGAGCCAGGAGGCAGGAGGCAGGAGGCATGAGGCATGAGGCATGAGGCATGAGGCATGAGGCATGAGGCATGAGGCATGAGGCATGTCGCATGAGGCATGACGCAGGAGGCATGAGGCATGAGGCATGAGGCATGAGGCAGGGGGCATGAGGCATGAGGCATGAGGCATGAGGCATGAGGCATGAGGCATGAGGCATGAGGCATGTCGCATGAGGCATGAGGCAGGAGGCAGGAGGCATGAGGCATGAGGCATGAGGCATGAGGCATGAGGCATGAGGCATGAGGCATGAGGCATGAGGCATGAGGCATGAGGCATGAGGCATGAGGCATGAGGCATGAGGCATGAGGCAGAAGGCATGAGGCATGAGGCATGAGGCATGAGGCATGAGGCATGAGGCATGAGGCATGAGGCATGAGGCATGAGGCATGAGGCATGAGGCATGAGGCATGAGGCATGAGGCATGAGGCATGAGGCATGAGGCATGAGGCATGAGGCATGAGGCATGAGGCATGAGGCATGAGGCATGAGGCATGAGGCATGAGGCATGAGGCATGAGGCATGAGGCATGAGGCATGAGGCAGGAGGCATGAGGCATGAGGGATGAGGCATGAGGCATGAGGCAGGAGGCAGGAGGCATGAGGCATCAGGCAGGAGGCATGAGGCATGAGGCATGAGGCATGAGGCATGAGGCATGAGGCATGAGGCATGAGGCATGAGGCATGAGGCATGAGGCATGAGGCATGAGGCATGAGGCATGAGGCAGACGGCATGAGGCATGAGGCATGAGGCATGAGGCATGAGGCATGAGGCATGAGGCATGAGGCATGAGGCATGAGGCATGAGGCATGAGGCATGAGGCATGAGGCATGAGGCATGAGGCATGAGGCATGAGGCATGAGGCATGAGGCATGAGGCATGAGGCATGAGGCATGAGGCATGAGGCATGAGGCATGAGGCATGAGGCATGAGGCAGGAGGCATGAGGCAGGAGGCAGGAGGCATGAGGCATGAGGCATGAGGCATGAGGCATGAGGCATGAGGCATGAGGCATGAGGCATGAGGCATGAGGCATGAGGCATGAGGCATGAGGCATGAGGCATGAGGCATGAGGCATGAGGCATGAGGCATGAGGCATGAGGCATGAGGCATGAGGCATGAGGCATGAGGCATGAGGCATGAGGCATGAGGCATGAGGCATGAGGCATGAGGCATGAGGCATGAGGCATGAGGCATGAGGCATGAGGCATGAGGCATGAGGCATGAGGCATGAGGCATGAGGCATGAGGCATGAGGCATGAGGCATGAGGCATGAGGCATGAGGCATGAGGCATGAGGCATGAGGCATGAGGCATGAGGCATGAGGCATGAGGCATGAGGCATGAGGCATGAGGCATGAGGCATGAGGCATGAGGCATGAGGCATGAGGCATGAGGCATGAGGCATGAGGCATGAGGCATGAGGCATGAGGCATGAGGCATGAGGCATGAGGCATGAGGCATGAGGCATGAGGCATGAGGCATGAGGCATGAGGCATGAGGCATGAGGCATGAGGCATGAGGCATGAGGCATGAGGCATGAGGCATGAGGCATGAGGCATGAGGCATGAGGCATGAGGCATGAGGCATGAGGCATGAGGCATGAGGCATGAGGCATGAGGCATGAGGCATGAGGCATGAGGCATGAGGCATGAGGCATGAGGCATGAGGCATGAGGCATGAGGCATGAGGCATGAGGCATGAGGCATGAGGCATGAGGCAGAAGGCATGAGGCATGAGGCATGAGGCATGAGGCATGAGGCATGAGGCATGAGGCATGAGGCATGAGGCATGAGGCATGAGGCATGAGGCATGAGACATGAGGCCGGAGGCAGGAGGAATGAGGCATGAGGCATGAGGCATGAGGCATGAGGCATGAGGCATGAGGCATGAGGCATGAGGCATGAGGCATGAGGCATGAGGCATGAGGCATGAGGCATGAGGCATGAGGCATGAGGCATGAGGCATGAGGCATGAGGCATGAGGCATGAGGCATGAGGCAGGAGGCATGAGGCATGAGGCAGGAGGCAGGAGGTATGAGGCATGAGGCATGAGGCATGAGGCATGAGGCATGAGGCATGAGGCATGAGGCATGAGGCATGAGGCATGAGGCATGAGGCATGAGGCATGAGGCATGAGGCATGAGGCATGAGGCATGAGGCAGGAGGCATGAGGCATGAGGCATGTCGCATGAGGCATGAGGCATGAGGCATGAGGCATGAGGCATGAGGCATGAGGCATGAGGCATGAGGTGTCAGATTACCATCTTCATTGTAACCTGCATCATCATATAAGCTTTGACTAGAGATAGGCACCCAAACTTAGTTTGGGTGCACAACTAGGGTTTACCCTAGTTTGAGGTTGGAACCCAACCTTGGCCCAATTATTGGGCCCCCAAGGTTGGGTTGGGAGATTATTGGCCCCCCCAATAATGTTGACCCACTTTTGGTCAACATTATTGGTCCCCCCAATAACTCCTCAACCCAACTTATTGGTGGGGGCCAATAATGTTGGCATGGCTCCTACATCCTAGCTCAACTATGTAAACCCATGCCCTTCCTAATGAAACTATCGGTTGTTCTTACACTTTCTCACATGGTATTCAGAGCAACTACGGCTCACACCATCTCGATCCTAAGGACCGCACATACCGCGTGCCATATCACGCCCCCCTCTCTCACGCGACACTACGTCGCCCTTTGCGCCTAGTGCGCCCCTACGCCGTCACGCCCCCCCCTCCCCTTGCGCTAAATTTCAGCGCCCCCCTCCCTCCTTTCTACAGTCAATTCCGCCTCTCGCGGCTCTCCCCTCTCTCCCACTAACCCATCAACCGTCGGAACGGCCACGCCAACCGTCGGAACGATCCGCGCAACCGTCGGAACGATCTGCGCAACCGTCGGAACGACCAGTGCGACCGTCGGGACGGCCAGCACGAGCGACGGAACCCTAATCGCGGGCGGACGCCACACCCGCGACGAGCATCGGCGACCGCCGCGACGACGACGAAACCCTAATCGCGGGCGGACGCCACACCCGCGACGAACGACGGCCGCGGACGCGACGAGAACGGGCGACCGCCGCGGACGCGACCAGCGGGGGCGGACGCCGCGGACGCGACCAGCGAGGGCGGACGCCGCGGACGCGACCAGCGAGGGCGGACGCCGCGGACGCGACCAGCGCGGGCGGACGCCGCGGACGCGACCAGCGAGGGCGGACGCCGCGGACGCGACCAGCGAGGGCGGACGCCGCGGACGCGACCAGCGAGGGCAGACACCGCGGACGCGACCAGCGAGGGCGGACGCCGCGGACGCGACCAGCGAGGGCGGACGCCGCGGACGCGACCAGCGAGGGCGGACGCCGCGGACGCGACCAGCGCGGGCGGACGCCGCGGACGCGACCAGCGAGGGCGGACGCCGCGGACGCGACCAGCGAGGGCGGACGCCGCGGACGCGACCAGCGAGGGCGGACGCCGCGGACGCGACCAGCGAGGGCGGACGCCGCGGACGCGACCAGCGCGGGCGGACGCCGCGGACGCGACCAGCGAGGGCGGACGCCGCGGACGCGACCAGCGAGGGCGGACGCCGCGGACGCGACCAGCGCGGGCGGACGCCGCGGACGCGACCAGCGCGGGCGGACGTCACGGACGCGACCAGCGAGGGCGACGCTGCGGACACGACCAGCGCGGGCGGACGCCGCGGACGCGACCAGCGAAGGCGACCGCTGCGGACGCGTCCAGGAGCAGCCGCGTGTCGTCAAGGCACAGCTGCAGGCGACGAGGCGCAGCCGCGGGCGACGAGACGCAGCCGCGGGCGACAAGGGGCAGCCGCGGGTGACGAAGCGCTGCCGCACGCAACGTGACCGCGCCACCCCTCCAGGTGGTGTCGTCTTTGACCGCACCCGCCCTCCAGCCGGTGTCGTCACCCTCTCCCCCCCCCTCCTCCCCCCTCATGGCGGACGACTCTACTCCCATTGAACTCGGAGCTATCGATAAGCTCGAACTCCTCCATGACACTACGGCCGTGAACTGGGCGTCGTTTGAGGACACACTTCACACCCACCTTGGCTCTGTCATTGTTCAAGACTACTGTCTTCTTGATGTAGTTCTTGAGCACCCTAACGGCCTTCCACCCGTCCCCCCTCCTCCTCTTGAGCCTCCTCCTCCTGATGCCCCTCCTCCCCCAGAGCCTCTGTCTGATCCCCCTCGTGCCCCAGTTCATGATGACAACCCAGATCGATGGGCGGCCAACTTGAACAACTACAACAAGCTTCGCGATGCCTACACCATCCAGCGTGAGGCGCACCGTGCTGCTGAGAAGGCTCACGCTGATGCTACTGCGCGTATCCTCTCCTACGCACAGGATGAGAAAGACTATGCTGATGAACTTCGCAAGTTCAACAAGGATACTGCAGCATGGCGAATTGCGGATCGCCGCGCTCTAGCCATTATCTTCTCCTGCATCCCTTCCCATCTCAAACGTGACCTCCGCCCCACCTCCTCCTCTGGCCTCTGGAAAACCCTGTCCACTCAGTACGACCGACAGGACCTTCGCTCTCTCCTTGCTCTCTTTCGCAAATTTCAAGACACCACTCTTGACTCATCCCCCACTGCTGCTGCCTTCACTCGGCGCCTCATCGACACTGCGCAACGTCTCAACGACCGCGGCATTGTCATTCATGAATCACTTCTCACTGCACGCATCCTCGACTGCCTTCCACCCACATACGATACCTACCGCATCACCTTTACCTCTAGGTACCGCCATCCTCCTCCTGTGGCCGACACAATCGACTGGCTCCTTGACAGCGAAGCGGACATCCAACGTGACTCCACCACCATCAATGCTATCCAGGCTCGCAAAACTCCCGCAGGCAACCACAGCAGCGGCGGAGGTAGCGGCTCAAGCGGTACTGGCGGTGGCGGTGGTGGACGAGGTGGTGGGCGAGGCGGTGGACGCGGTGGTGGTCGTGGTGGCGGCCGTGGTGGGCGTGGCAAAAACCCCTCTCCCTCGGGTACCCTTCCCCCGTGTCAGTACATCATTCGCTATGGCTCCAACAAAGGTCAGCCTTGCGCTCAAACCACTCACACCACTGACACGTGCTTCAAAGCCCTCACTGATGAGTGGTTTGCACGTGGCAATGTCGGCACCCCACCTCGATGGAACACCATCTTCCCGCGCCCCTCTCTCCATGACATACGCACTCTCCCCGCCTATCAACCCTCCACCCCTAATCTTCACAATGTCCTCACTGAGCATCTCCCACCTCATATCCTCCAGCAAGTTCAACATCTTCTCCCTTCATCTCCTCCCACTCCCACCCCTCCCACCCCTCCCATTCCCCCTTCACCCACACCTCCTCCTCAAGCCCCTCCCCCCCACTATCCTCCGCCCTATACCGGCTGGCCATACCCTCCTTATCCACCTCCTCAATACGGCCCTGTGCTTCCTCCACCTGCTACCACTCCTACTGACCAGCCCTCCTCCTCCTCCAATCCTCCTGGCTTCACTCCGTTCCCTTCTGCTGGATTCATAGGACATGTTAGCACTGCTTCTCCTGCTCCTTCAATGTATGCCCATGCTATTAATGAGACATCCTTCCAGTATTCCGCTTCTTCCTCCTCCTCTACACTCCTTGAGTTCATTCTTGACAGCGGCGCTACACACACTGTCCTTCGGGACGCAGGCACACTAGTCCCCCTCCCCACTCCCTCCACCATTTACGGAGCCGACTTCAGCTTCACCATCACAAGTCGACACACCTCCACTCTCCCCTGCCCCATCTTCCCCTCAGGCACAGTCACAGGTCTACACGTCCCCTCCCTACGCAACAATCTGGTAGCACTTCGTGACCTCCCAAGGTTAGGTGTCACCGCCATCTTCCCCGGACATGCACTTCACTGCGACCTCTTTCACACCATCACTGGTCGCTTCATCTGTCGTATTCCCCTCTGCCCACACACAAACCTGTACACATACCGCACCCCTCGCCCCTCCATCCACCAACTCACCACTCCCACCTTACTTCCCCCTCACTCCCTTCCCCCCTCCCCTCTCCCCCCCCTCCTCCCCTCCCCTTCTTCCCCCCTTCCCTTCCCTCCCCTCCTCCCCCCCTCCTCTTGCCTCCCCTCCCCCTCCCTCCTCCCCCTCCCCTCCCTCCTCCCCCTCCCCTCCCTCCTCCCCCTCCTGTCACTGTCGTGACCTTACCCATCCCGCCGTCCTCCTTCACCATCGCTTGGGTCATCCCAACGTTGCCACCCTTCGTCAATCTGTCTCCTCTCAACTTCTTGAAGGACTTCCCCTCACCCTCCCCCCTCTCCCCCCGTCGCCCTCCCCTCCCTGCTCAGTTTGCGTTGAAAGCAAACTAAAGCAAGCCCCCCACAAGAGCCATCCCTCCTTCTCTCCCCAACCCATTGATCTCGTCCACATGGACCTCTGGGGCCCCAATCCCACCCCCACCAGGCAAGGTCATCGCTACCTGCTCATACTGGTAGATGACCACAGTCGGTACTCCACTGTCTCTCTCCTTCGCAAGAAGGCGGAGGCCCCGGCTGCCATTATTGCCTGGGCTGAACAAGCACGCACCCATTTCAAACGCCCTGTCTCTCGCTTCCATTCCGATGGCGGCGGTGAGTTCCTTAACCGGATGCTTTCCTCCTACTGCTCCACCCATGGCATTATCCACACCTACACCCTTCCTCATTCCCCTCAGCAAAATGGTGTGGCGGAGAGCAGGGTTCGGGAGGTCACCAAGACCGCTCGATGCCTCATGGTCCATGCCTCCTGCCCGCCTTCTCTGTGGGGTTATGCTATCCTCCACGCCGCCATCCTCACTAATCTCTACCCCCATCCCTCACGGCCCACCACTACTCCCACCGAACTCTGGACCTCCACTAAACCCGACATCTCCCCCCTGCGCGTGTGGGGCTCCAAGGCGTATGTTCTCATACACCCTGAGGACCGTTCACGTGCAGCTGGGAAACTTGCCTCCCGCACCCTCCCTTGCATCTTCATTGGTCATAACCCCACCTCCCCGGACTACCTCTTCCTCCACCCCCCCTCAGGTCGTCTCATTCGTAGTCGGGATGTGGTTTTTGATGAAGCCAATCCGTACTACACCTCCCCCTCCGCCCCTAACCCCCTCCCCCTCACCATATGTCCCCTCCAGCCACTCCTGTCACCTCCCCTCATCCCTATGCAGAACTCGTTGGGGCCCTGATGTACGCCATGGTCTGCACTCGTCCCGACCTTGCATACCCCGTCAGTGTCCTGGCGCGGTTTGTTGGCACTGGCAGGCATGGTGAGGAGCACTGGAAGGCGGCCATGCGTGTTCTGCGCTACCTCCAAGGCACAAAGGACTATGGCCTCACGCTTGGTGGTGTGGACCCACCTGTTCTTCAAGGCTTCAGTGACTCATCTTGGGCGGATGCACAGCCGGACCATCGCAGTTCTCAAGGATATGGCTTCTCCCTTGGGAGCGGCCTCATCAGCTGGCGCTCCACTCGCTCCTCCTCCGTCGCCCTCTCCTCCTGCGAAGCCGAGCTGTACGCAGTCACCATGGCGGCTCAAGAGGCACGCTGGCTTAGCTATCTTCTCACCGACCTTGGCTCACCACAGCCCTGCCCCACCCTGTGGTGTGACAACGATAGTACCATCCACCTCACCAAGGAGGCCGTCTTTCATGGTCGCTCCAAACACATCGAACTCCGCTACTACTTTGTCCGCGATCTTGTGCAAGATGGTCACATCACTGTTCGTAAAATCGACTCGTCCGCCAACCTCGCTGACCTCTTCACCAAGGCTCTCCATCGCTCTAACCACTCTGCGCTCCTGCGCCTTCAGGGACTTGCTCCCCGCGGTGGCTGATTCAGGGGTTGTTGCGTTCTCTCTTCCAAAGCCTATGGATTTCTGCAGGTTAAGGGGTTGTGTCAGATTACCATCTTCATTGTAACCTGCATCATCATATAAGCTTTGACTAGAGATAGGCACCCAAACTTAGTTTGGGTGCACAACTAGGGTTTACCCTAGTTTGAGGTTGGAACCCAACCTTGGCCCAATTATTGGGCCCCCAAGGTTGGGTTGGGAGATTATTGGCCCCCCCAATAATGTTGACCCACTTTTGGTCAACATTATTGGTCCCCCCAATAACTCCTCAACCCAACTTATTGGTGGGGGCCAATAATGTTGGCATGGCTCCTACATCCTAGCTCAACTATGTAAACCCATGCCCTTCCTAATGAAACTATCGGTTGTTCTTACACTTTCTCACATGAGGCATGAGGCATGAGGCATGAGGCATGAGGCAGGAGGCATGAGGCATGAGGCAGGAGGCAGGAGGTATGAGGCATGAGGCATGAGGCATGAGGCATGAGGCATGAGGCATGAGGCATGAGGCATGAGGCATGAGGCATGAGGCATGAGGCATGAGGCATGAGGCATGAGGCATGAGGCATGAGGCATGAGGCATGAGGCATGAGGCATGAGGCATGAGGCATGAGGCATGAGGCATGAGGCAGGAGGCATGAGGCAGGAGGCATGAGGCATGAGGCATGTCGCATGAGGCAGGAGGCTTGAGGCATGAGGCATGAGGCAGAAGGCATGAGGCATGAGGCATGAGGCATGAGGCATGAGGCATGAGGCATGAGGCATGAGGCATGAGGCATGAGGCATGAGGCATGAGGCATGAGGCATGAGGCATGAGGCATGAGGCATGAGGCATGAGGCATGAGGCATGAGGCATGAGGCATGAGGCATGAGGCATGAGGCATGAGGCATGAGGCATGAGGCATGAGGCATGAGGCATGAGGCATGAGGCATGAGGCATGAGGCATGAGGCATGAGGCATGAGGCATGAGGCATGAGGCATGAGGCATGAGGCATGAGGCATGAGGCATGAGGCATGAGGCATGAGGCATGAGGCATGAGGCATGTCGCATGAGGCATGAGGCATGAGGCATGAGGCATGAGGCATGAGGCATGAGGCATGAGGCATGAGCCATGAGCCATGAGGCATGAGGCATGAGGCATGAGGCATGAGGCATGAGGCATGAGGCATGAGGCATGAGGCATGAGGCATGAGGCATGAGGCATGAGGCATGAGGCATGAGGCATGAGGCATGAGGCATGAGGCATGAGGCATGAGGCATGAGGCATGAGGCAGGAGGCAGGAGGCATGAGGCATGAGGCATGAGGCATGAGGCATGAGGCATGAGGCATGAGGCATGAGGCATGAGGCATGTCGCATGAGGCATGAGGCATGAGGCATGAGGCATGAGGCATGAGGCATGAGGCATGAGGCATGAGGCATGAGCCATGAGCCATGAGGCATGAGGCATGAGGCATGAGGCATGAGGCATGAGGCATGAGGCATGAGGCATGAGGCATGAGGCATGAGGCATGAGGCATGAGGCATGAGGCATGAGGCATGAGGCATGAGGCAGGAGGCAGGAGGCAGGAGGCAGGAGGCATGAGGCATGAGGCATGAGGCATGAGGCATGAGGCATGAGGCATGAGGCATGAGGCATGAGGCATGAGGCATGAGGCATGAGGCATGAGGCATGAGGCATGAGGCATGAGCCAGGAGGCAGGAGGCAGGAGGCATGAGGCATGAGGCATGAGGCATGAGGCATGAGGCATAAGGCAGGAGGCATGAGGCATGAGGCATGAGGCAGGAGGCAGGAGGCAGGAGGCAGGAGGCATGAGGCATGAGGCATGAGGCATGAGGCATGAGGCATGAGGCATGAGGCATGAGGCATGAGGCATGTCGCATGAGGCATGACGCAGGAGGCATGAGGCATGAGGCATGAGGCATGAGGCATGAGGCATGAGGCATGAGGCATGAGGCATGAGGCATGAGGCATGAGGCATAAGGCATGTCGCATGAGGCATGAGGAAGGAGGCATGAGGCATGAGGCATGAGGCATGAGGCATGAGGCATGAGGCATGAGGCATGAGGCATGAGGCATGAGGCATGAGGCATGAGGCATGAGGCATGAGGCATGAGGCATGAGGCATGAGGCAGAAGGCATGAGGCATGAGGCATGAGGCATGAGGCATGAGGCATGAGGCATGAGGCATGAGGCATGAGGCATGAGGCATGAGGCATGAGGCATGAGGCATGAGGCATGAGGCATGAGGCATGAGGCATGAGGCATGAGGCATGAGGCATGAGGCATGAGGCATGAGGCATGAGGCATGAGGCATGAGGCATGAGGCATGAGGCATGAGGCATGAGGCATGAGGCATGAGGCATGAGGCATGAGGCATGAGGCATGAGGCATGAGGCATGAGGCATGAGGCATGAGGCATGAGGCATGAGGCATGAGGCATGAGGCATGAGGCATGAGGCATGAGGCATGAGGCATGAGGCATGAGGCATGAGGCATGAGGCATGAGGCATGAGGCATGAGGCATGAGGCATGAGGCATGAGGCATGAGGCATGAGGCAGAAGGCATGAGGCATGAGGCATGAGGCATGAGGCATGAGGCATGAGGCATGAGGCATGAGGCATGAGGCATGAGGCATGAGGCATGAGGCATGAGGCATGAGGCATGAGGCATGAGGCATGAGGCATGAGGCATGAGGCATGAGGCATGAGGCATGAGGCATGAGGCATGAGGCATGAGGCATGAGGCATGAGGCATGAGGCATGAGGCATGAGGCATGAGGCATGAGGCATGAGGCATGAGGCATGAGGCATGAGGCATGAGGCATGAGGCATGAGGCATGAGGCATGAGGCATGAGGCATGAGGCATGAGGCATGAGGCATGAGGCATGAGGCATGAGGCATGAGGCATGAGGCATGAGGCATGAGGCATGAGGCATGAGGCATGAGGCATGAGGCATGAGGCATGAGGCATGAGGCATGAGGCATGAGGCATGAGGCATGAGGCATGAGGCATGAGGCATGAGGCATGAGGCATGAGGCATGAGGCATGAGGCATGAGGCATGAGGCATGAGGCATGAGGCATGAGGCATGAGGCATGAGGCATGAGGCATGAGGCATGAGGCATGAGGCATGAGGCATGAGGCATGAGGCATGAGGCATGAGGCATGAGGCATGAGGCATGAGGCATGAGGCATGAGGCATGAGGCATGAGGCATGAGGCATGAGGCATGAGGCATGAGGCATGAGGCATGAGGCATGAGGCATGAGGCATGAGGCATGAGGCATGAGGCATGAGGCATGAGGCATGAGGCATGAGGCATGAGGCATGAGGCATGAGGCATGAGGCATGAGGCATGAGGCATGAGGCATGAGGCATGAGGCATGAGGCATGAGGCATGAGGCATGAGGCATGAGGCATGAGGCATGAGGCATGAGGCATGAGGCATGAGGCATGAGGCATGAGGCATGAGGCATGAGGCATGAGGCATGAGGCATGAGGCATGAGGCATGAGGCATGAGGCATGAGGCAGGAGGCATGAGGCAGAAGGCATGAGGCATGAGGCATGAGGCATGAGGCATGAGGCATGAGGCATGAGGCATGAGGCACGAGGCAGGAGGCATGAGGCATGAGGCATGAGGCATGAGGCATGAGGCATGAGGCATGAGGCATGAGGCATGAGGCATGAGGCATGAGGCATGAGGCATGAGGCATGAGGCATGAGGCATGAGGCATGAGGCATGAGGCATGAGGCATGAGGCATGAGGCATGAGGCATGAGGCATGAGGCATGAGGCATGAGGCATGAGGCATGAGGCATGAGGCATGAGGCATGAGGCATGAGGCATGAGGCATGAGGCATGAGGCATGAGGCATGAGGCATGAGGCATGAGGCATGAGGCATGAGGCATGAGGCATGAGGCATGAGGCATGAGGCAGGAGGCAGGAGGCATGAGGCATGTCGCATGAGGCATGAGGCATGAGGCATGAGGCATGAGGCATGAGGCATGAGGCATGAGGCATGAGGCATGAGGCATGAGGCATGAGGCATGAGGCATGAGGCAGGAGGCAGGAGGCATGAGGCATGAGGCAGGAGGTATGAGGCATGAGGCATGAGGCATGAGGCATGAGGCATGAGGCATGAGGCATGAGGCATGAGGCATGAGGCATGAGGCATGAGGCATGAGGCATGAGGCATGAGGCATGAGGCATGAGGCATGAGGCATGAGGCATGAGGCATGAGGCATGAGGCATGAGGCATGAGGCATGAGGCAGGAGGCATGAGGCAGGAGGCATGAGGCATGAGGCATGTCGCATGAGGCATGAGGCATGAGGCATGAGGCATGAGGCAGAAGGCATGAGGCAGAAGGCATGAGGCATGAGGCATGAGGCATGAGGCATGAGGCATGAGGCATGAGGCATGAGGCATGAGGCATGAGGCATGAGGCATGAGGCATGAGGCATGAGGCATGAGGCATGAGGCATGAGGCATGAGGCATGAGGCATGAGGCATGAGGCATGAGGCATGAGGCATGAGGCATGAGGCATGAGGCATGAGGCATGAGGCATGAGGCATGAGGCATGAGGCATGAGGCATGAGGCATGAGGCATGAGGCATGAGGCATGAGGCATGAGGCATGAGGCATGAGGCATGAGGCATGAGGCATGAGGCATGAGGCATGAGGCATGAGGCATGAGGCATGAGGCATGAGGCATGAGGCATGAGGCATGAGGCATGAGGCATGAGGCATGAGGCATGAGGCATGAGGCATGAGGCATGAGGCATGAGGCATGAGGCATGAGGCATGAGGCATGAGGCATGAGGCATGAGGCATGAGGCATGAGGCATGAGGCATGAGGCATGAGGCATGAGGCATGAGGCATGAGGCATGAGGCATGAGGCATGAGGCATGAGGCATGAGGCATGAGGCATGAGGCATGAGGCATGAGGCATGAGGCATGAGGCAGAGGCAGGAGGCATGAGGCATGAGGCATGAGGCATGAGGCATGAGGCATGAGGCATGAGGCATGAGGCATGAGGCATGAGGCATGAGGCATGAGGCATGAGGCATGAGGCATGAGGCATGAGGCATGAGGCATGAGGCATGAGGCATGAGGCATGAGGCATGAGGCATGAGGCATGAGGCATGAGGCATGAGGCATGAGGCATGAGGCATGAGGCATGAGGCATGAGGCATGAGGCATGAGGCATGAGGCATGAGGCATGAGGCATGAGGCATGAGGCATGAGGCATGAGGCATGAGGCATGAGGCATGAGGCATGAGGCATGAGGCATGAGGCATGAGGCATGAGGCATGAGGCATGAGGCATGAGGCATGAGGCATGAGGCATGAGGCATGAGGCATGAGGCATGAGGCATGAGGCATGAGGCATGAGGCATGAGGCATGAGGCATGAGGCATGAGGCATGAGGCATGAGGCATGAGGCATGAGGCATGAGGCATGAGGCATGAGGCATGAGGCATGAGGCATGAGGCATGAGGCATGAGGCATGAGGCATGAGGCATGAGGCATGAGGCATGAGGCATGAGGCATGAGGCATGAGGCATGAGGCATGAGGCATGAGGCATGAGGCATGAGGCATGAGGCATGAGGCATGAGGCATGAGGCATGAGGCATGAGGCATGAGGCATGAGGCATGAGGCATGAGGCATGAGGCATGAGGCATGAGGCATGAGGCATGAGGCATGAGGCATGAGGCATGAGGCATGAGGCATGAGGCATGAGGCATGAGGCATGAGGCATGAGGCATGAGGCATGAGGCATGAGGCATGAGGCATGAGGCATGAGGCATGAGGCATGAGGCATGAGGCATGAGGCATGAGGCATGAGGCATGAGGCATGAGGCATGAGGCATGAGGCATGAGGCATGAGGCATGAGGTATGAGGCATGAGGCAGAAGGCATGAGGCATGAGGCATGAGGCATGAGGCATGAGGCATGAGGCATGAGGCATGAGGCATGAGGCATGAGGCATGAGGCATGAGGCATGAGGCATGAGGCATGAGGCATGAGGCATGAGGCATGAGGCATGAGGCATGAGGCATGAGGCATGAGGCATGAGGCATGAGGCATGAGGCATGAGGCATGAGGCATGAGGCATGAGGCATGAGGCATGAGGCATGAGGCATGAGGCATGAGGCATGAGGCATGAGGCATGAGGCATGAGGCATGAGGCATGAGGCATGAGGCATGAGGCATGAGGCATGAGGCATGAGGCATGAGGCATGAGGCATGAGGCATGAGGCATGAGGCATGAGGCATGAGGCATGAGGCATGAGGCATGAGGCATGAGGCAGAAGGCAGGAGGCATGAGGCATGAGGCATGAGGCATGAGGCATGAGGCATGAGGCATGAGGCATGAGGCATGAGGCATGAGGCATGAGGCATGAGGCATGAGGCATGAGGCATGAGGCATGAGGCATGAGGCATGAGGCATGAGGCAGGAGGCAGGAGGAATGAGCCATGAGGCATGAGGCATGAGGCATGAGGCATGAGGCATGAGGCATGAGGCATGAGGCATGAGGCATGAGGCATGAGGCATGAGGCATGAGGCATGAGGCATGAGGCATGAGGCATGAGGCATGAGGCATGAGGCATGAGGCATGAGGCATGAGGCATGAGGCATGAGGCATGAGGCATGAGGCATGAGGCATGAGGCATGAGGCATGAGGCATGAGGCATGAGGCATGAGGCATGAGGCATGAGGCATGAGGCATGAGGCATGAGGCATGAGGCATGAGGCATGAGGCATGAGGCATGAGGCATGAGGCATGAGGCATGAGGCATGAGGCATGAGGCATGAGGCATGAGGCATGAGGCATGAGGCAGGAGGCATGAGGCATGAGGCAGGAGGTATGAGGCATGAGGCATGAGGCATGAGGCATGAGGCATGAGGCATGAGGCATGAGGCATGAGGCATGAGGCATGAGGCATGAGGCATGAGGCAGGAGGCATGAGGCATGAGGCAGGAGGCAGGAGGTATGAGGCATGAGGCATGAGGCATGAGGCATGAGGCATGAGGCATGAGGCATGAGGCATGAGGCAGAAGGCAGGAGGCATGAGGCATGAGGCATGAGGCATGAGGCATGAGGCATGAGGCATGAGGCATGAGGCATGAGGCATGAGGCATGAGGCATGAGGCATGAGGCATGAGGCATGAGGCATGAGGCATGAGGCATGAGGCATGAGGCATGAGGCAGGAGGCAGGAGGAATGAGCCATGAGGCATGAGGCATGAGGCATGAGGCATGAGGCATGAGGCATGAGGCATGAGGCATGAGGCATGAGGCATGAGGCATGAGGCATGAGGCATGAGGCATGAGGCATGAGGCATGAGGCATGAGGCATGAGGCATGAGGCATGAGGCATGAGGCATGAGGCATGAGGCATGAGGCATGAGGCATGAGGCATGAGGCATGAGGCATGAGGCATGAGGCATGAGGCATGAGGCATGAGGCATGAGGCATGAGGCATGAGGCATGAGGCATGAGGCATGAGGCATGAGGCATGAGGCATGAGGCATGAGGCATGAGGCATGAGGCATGAGGCATGAGGCATGAGGCATGAGGCATGAGGCATGAGGCATGAGGCATGAGGCATGAGGCAGGAGGCATGAGGCATGAGGCAGGAGGTATGAGGCATGAGGCATGAGGCATGAGGCATGAGGCATGAGGCATGAGGCATGAGGCATGAGGCATGAGGCATGAGGCATGAGGCATGAGGCATGAGGCATGAGGCATGAGGCATGAGGCATGAGGCAAGAGGCATGAGGCATGAGGCATGTCGCATGAGGCATGAGGCATGAGGCATGAGGCATGAGGCATGAGGCATGAGGCATGAGGCATGAGGCATGAGGCATGAGGCATGAGGCATGAGGCATGAGGCAGGAGGCATGAGGCATGAGGCAGGAGGCAGGAGGTATGAGGCATGAGGCATGAGGCATGAGGCATGAGGCATGAGGCATGAGGCATGAGGCATGAGGCATGAGGCATGAGGCATGAGGCATGAGGCATGAGGCATGAGGCATGAGGCATGAGGCATGAGGCATGAGGCATGAGGCATGAGGCATGAGGCATGAGGCATGAGGCATGAGGCATGAGGCATGAGGCATGAGGCATGAGGCATGAGGCATGAGGCATGAGGCATGAGGCATGAGGCATGAGGCATGAGGCATGAGGCATGAGGCATGAGGCATGAGGCATGAGGCATGAGGCATGAGGCATGAGGCATGAGGCATGAGGCATGAGGCATGAGGCATGAGGCATGAGGCATGAGGCATGAGGCATGAGGCATGAGGCAGGAGGCATGAGGCAGGAGGCATGAGGCATGAGGCATGTCGCATGAGGCATGAGGCATGAGGCATGAGGCATGAGGCAGAAGGCATGAGGCAGAAGGCATGAGGCATGAGGCATGAGGCATGAGGCATGAGGCATGAGGCATGAGGCATGAGGCATGAGGCATGAGGCATGAGGCATGAGGCATGAGGCATGAGGCATGAGGCAGGAGGCATGAGGCAGGAGGCATGAGGCATGAGGCATGTCGCATGAGGCATGAGGCATGAGGCATGAGGCATGAGGCAGAAGGCATGAGGCATGAGGCATGAGGCATGAGGCATGAGGCATGAGGCATGAGGCATGAGGCATGAGGCATGAGGCATGAGGCATGAGGCATGAGGCATGAGGCATGAGGCATGAGGCATGAGGCATGAGGCATGAGGCATGAGGCATGAGGCATGAGGCATGAGGCATGAGGCATGAGGCATGAGGCATGAGGCATGAGGCATGAGGCATGAGGCATGAGGCATGAGGCATGAGGCATGAGGCATGAGGCATGAGGCATGAGGCATGAGGCATGAGGCATGAGGCATGAGGCATGAGGCATGAGGCATGAGGCATGAGGCATGAGGCAGGAGGCATGAGGCAGGAGGCATGAGGCATGAGGCATGTCGCATGAGGCATGAGGCATGAGGCATGAGGCATGAGGCAGAAGGCATGAGGCAGAAGGCATGAGGCATGAGGCATGAGGCATGAGGCATGAGGCATGAGGCATGAGGCATGAGGCATGAGGCATGAGGCATGAGGCATGAGGCATGAGGCATGAGGCATGAGGCATGAGGCATGAGGCATGAGGCATGAGGCATGAGGCATGAGGCATGAGGCATGAGGCATGAGGCATGAGGCATGAGGCATGAGGCATGAGGCATGAGGCATGAGGCATGAGGCATGAGGCATGAGGCATGAGGCATGAGGCATGAGGCATGAGGCATGAGGCATGAGGCATGAGGCATGAGGCATGAGGCATGAGGCATGAGGCATGAGGCATGAGGCATGAGGCATGAGGCATGAGGCATGAGGCATGAGGCATGAGGCATGAGGCATGAGGCATGAGGCATGAGGCATGAGGCATGAGGCATGAGGCATGAGGCATGAGGCATGAGGCATGAGGCATGAGGCATGAGGCATGAGGCATGAGGCATGAGGCATGAGGCATGAGGCATGAGGCATGAGGCATGAGGCATGAGGCATGAGGCATGAGGCATGAGGCATGAGGCATGAGGCATGAGGCATGAGGCATGAGGCATGAGGCATGAGGCATGAGGCATGAGGCATGAGGCATGAGGCATGAGGCATGAGGCAGGAGGCATGAGGCTGGAGGCAGGAGGCATGAGGCATGAGGCATGAGGCATGAGGCATGAGGCATGAGGCATGAGGCATGAGGCATGAGGCATGAGGCATGTCGCATGAGGCATGAGGCATGAGGCATGAGGCATGAGGCATGAGGCATGAGGCATGAGCCATGAGCCATGAGGCATGAGGCATGAGGCATGAGGCATGAGGCATGAGGCATGAGGCATGAGGCATGAGGCATGAGGCATGAGGCATGAGGCATGAGGCATGAGGCATGAGGCATGAGGCATGAGGCATGAGGCATGAGGCATGAGGCATGAGGCATGAGGCATGAGGCATGAGGCATGAGGCATGAGGCATGAGGCATGAGGCATGAGGCATGAGGCATGAGGCATGAGGCATGAGGCATGAGGCATGAGGCATGAGGCATGAGGCATGAGGCATGAGGCATGAGGCATGAGGCATGAGCCAGGAGGCAGGAGGCAGGAGGCATGAGGCATGAGGCATGAGGCATGAGGCATGAGGCATGAGGCATGAGGCATGAGGCATGAGCCAGGAGGCAGGAGGCAGGAGGCATGAGGCATGAGGCATGAGGCATGAGGCATGAGGCATGAGGCATGAGGCATGAGGCATGAGGCATGTCGCATGAGGCATGACGCAGGAGGCATGAGGCATGAGGCATGAGGCATGAGGCATGAGGCATGAGGCATGAGGCATGAGGCATGAGGCATGAGGCATGAGGCATGAGGCATGAGGCATGTCGCATGAGGCATGAGGCAGGAGGCAGGAGGCATGAGGCATGAGGCATGAGGCATGAGGCATGAGGCATGAGGCATGAGGCATGAGGCATGAGGCATGAGGCATGAGGCATGAGGCATGAGGCATGAGGCAGAAGGCATGAGGCATGAGGCATGAGGCATGAGGCATGAGGCATGAGGCATGAGGCATGAGGCATGAGGCATGAGGCATGAGGCATGAGGCATGAGGCATGAGGCATGAGGCATGAGGCATGAGGCATGAGGCATGAGGCATGAGGCATGAGGCATGAGGCATGAGGCATGAGGCATGAGGCATGAGGCATGAGGCATGAGGCATGAGGCATGAGGCATGAGGCATGAGGCAGGAGGCATGAGGCATGAGGGATGAGGCATGAGGCATGAGGCAGGAGGCAGGAGGCATGAGGCATCAGGCAGGAGGCATGAGGCATGAGGCATGAGGCATGAGGCATGAGGCATGAGGCATGAGGCATGAGGCATGAGGCATGAGGCATGAGGCATGAGGCATGAGGCATGAGGCATGAGGCAGAAGGCATGAGGCATGAGGCATGAGGCATGAGGCATGAGGCATGAGGCATGAGGCATGAGGCATGAGGCATGAGGCATGAGGCATGAGGCATGAGGCAGGAAGCATGAGGCATGAGGCATGAGGCATGAGGCATGAGGCATGAGGCATGAGGCATGAGGCATGAGGCATGAGGCATGAGGCATGAGGCATGAGGCATGAGGCATGAGGCATGAGGCATGAGGCATGAGGCATGAGGCATGAGGCATGAGGCATGAGGCATGAGGCATGAGGCATGAGGCATGAGGCATGAGGCATGAGGCATGAGGCATGAGGCATGAGGCATGAGGCATGAGGCATGAGGCATGAGGCATGAGGCATGAGGCATGAGGCATGAGGCATGAGGCATGAGGCATGAGGCATGAGGCATGAGGCATGAGGCATGAGGCATGAGGCATGAGGCATGAGGCATGAGGCATGAGGCATGAGGCATGAGGCATGAGGCATGAGGCATGAGGCATGAGGCATGAGGCATGAGGCATGAGGCATGAGGCATGAGGCATGAGGCATGAGGCATGAGGCATGAGGCATGAGGCATGAGGCATGAGGCATGAGGCATGAGGCATGAGGCATGAGGCATGAGGCATGAGGCATGAGGCATGAGGCATGAGGCATGAGGCATGAGGCATGAGGCATGAGGCATGAGGCATGAGGCATGAGGCATGAGGCATGAGGCATGAGGCATGAGGCATGAGGCATGAGGCATGAGGCATGAGGCATGAGGCATGAGGCATGAGGCATGAGGCATGAGGCATGAGGCATGAGGCATGAGGCATGAGGCATGAGGCATGAGGCATGAGGCATGAGGCATGAGGCATGAGGCATGAGGCATGAGGCATGAGGCATGAGGCATGAGGCATGAGGCAGAAGGCATGAGGCATGAGGCATGAGGCATGAGGCATGAGGCATGAGGCATGAGGCATGAGGCATGAGGCATGAGGCATGAGGCATGAGGCATGAGGCATGAGGCATGAGGCATGAGGCATGAGGCATGAGGCATGAGGCATGAGGCATGAGGCATGAGGCATGAGGCATGAGGCATGAGGCATGAGGCATGAGGCATGAGGCATGAGGCATGAGGCATGAGGCATGAGGCATGAGGCATGAGGCATGAGGCATGAGGCATGAGGCATGAGGCATGAGGCATGAGGCATGAGGCATGAGGCATGAGGCATGAGGCATGAGGCATGAGGCATGAGGCATGAGGCATGAGGCATGAGGCATGAGGCATGAGGCATGAGGCATGAGGCATGAGGCAGAAGGCATGAGGCATGAGGCATGAGGCATGAGGCATGAGGCATGAGGCATGAGGCATGAGGCATGAGGCATGAGGCATGAGGCATGAGGCATGAGGCATGAGGCATGAGACATGAGGCCGGAGGCAGGAGGAATGAGGCATGAGGCATGAGGCATGAGGCATGAGGCATGAGGCATGAGGCATGAGGCATGAGGCATGAGGCAGGAAGCATGAGGCATGAGGCATGAGGCATGAGGCATGAGGCATGAGGCATGAGGCATGAGGCATGAGGCATGAGGCATGAGGCATGAGGCATGAGGCATGAGGCATGAGGCATGAGGCATGAGGCATGAGGCATGAGGCATGAGGCATGAGGCATGAGGCATGAGGCATGAGGCATGAGGCATGAGGCAGAAGGCATGAGGCATGAGGCATGAGGCATGAGGCATGAGGCATGAGGCATGAGGCATGAGGCATGAGGCATGAGGCATGAGGCATGAGGCATGAGGCATGAGGCATGAGGCATGAGGCATGAGGCATGAGGCATGAGGCATGAGGCATGAGGCATGAGGCATGAGGCATGAGGCATGAGGCATGAGGCATGAGGCATGAGGCATGAGGCATGAGGCATGAGGCATGAGGCATGAGGCATGAGGCATGAGGCATGAGGCATGAGGCATGAGGCATGAGGCATGAGGCATGAGGCATGAGGCATGAGGCATGAGGCATGAGGCATGAGGCATGAGGCATGAGGCATGAGGCATGAGGCATGAGGCATGAGGCATGAGGCATGAGGCATGAGGCATGAGGCATGAGGCATGAGGCATGAGGCATGAGGCATGAGGCATGAGGCATGAGGCATGAGGCATGAGGCATGAGGCATGAGGCATGAGGCATGAGGCATGAGGCATGAGGCATGAGGCATGAGGCATGAGGCATGAGGCATGAGGCATGAGGCATGAGGCATGAGGCATGAGGCATGAGGCATGAGGCATGAGGCATGAGGCATGAGGCATGAGGCATGAGGCATGAGGCATGAGGCATGAGGCATGAGGCATGAGGCATGAGGCATGAGGCATGAGGCATGAGGCATGAGGCATGAGGCATGAGGCATGAGGCATGAGGCATGAGGCATGAGGCATGAGGCATGAGGCATGAGGCATGAGGCATGAGGCATGAGGCATGAGGCATGAGGCATGAGGCATGAGGCATGAGGCATGAGGCATGAGGCATGAGGCATGAGGCATGAGGCATGAGGCATGAGGCATGAGGCATGAGGCATGAGGCATGAGGCATGAGGCATGAGGCATGAGGCATGAGGCATGTGGCAGGAGGCATGAGGCAGGAGGCAGGAGGCATGAGGCATGAGGCATGAGGCAGGAGGCAGGAGGCAGGAGGCAGGAGGCAGGAGGCATGAGGCATGAGGCATGAGGCATGAGGCATGAGGCATGAGGCATGAGGCATGAGGCATGAGGCATGAGGCATGAGGCATGAGGCATGAGGCATGAGGCATGAGGCATGAGGCATGAGGCATGAGGCATGAGGCATGAGGCATGAGGCATGAGGCATGAGGCATGAGGCATGAGGCATGAGGCATGAGGCATGAGGCATGAGGCATGAGGCATGAGGCATGAGGCATGAGGCATGAGGCATGAGGCATGAGGCATGAGGCATGAGGCATGAGGCATGAGGCATGAGGCATGAGGCATGAGGCATGAGGCATGAGGCATGAGGCATGAGGCATGAGGCATGAGGCATGAGGCATGAGGCATGAGGCATGAGGCATGAGGCATGAGGCATGAGGCATGAGGCATGAGGCATGAGGCATGAGGCATGAGGCATGAGGCATGAGGCATGAGGCATGAGGCATGAGGCATGAGGCATGAGGCATGAGGCATGAGGCATGAGGCATGAGGCATGAGGCATGAGGCATGAGGCATGAGGCATGAGGCATGAGGCATGAGGCATGAGGCATGAGGCATGAGGCATGAGGCATGAGGCATGAGGCATGAGGCATGAGGCATGAGGCATGAGGCATGAGGCATGAGGCATGAGGCATGAGGCATGAGGCATGAGGCATGAGGCATGAGGCATGAGGCATGAGGCATGAGGCATGAGGCATGAGGCATGAGGCATGAGGCATGAGGCATGAGGCATGAGGCATGAGGCATGAGGCATGAGGCATGAGGCATGAGGCATGAGGCATGAGGCATGAGGCATGAGGCATGAGGCATGAGGCATGAGGCATGAGGCATGAGGCATGAGGCATGAGGCATGAGGCATGAGGCATGAGGCATGAGGCATGAGGCATGAGGCATGAGGCATGAGGCATGAGGCATGAGGCATGAGGCATGAGGCATGAGGCATGAGGCATGAGGCATGAGGCATCACGTAGGGCACAGCAGACGCCTAACAAGGAGCCTGCTGAGAGATGCTTCGAGGGTGCACGTCACCAGTGTGTGTACGTGGCTGGCAGATTGGCCTGGCAGAGGCATCCCCCAGACAGACACCCAGCTTACAGCTTAGTGGCGCTGGGCTCAAATCACGCACTGGCTGCTGCAAAAGGAGAGTATGCTATACTGTTGGTGAAAATGGGGCACTCACCCTGGAAAGAGGTGTCAATGCGCAGCAGCACGCGCTTTCCTTCCACCACCAGCACCGCTTGCCCTTGCCCCGTGAACCCCACCACCTGATGCTTCCTGCCCTCCTCCTCTTTCACCTCTTCCCCTCCATTCCACTCTCCTCCTCCTGCTCCTGCTCTTCCGTCACCACCACCAACTCCTCCTCCTCCTCCTCCTTCCAGCGCTCCTCGCCCCTCTTCTCCTATCACCTGTACAGCAGCAGCAGCAGCAGCAGCAGCAGCAGCAGCAGCAGCAGCAGCAGCAGCAGCAGCAGCAGCAGCAGCAGCAGCCACTGCAGCACCCCCTTTCACCTGCAGTCCGCCTTCCCCCTCGTCCTCCTCTCCAACAGTTCTCCTCTGCCGCACCTCCCTCCCCACATCACCTCTCCTCTCCTCCCCCTCCACCTCCCCCTCTTGGTTCTCCAGCTCCCTTCTCCTTTTCGCCACGTCAGTGCCAGCAGCGTCCACATCAGCAGCAGCAGTGTCTTCCATTTCAGTCTTAGGTATTGAACCATTGATACAACCAGATTTAGCGACAGCAGCAGCAGAAGCACAAGCATCAGCAGGATCACCAGCAGCCAGGGCTTCGACAGTAGCAGCACCACCAGCTGATGCTGTTGATTCTGCTTTCATCAAGCCCTCTCCCGCCCCATCAACTTCCCTTCTCACTCCTCGACCTTCCTCCCCCCCTCCACTTTCCTCCCCTCCACCCACCACCTTCCCGTCACCTGCTCCCCAAGTCTGTCCCTCGTCCCTTCCCCCCTTCTCCACATGCAGTGCACCAGGCCCCTCAACCCGTTCCTCGTCACCTCCACCACTGTATTCTCCTGCTAGTGCTGCTGCTGCCGCTGCTGCTGCTTCTCCCACCAGCCCTGCCCCACTCTCCCCACCCCCACTCACAATCACACCCCTCTCCCTCCCCTCAACACACAGTGTACCACCCATCCCTTGATCACCTCCGTTGCCAGCACACAAGTCAGCAGCCGCAACTGCATTCTCCGTGTCGTCTCCAGCAGTACCCCCTGTAGAATTCTCAGCTGCTCCTCTATCTGCTCCCGCAGCTGCATTTTCCATATCGCCTCCGGCAGTAACGCCACTGCCATTCTCCACAGCACCCCCACCCGCAGCAACCCCACCCGCAGCAACCCCACCCGCAGCAACCCCACCCGCAGCAGTGCTCTCATCTTCCTCTCTGCCAGCACTCCCACCTGCACCACCATTTCCTGCTGCTCCCCCAGCAGTTACCCCAGGTGCAGCAGCTTTGTCGGCATCGGCACAACCAGCAGTGTGGGAGGAGGGAGGTGGAGGGGACGAGGAGGGGAGGCGGGAGAGGAGGGCCGACCACTGGTGGGTCAACCACACACCATGTGCCGCTGATTCTGATGCTGGCGCTGGTGATGGCTGCTGCTGCTGATGCTGATGCTGATGCAGCTGGTTTCTCTGATGGATTTAATGATGGTTCTGCTCTTGCTTCTGATCCTGCTGCTGATGGTGCTGCGTCTGCTGCCACTGGTGTTGGTGGTGTGAGATGCCGCATGTCAGTGCGCTGGGAGTGCTGGTGGAATTCCGACTGCAGATGAGCCACACGAGCCATGAATGAACGCCTGCATGCATGCCATGCCATGGGGTGTGGTGAGAGGAACACACTCACACACAAATGAGAAACAAGAGAGGGAAAAGGGAAGGGGTGGGAGCAGGGGGTGTGAGGAGGTTGTTTTGAGGGAGGGGAAAGCGGGGAAGAGAGAAAGCGTCACGGAAGGGAAAAGCTCACCCAGCAGTCTTTGGCGCAGCCTCATGTGCCTCTCTTGCAACGCTGCCACTGCCATGTCATGCACACATGCCATGTCATGCACACATGCCATGTGATGCACACATGCATGCCAGATTATGCCATGCCATGCGGATTATGCCATGTGATGCACACATGCCACGATATAACGCACAGATGCCACGTGGATTATGACATGCCATGAAACCGTTTGGTCAAGTTACAAGAGTAGAAGGACTGAGAGGGCAGCTCGTTGACATGCGCGGCCCTTCACCGCTGCTGCAGTGCAAGACGAGGGAGAGCGAGAGATGCAGGTGCAACGAGAGATGCAGGTGCAACGAGAGATGCAGGTGCAACGAGAGATGCAGGTGCAACGAGAGATGCAGGTGCAACGAGTGTCAAGATGGCTCAAAACGCAAGGGCCAGTGGAATGGAAGCAATGCAGGCAGTGCAGGCAGTAGAGGCAGGCAGCACACGCATTGCCATGCATCAGCGCCCCCCCTTTCACTCACTCCGCATCTCCAGTTCTTCTAGCGCGCCTGCCCCCACATCTTCCCCCTCCACCTCCACCACCTCCTCCTCCTCATCCCCCTCCCCCCCCTTCCCCCTCCTCCCACATCCGCGCTTCCCACGCCTCCGCTCCGCGCCTCTTCCGCCCTCCTGTCCCGCTATTATTCAAGTGAAGCGGACCCGCGCAAGCAAGCTCTAGAGGCGCCTCAACCATCCTTAGGCGCTCCCCCCCCCTGTCGTCGGGTTGCTGAGGCCCCTCACGCGCATCCCAGGCCGCTGCATGAGAGTTCGTAGTAGTGTGCGCGGCGTTATTAGCCAGTCCTCCTGTGACAGCAGCTGCCACGAACCTTCCTCGTGTTTTCTGGCGCCTTCCTGACCTAACGGCGGCGCCCCCTAATCCGCCGCTGATTCCGCCGCCTGCTGCGGCGCCAGCGGCGCTGTTTACAGGGTCTGCTGCTCCTGTCCCCGCTTTTCCCGCCGCCATTCCCGCTAAAGGCAGATTTGGCGCTGCTTTTGCCGTCGTCATCCCGGCCAATGGCGGCGCTGCGGCACCGCCAGTCGCGCCGCTCATCACGGCGACATGCGCGCTTCTGGCGGAGTGCGCGCGCACGGCGGGCGCCAGGCGCGGCTTGGATCTAGCGGGAGCCGCGCGCGGGCTGAGCGGCTCCTCGTCGTCGAACGCAACGCGCTTTAACTCGCGGCCTCGGCTGCTGCGCCTCGTGGCCTCCATCGTACTCGTGACAAAACGCTTCGCTATAGGTGTCGAAATCGTTACAGCGCTTCCGTATAACGGTTTGCCGTGCATTCAAGTCTCCTACCGTGTCGCAGCAACGGCAAAACGACTTGACGCGTACGCGTTCCGACGTAAGGGCGTGTCACATGTTCAGACGGCCACGGTCTATCACGCACGGTCACAGACCTCGGCTGCTGCGCCTCGTGGCCTCCATTATACTCGTTATTACTAGGTTGAGATTTTGCAATGAAAGAAGCAAGCACTTTTTAAACATTAGCGGACTTTCTGGAAACACTGCCAAAGAACCCCGCTCACACTCCGCTGGTCATTTGCCTCGCGCTTACCGTGGTTCAGTAGGTTCCCTCATGGTCAGGAACGGTACCGTGGCCTAACTGGTACAAACGAGTTGATCAGGGACATTCAACCATTGCTTACCGAAGTAAACCAGGATGAATGTGCAACTCCTCCTTGACACTCACTTCATCACAACCTCTCACACTACTCGGATCGCGTCGCCATAGATACAGCTTCCTATTATCCGTTTGAGCATCAAAGATCTTCTGTTGCTCGTCACTGGGATCCGAGTCAGGTAGTTCTCATTAGTCCCTGACGAAGGCTTAGTAGTCGCTTCGCTGTTGACGAAGGCAGACGCTGTTATGCTCTATTCGACGCACGGTCACGGCGGCATGGGGGTGGATTGCGCGAGTTCGTATGGTGCAACGCCTGGGGCCGTAGTAGTCGCTGTTCTGCAGTGATGCGCGGTCGCGGCGGCATGGAGGTCGAATGCGCGAGTTCGTGTGGAGCTTCGAGTTCGTAGTCCGTATCAACCGGGGTGCATGCTTCGGTGCATGTTTCTTCTACCTTTCCTTACGTTAACAGTAGATCCTGGTTCAGATCCCATCGGCAGCTAGCGTGATTGCGAGGCGCTTCGGAAATGGTTTCGATTGCTCCAGCTGTTGCTCCGTGCGTTGCCGTGTGCGGTTAGCATTTCCGGAAAGCGATTACACGCGGAAGCCACGCTAAGGCCTTATCAATCTTCGTGTCTGCGCTGTTGCTTGTCGTTCCTGGATTTAGGAAAATCATTCGCGCAGTTATTTTACTTGACGCCTCATTATTGGCATTTTCGCGGATTCAAGCCTTTTTGTAAAGATATAGTAGAATTTCACGGTTTTTTTTTTTCCAGTCAGCGGATTTGCAGGGCTTTTTCTCCTTCCTTGTGCCAGGCCAGGCCTCCCTCTAGTCCTTGATTCCAGCTTCTCAACGGATGTCGCAGAAGTTCCCTTGGGAGTCTCATCTCCCTCCTCACCTTCGCCTGGTCCGTGTAACTCTCCTTAGCTAATTCGTTCAGGGCTGGTGGCATCGCAACGATTGATTTGATCGAATTGCCTGTTTCCCTTGCTTCGTCCTCAGACGACGACGACCATCATGGGACGTGGTGGCGTACGACGGGGCTGGAGCTGACACCCGGGTACCATAGGTTATTTTATCATCATTGCAAGAAGCATCATCATTTCGCAATTTAGGTGGAGATTGTTCCGTCGCTCGGCGTTCGCTTGTTCGTCCGTTCGTTCTTTTCTTGTTCGTTCGTTCGTTCGTTCGTTCGTTCGTTCGTTCGTTCGTTCGTTCGTTCGTTCGTTCGTTCGTTCGTTCGTTCGTTCGTTCTGTCGCATCCGATTCCTTCCATTCTCTGTCCCTCTCTGGCCTTCACACCTTTCTCTACTCCACGTTTCCTTTCGCCTCTGTGCCTTTCAACTTGCCTTCCCCTGCTGCATCACCATCACCTGTCACCAGGAGCATGCATCAACAGAGCGCCGGGGAAGATCACAGCCGTCCGTGCCTTTCCTCCGATGGCTTTCTCACTCCCCTCCTCTCCCGCGTTCCTCCGTGCCTTACCCCTGCGGCATCACCATCACCATCACCATCATCGTCACCAGGAACATTCCTGTTTTATTCGGAATTCTCAAAGAAACAGATTCACCAGGAACGTACAGCAGCAACAGAGCGTCGGAGTAGAGGGAAGATCACAGCAGGGAGTGCCGAGAGCAGCACAGTGTACACACTGACAAGTGTTCACGTCTGCACGCTACTACCTCGCCAGCATACTGAGTGAATAGTGAGTGCAGGTAGCAGCAATGAGTGCACATTCAATCCAAAGGGTGCAGTACTTGGTCTTACCGGTTCTGGTCTGTGCATGCTACCAGCGACCCTTCGAGATCTTTATGCGCCTGTCCTGCATGTGAACTGGCCATGTGTGCATGGCTAGGCTAATGCGTGCCGTGCCTGAGCATGCCATGTGTCTTTGATCACACGTGTCTGCTTTGCTTTGCACACATCGTGTCACGTGGATCACATCACAACATCACATTATCACCATCTCGCATAATAAGCCATCCATCCCACCCCGAGGTCATGAGATCACGAGGCCATGAGATCGGGTGGAGCTGGGCGGTGGATGGATGGCTGATCGGGGTCAGCTATCCACAGATGTGAATACGGTGACAAATGACATCAAGCAAATCAGTTACGACAACAAGGTGATTCAAATGCTCCTAAAAGCTTGTCAACCACTATCCCCCCTGCGCCCTCATCCCCCCATCCCCCCATCCCCCCACTCCTCCCCCTCCTCACTTTCTCCCCCAGAGGGCGAACGAGGTGATGCAGGGCGGGCGTGGCGTTTGAGGCGAATGCGCGCAGGGAGAAGGAGGAGAGGGCGAGCAAGCACCACGACATCGACTGCCTCATGGAGGAGGAACGCCAACGCACCCAGGTGTGATGCGGTGCGGTGTGGAGCGGTTGAGTGCGGTGGGGTGCAGTGGGGTGTGACAGGATGAGATAAAGAAGTGCGACGTGTGAGAGGCTGAGCTGAGAGAGGGGCAACGGAGAGGAGAGCATGGTTGGTGGAGTGCAGTGGGATGGGATGTGGTGGGATGAGAGGAGATGGGGAACAAATGATAAGGTGGGGGAGGGGAGTGTAATTGGATGACCAAGAAGTGACTTGTACCTCGTCCCCCTTTCCCCTCCCCTTTTGCCCTTCCCCCTTCCCAGCATTCCCCCTTTGCCCGTCCCCCTTTGCCCTTCCTCCTTTGCTGTCCCCCTTTTTCTTTTCCCCCCTTTCCCCTTCCTCTTTTGTCCGTCCCCCTTTGCCCGTCCCCCTTTGCCCATCCCCCATTTGCCCATCCCCCTTTGCCCATCCCCTTTGCCCATCCCCCTTTGCCCGTCCCCCTTTGCCCATCCCCCTTTGCCCGTCCCTTTTTGCCCATCCCCCTTTGCTTTGCCCGTCCCTTTTTGCCCTTCCCCTTGCACCCTTTCTCCTTTGCCCGTCCCCCTTTTGCTCCTCAAGCTCTCTTCCCTCTTCACCCTTTTTCCTTCGCCCTTCCCCCTTCCTCCGTCCCTGTTTTCCCTTTTGTCCCTACCTCGCCTCTTTTCCCACCCCGACTCCCTACTCCCATTGCCCGCTCTACCCCCTGTTACCCAGGCTCGTGTGAGCAGCATCTCTCTGCTGCTATTGCTGCTGCTGCTGCTTCGCCCCCTTTTTCCTGCTTCTGTCACTGCCCTGCTTCTGCCACTGCAGTTGCTGCGCTGCTGCTGGTGACAGCTTGCTTGGGGAAGAGAACACTGCCTCAGCTACAGGCGAATGAACCACAGCAGGGGAGGGAGGGGGTGCTGTATGTCCTTCACTGCTCGCAGCATCAGCATGAGAATGAGCTGCAGATGCTGTGTGTGTGTGAGTGCTAGAGGGGCCTGAGGAGGCCAAGGAGAGGCTTGTGTGTCGCCTGCACATGCAACTGCTAAAGATGCAAGAGATGCTGCAGGTAATGCTACGGCGTGACTTTTGAGTCGAATCAAAAGTCACCTCACTGCAGATGCAAGAGACGCTGCAGCCTGCACTGCAGGTAATGCCATGGCTGACTTGACTTTGTTGTTTAATATTCTAAATACTCCAACGGCTGACTTGACTTGGTTTTTGAATGTTGTAAAGATTCCAACGGCTGACTTGACTTGGTTTTTGAATGTTCTAAAGATTCCAACGGCTGACTTGACTTGGTTTTTTTAATGTTCTAAAGATTCCAACGGCTGACTTGACTTGGTTTTTTGAATGTCTAAAGATTCCAACGGCTGACTTGACACCTTGCATGAAGAAATCGTCCCTTCATTCCTCTTCTCCCTTCCAACCACTTCTCACTCCCCACCTCCCCCACTCCCTCCCCCCCCCCACCCTCCACCCCTCACCCCACCTCTCCTCCCTCCCCTCCTCTCTCTCCTCCCTATTTTGAAATCTATAAGAACAAGGTTCATGACACCATACCAAGATCCTCATTCCCCCTGCAACCTCACCCCCCCCTGCGCGCTCATTCCCCCTGCAACCTCACCCCCCCCTGCGCGCTCATTCCCCCTGCAACCTCACCCCCCCTGCGCGCTCATCCCCCCCAGCGGGCATGACAGTATGACGGGCGTCCCTCTTGCCGCTGCAGGGAGGCACGCTGCTCAAGGTGCATCAGCATCAGCATCAGCATCAGCGCATCAGCATCAGCATCAGCATCAGCATCAGCATCAGCATCAGCATCAGCGCATCAGCATCAGCATCAGCATCAGCATCGGCATCAGCATCAGCATCAGCAGCATCAGCATCAGCATCAGCATTAGCATCAGCATCAGCATCAGCATCAGCATCAGCATGAGCATCAGCATCAGCATCAGCGCATCAGCATCAGCATCAGCATCAGCATCAGCATCAGCATCAGCATCAGCAGCATCAGCATCAGCATCAGCATTAGCATCAGCATCAGCATCAGCATCAGCATCAGCATCGGCATCAGCATCAGTGCATCAGCATCAGCATCAGCGCATCAGCATCAGCATCAGCATTAGCATCAGCATCAGCATCAGCATCGGCATCAGCATCAGCGCATCAGCATCAGCATCAGCATGAGCATCAGCATCAGCATCAGCATGAGCATCAGCATCAGCGCATCAGCATCAGCATCAGCATCAGCATCAGCGCATCAGCATCAGCATCAGCATTAGCATCAGCATCAGCATCAGCATCAGCATCAGCATCAGCATCAGCATGAGCATCAGCATGAGCATCAGCATCAGCATCAGCGCATCAGCATCAGCGCATCAGCATCAGCATCAGCGCATCAGCATCAGCATAAGCATCAGCATCAGCATCAGCATCAGAATCAGCATCAGCATCAGCATCAGCATCAGCGCATCAGCATCAGCATTAGCATCAGCATCAGCATCACCATGAGCATCAGCATCAGCGCATCAGCATCAGCATCAGCATCAGCATCAGCATCAGCATCAGAATCAGCATCAGCATCAGAATCAGCATCAGCATCAGCATCAGCATCAGCATCAGAATCAGCATCAGCATCAGCATCAGCATCAGCATCAGCGCATCAGCATCAGCATCAGCGCATCAGCATCAGCATCAGCATCAGCATCAGCGCATCAGCATCAGCATCAGCATCAGCATCAGCATCAGCATCAGCATCAGAATCAGCATCAGCATCAGAATCAGCATCAGCATCAGCATCAGCATCAGCATCAGCATCAGCATCGGCATCAGCATCAGCATCAGCATCAGCGCATCAGCATCAGCATCAGCGCATCAGCATCAGCATCAGCATCGGCATCAGCATCAGCATCAGCATCGGCATCAGCATCAGCGCATCAGCATCAGCATCAGCGCATCAGCATCAGCATCAGCATTAGCATCAGCATCAGCATCAGCATCAGCAGCATCAGCATCAGCATCAGCATGAGCATCAGCATCAGCATCAGCATGAGCATCAGCATCAGCATCAGCACATCAGCATCAGCATCAGCATCAGCATCAGCGCATCAGCATCAGCATCAGCGCATCAGCATCAGCATCAGCATCAGCGCATCAGCATCAGCATAAGCATCAGCATCAGCATCAGCATCAGAATCAGCATCAGCATCAGCATCAGCATCAGCGCATCAGCATCAGCATTAGCATCAGCATCAGCATCAGCATGAGCATCAGCATCAGCGCATCAGCATCAGCATCAGCATCAGCATCAGCGCATCAGCATCAGCATCAGCATCAGCATCAGCATCAGCATCAGAATCAGCATCAGCATCAGAATCAGCATCAGCATCAGCGCATCAGCATCAGCATCAGCATCAGCATCAGCGCATCAGCGCATCAGCATCAGCGCATCAGCATCAGCGTTGGCATCACCATCAGCATCAGCATCAGCATCAGCATCAGCGCATCAGCGCATCAGCATCAGCATCAGCGCATCAGCATCAGCATCAGCATCAGAATCAGCATCAGCATCAGCATCAGCATCAGCATCAGCATCAGCGCATCAGCATCAGCGCATCAGCATCAGCATCAGCATCAGCATCAGCATCAGCAGCATCAGCATCAGCATCAGCATTAGCATCAGCATCAGCATCAGCATCAGCATCAGCGCATCAGCGCATCAGCATCAGCATCAGCGCATCAGCATCAGCATTAGCATCAGCATCAGCATCAGCATGAGCATCAGCATCAGCGCATCAGCATCAGCATCAGCGCATCAGCATCAGCATCAGCATCAGCATCAGCGCATCAGCATCAGCGCATCAGCATCAGCGCATCAGCATCAGCATAAGCATCAGCATCAGCATCAGCATCAGAATCAGCATCAGCATCAGCATCAGCATTAGCATCAGCATCAGCATCAGCATGAGCATCAGCATCAGCGCATCAGCATCAGCATCAGCATCAGCATCAGCATTAGCATCAGCATCAGCATCAGCATCGGCATCAGCATCAGCATCAGCATCAGCATCAGCGCATCAGCATCAGCATCAGCATCAGAATCAGCATCAGCATCAGAATCAGCATCAGCATCAGCATCAGCATCAGCATCAGCATCAGCGCATCAGCATCAGCGCATCAGCATCAGCATCAGCATCAGCATCAGCATCAGCATCAGCAGCATCAGCATCAGCATCAGCATTAGCATCAGCATCAGCATCAGCATCAGCATCAGCATCAGCATCAGCAGCATCAGCATCAGCATCAGCATTAGCATCAGCATCAGCATCAGCATCGGCATCAGCATCAGCGCATCAGCATCAGCATCAGCGCATCAGCATCAGCATCAGCATCAGAATCAGCATCAGCATCAGCATCAGCATCAGCATCAGCGCATCAGCATCAGCGCATCAGCATCAGCATCAGCATCAGCATCAGCATCAGCAGCATCAGCATCAGCATCAGCATTAGCATCAGCATCAGCATCAGCATCAGCATCAGCGCATCAGCGCATCAGCATCAGCATCAGCGCATCAGCATCAGCATTAGCATCAGCATCAGCATCAGCATGAGCATCAGCATCAGCGCATCAGCATCAGCATCAGCGCATCAGCATCAGCATCAGCATCAGCATCAGCGCATCAGCATCAGCGCATCAGCATCAGCATAAGCATCAGCATCAGCATCAGCATCAGAATCAGCATCAGCATCAGCATCAGCATGAGCATCAGCATCAGCGCATCAGCATCAGCATCAGCATCAGCATTAGCATCAGCATCAGCATCAGCATCGGCATCAGCATCAGCATCAAAATTAGCATCAGCATCAGAATCAGCATCAGCATCAGCATCAGCATCAGCATCAGCGCATCAGCATCAGCGCATCAGCATCAGCATCAGCATCAGCATCAGCATCAGCATCAGCAGCATCAGCATCAGCATCAGCATTAGCATCAGCATCAGCATCAGCATCGGCATCAGCATCAGCGCATCAGCATCAGCATCAGCATCAGCATCAGCATCAGCATCAGCATAAGCATCAGCATCAGCATCAGCATCAGAATCAGCATCAGCATCAGCATCAGCGCATCAGCATCAGCATCAGCATCAGCATCAGCATCAGCAGCATCAGCATCAGCATCAGCATTAGCATCAGCATCAGCATCAGCATCAGCATCAGCATGAGCATCAGCATCAGCATCAGCGCATCAGCATCAGCATCAGCATCAGCGCATCAGCATCAGCATCAGCATCAGCGCATCAGCATCAGCATCAGCATCAGCATCAGCATCGGCATCAGCATCAGCATCAGCATCAGCATCAGCATCAGCATGAGCATCAGCATCAGCATCAGCATCAGCGCATCAGCATCAGCGCATCAGCATCAGCATCAGCGCATCAGCATCAGCATCAGCATCAGCATCAGCATCAGCATCAGCATCAGCAGCATCAGCATCAGCATCAGCATTAGCATCAGCATCAGCATCAGCATCAGCATCGGCATCAGCATCAGCGCATCAGCATCAGCATCAGCGCATCAGCATCAGCATCAGCACATCAGCATCAGCATCAGCATCAGCATCAGCGCATCAGCATCAGCATCAGCATCAGCATGTGCATCAGCATCAGCATCAGCATCAGCATCAGCATCAGCGCATCAGCATCAGCATCAGCATCAGCGCATCAGCATCAGCATCAGCATCAGCATCAGTGCATCAGCATCAGCATCAGCATCAGCGCATCAGCATCAGTATAAGCATCAGAATCAGCATCAGCATCAGCATCAGCATCAGCATCAGCATCAGCATCAGCATCAGCGCATCAGCATCAGCATCAGCATCAGCATGAGCATCAGCATCAGCGCATCAGCATCAGCATCAGCATCAGCATCAGCGCATCAGCATCAGCATCAGCATCAGCGCATCAGCATCAGCATCAGCATCAGCATCAGCGCATCAGCATCAGCATCAGCGCATCAGCATCAGCGCATCAGCACATCAGCATCAGCATCAGCATCAGCATCAGCATCAGCATCAGCATCAGCATCAGAATCAGCATCAGCATCAGAATCAGCATCAGCATCAGCATCAGCATCAGCATCAGCATCAGAATCAGCATCAGCATCAGCATCAGCATCAGCATCAGCGCATCAGCATCAGCATCAGCATCAGCGCATCAGCATCAGCATCAGCATCAGCGCATCAGCATCAGCATCAGCAGGAAGAGAAGAGAGAGCTACGCCCTGTGGGGATTTAGAGGACAGTGGCAGCCTCATGGAAGCATGGATGCAACCTCGTACATGGAGCAGATGGTTGAAAATGCATCTAAGCTGCTGGCAGTGCAGAGGCTGTGCCGCAGGAAGAAAAGAGAGATCAACCTCCTGGGGGATTAAGAGCAACCTGCTGGAGCAGTGGGAGAAGGCCGGCGTGAACAAGGCTGCGAAAGACCATGTGCGGGATGAAAAGAAGACGGCATTATCACTGTTGATGGAATTTTACTTGCAAGGTTACAAGAAGCTGTAGCTGAGAAGTTCCTTTGCTATATTACAAGCTCTTCTGGGGTTATTGATTGCAAACTCGTGCCTAGATGTGACGTTGTGACAAGCACATTTCTAGTATAGCACTACTGAACAACCTCGCTGCACATGGGTTTCCCCCTAGAACAATCTCACTGCACATGGGGTTCCCCCTAGAACAATCTCACTGGACATGGGGTTCCCCCTAGAACAATCTCACTGCACATGGGGTTCTTCGTAGAACAGTCTCACTGCACATGGGGTTCTCCCTAGAACAATGTCACTGCTCACTGCAACTGCACATGTGGTCCTGTAGAAGAAATTCACTGCAAGTTCAGCCATTATCCCTAGAAGAAATTCATTGCAGGTTCAGCCATTATTTATAGAAGAAATTCACTGCTTGTTTAGCCATTACCCCTAAAAGAAATTCTCTGCACGTTCACCATCCATCATCCATCTTTTCACCATCAAGTCATCCATGGATCCATCAAGTCAGCCATCATCCCCTTCACTTCTCCATCCAGCCATCATCCCCTTCACTTCTCCATCCAGCCATCATCCCCTTCACTTCTCCATCCAGCCATCATCCCCTTCACTTCTCCATCCAGCCATCATCCCCTTCACTTCTCCATCCAGCCATCATCCCCTTCACTTCTCCATCCAGCCATCATCCCCTTCACTTCTCCATCCAGCCATCATCCCCTTCACTTCTCCATCCAGCCATCATCCCCTTCACTTCTCCATCCAGCCATCATCCCCTTCACTTCTCCATCCAGCCATCATCCCCTTCACTTCTCCATCCAGCCATCATCCCCTTCACTTCTCCATCCAGCCATCATCCCCTTCACTTCTCCATCCAGTCACCAACTTTCACCATCTTTCTCTCCTTAACTTCTCCAGCCAGCCATCATCCAGCCCTCCATGGCCACCCCACCAAGGAAAAGCACCCGTCTGTTAGTTTTTTTTTTTTTTTTTAGGCCTCACCATCAGAGCCAGGGACAAAAATCCTTCCCATCAGCATCTCCGGGCGCGATGCTTACGGGATGAGACCCGGAGGCGTTAAACTCGGGTACTGCCGTGTAACTCGGCTAAAAATCCCCCGACGTAGAGCAACATTGCGCTTGCTCTAGCCACACCCACCTCAGTGTGGTCTTCCCCTTTGTAGAGCAAACCAATTCCAGCAGTGCTGAAACTAGCTTGCCCTAGCCACACCCACGCCAGTGTGGACTTTCCCTTTGATGCTGAGGTCTAGCCACACCCACCTGGATGTGGACTAGCCTAGGAGACCGAGAGCCCCCCACACCCACCCCGGTGTGAGAAAGCCTTCAAGTGACTGAGAGGAGATTTCTCCACACCCACCCCGGTGTGGACTACTCTCTCTCTCTTAAGTGGCTGAGACCCTCCACACCCGCCCCGGTGTGATACTGGCCTCGTTAGTGCTCAAGTCCTCCACACCCGCCCCGGTGTGATACTGACTTGAAGAGATTGTAACCCATTCCAGCAGTGATGCTACCTGGCCATCCGGGTGCCCAGAACGCTCTAGAGGCCTGAACCTCCCTCCAATGTACAGCCCGCCGGCCGGCCGTCTGCACACCGTCAGGCTCTAAAGCGTTCCGGCCCGGTTGCTCATCACAGCACCACTGGAACGGGTATCCAAACTCTGCCCCCCACACCCTCCCCAGTGTGGGAAAGCGCTGCTGCATGTCTGTCTCATGCTTGCCACTCCAAGGCCCCATCAAGCCTTGGCCACGTCTCAGCCACAGCTCAGCCCCCTCCTGGTCGAGGCACCCAGGCAGCCCCCATTGCGCGGCGGAATCCGTTTTTTTTCTGCACAGGGCAAACAAATGTAGTCAGTATAGTGAAATGTCCATGGCTGGGAAAAAACGAAAGTTGAATCAAGTGCGAAACAGAGAAAGGAGACAGCTTGCAAGGAGAAAGCTTGCAGAAGGCAACTTACTTTGTGGGTCTCTGCTTGAAAGTTGCAGCGCCGTGCAGTGCAGTCGCAGCAGCTCCTCCCAGCAGCCTTCCAAGCAGCTCCTTATCCTGCACATGAAGAATACACAAAGTCAGTATAGTGACATGGCTGGGAAAACGACAACTGAGTCAAGCTTGAGAGAGCGTAAGAAGTCAGCGTAAGGACACAGCTTACTTCGTACGTTGCACCGCCGTTCAGATCCTTCCACCTCTGTTCAGATCCTTCCACCGCCGTTCAGATCCTTCCACCGCCGTTCAGATCCTTCCACCTCTGTTCAGATCCTTCCACCTCTGTTCAGATCCTTCCACCGCCGTTCAGATCCTTCCACCGCCGTTCAGATCCTTCCACCGCCGTTCAACTCCAGCAGCGTCACTTCCTTCCCTGCACAAGGCAAATGCACGAAATCAGAACTTGGTATGGAGCTCACAAAAAAACATCTAAAACGACAAGTAAACAGCAAGCATAAAATCTGAAGTTTGCATAGAGCAGCAGCCAAACAGCAACAGAGCGAGAGAGAATCTTACTTTGAGCTTTCGCTTGGCTTGGAGTACTTGAGGATGGCGGATGGAAAGGGCCTGCTTCCCTTCAACTCCAGCAGCGTCACTTCAACTCCAGCAGCGTCACTTCCTTCCCTGCACAAGGCAAATGCACGAAATCAGAACTTGGTATGGAGCTCACAAAAAAACATCTAAAACGACAAGTAAACAGCAAGCATAAAATCTGAAGTTTGCATAAAGCAGCAGCCAAACAGCAACAGAGCGAGAGAGAATCTTACTTTGAGCTTTCGCTTGGCTTGGAGTACTTGAGGATGGCGGATGGAAAGGGCCTGCTTCCCTTCAACTCCAGCAGCGTCACTTCAACTCCAGCAGCGTCACTTCAACTCCAGCAGCGTCACTTCCTTCCCTGCACAAGGCAAATGCACGAAATCAGAACTTGGTATGGAGTCACAAAAAAAACATCTAAAACGACAAGTACACAGCAAGCATGAAATCTGAAGTTTGCATAAAGCAGCAGCCAAACGGCAACAGAGCGAGAGAGAATCTTACTTTGAACTTTCGCTTGGAGTACCTGAGGATGGCGGATTGAAGGGGCTTGCTTCCCTTCAACTCCAGCAGCGTCACTTCAACTCCAGCAGCGTCACTTCAACTCCAGCAGCGTCGGCTGCCTTCCCTGCACAAGGCAAATGCACGATATCAGAACTTGCTATGGAGCTCAGAGAAAGAATATCTCAAACAACAAGTAAACAGCAAGCAAGAAATCTGAAGTATACATAAACCAACACAGAAGGGCTACAAAGAGAGGGATAGAGAAGCTTACTTTGAACATTCAGGCGCTAATCCGCGTGCACCGCTCCCAAGGCGCTGACCCGCGTGCGCCGTTCCCAAGGCGCTGATCCGCGTGCGCCGTTCCCAAGGCGCTGATCCGCGTGCGCCGTTCCCAAGGCGCTGATCCGCGTGCGCCGTTCCCAAGGCGCTGATCCGCGTGCGCCGTTCCCAAGGCGCTGATCCGCGTGCGCCGTTCCCAAGGCGCTGATCCGCGTGCGCCGTTCCCAAGGCGCTGATCCGCGAGCGCCGTTCCCAAGGCGCTGATCCGCGTGCGCCATTCCCAAGGCGCTGATCTGAAGAAGGGCTTCCTCCGAGCTCCTTGTCTGCACATAAAACATAAATGCGATTAGTACTTATACCACGTAAAGCATAAAACGGAACGTTGGATTGCAAATGACTGACATGGCTGAAAATGACTTGGCTGAAAATGACTAACACTGCTTACAAGTGAAGAAAGTGTTGAAGCTCTGCTCCTTGGAGCTCCCGCGTCCGCCGCTAAGGGAGATCCGCGTCCGCCGCTCCTAAGGGAGATCCGTGTCCGCCGCTAAGTGAGATCCGCGTCCGCCGCTAAGAGAAATCCGCGTCCGCCGCTAAGATAAATCCGCGTCCGCCGCTAAGGTAGATACTCCAAGAGGGTCCGCCGCTCTTTGTCTGCACATAAAACACATGAACGCGATGAGTAAAACATAAAAGGCAAAGCATAAAACGGAATGATTCATTGAAAGAAACTTGGCTGAAAATAAGTAAGGTTATTAAAGGAACAACACTGCTTACTGTTCAAGGTCAAAATGGTTGAAGTTCCCTTGAAGCTTGAATGAAGAAGCCATCTTGAGTCTGCTGAAAAACAGGGGGACGGAACGCACAGACAGATGCACGAAGTTAGTAAACAGAAACTAAGAGATTGGAAAGCAAAAGAAAACGAAAACAAGGAAATGAAATTCGAAAGTGATGGGATGGATGGGATGGATGGGATGGACGTCCATGATACGCCGGCTGCAGCTAGCAGAGGGAGGAGAACTGTTGACCGTGCTGTTCTACCCAACCCGGACTATGCTACCCAAACCCGCGGAGGATCATCTACTAGACTGCAGCCAAGCGTATCAGAGGGACGGTGGAAGAACGCGAAATGCAGGAACAAATGGAAAACACGGAATGACGAAACGAATGGAAAACGGAAGACGAGGGGAAAGAAGCAAGGGGAAAGGGACTTCCCAGTTGCTGCTGGAGGCGAATGCCGGTCAGGCGAAACGCTGGAGGCTTGGAAGGTGGAAGGCGGAGACTTCCCAGCCCGAAGAACGCCGGAAGGTGGAAATGCCGGTCATATAACCGGAAGCCCGAAGAGCCGGACTCGAATTTCCAAAATCGTTAAGCCCACGAGATGCCAATGATGTCTTGATGAATGCCTTCACGGTGTCTGCTCTCAAGGACGGTTACGGAAGGTCAAGGTCTTTGATTCTGCATGCCAAAGGTACAACAAAAGAAAATGTCAGAATGCGTTTCAGGACATATACAGAAAATAACAGTAAAAGTGTTGTAAAGGCATTCAAAGCAAACGTACCTCTGGAGATCGTAAGGTAGGCAGAGCGGGGGGCGATGTGCGGATGGAAGCGGTAGAAGGTAGGTGTTGGGGGTGGATGGTGTGGTGGCGGATCTCCAGGGTTGACCAGCAGAAAAGTGGATCTTCGTGATTGAATGAAGCCGACGTAGATCTTCGTGATTGAATGAAGCCGACGTGGATCTTCATGAGCAGCAAAGATTGGCTGTTGTAAATCGCGTCCTTGCCAAGGATGTTGTAAATCGAAGTGGATCTTCGGCCTTGAGTCGCAGAGGGTAGGAACACCAAGGCGTTGTGCCTGCCAAAAAACAGCAAAATAAGTTAGATCACGGTCCAACATGACATCCAGGAAACATGACGCTGTAAAAGTCAAGTAAATTAGACGTAACAACGTTTACCTCTGGAGTTTGAGAGGTAGGCCGGGCGGGGGGCGGGGGCGTGGATGGAAGCGGGTTGAACATTAGCGTTGGGGGCGAATGGCGATGGCTGGGCTCCAGAGTCATCCGTATGAAAGTGGTTGATGAGAAATCGTGGACTAGAGTTTCAGAATGCTAAGCCACTGTAAGATAAAGTTCTTGCCAAAAAACGGAGGTGGTTCTGGATGAGAGAGAACCTACGTCACGCCGGTTCGTCACCTGGGTTGGAACCCTGAACACCAGAACCGAGTGGCTGTGCGGCTCGGTTAGCGGCTCTACTTCGCGGCTCTATTTTGAGCCGCTTGAGTTCGCGGCATTTCCCTGTCCGTGGTCTGTGAGGAGGTTCTGTGAGAAACCCTAACTGAAGGGGAGAATGGAGCAGAACACTACAACAGTTCGAAAGCCAGAACTGTAGAGGTGTGGTGGTCACCACCAGTTCTGTCCAAAAGTTTTCAGGATAAGCATATCGCATGGGATGTGTTATCCTCATTTTCAAGACTTCAATATCTCCACTGAGACTGAAACCTATTGATTGCGATTCTAGGAAGCGAAGCTTCTGATTTGTTTTTTTTTCCGAAACTCCTTGCAACTGCCCACAAACCACAAATCCGAAGCGCGTTGCCTGACGGTGATGTTCAGTGCGTACCTCTGGACGAAAACGAGGGAAAGAGGAGGCTCGGAAAGTGTCGCTGTTGACCTCACAAGCACGAACGTCGCCAAGGAACCATTCCCACAGAACTGAAGCAAGTCGTGGGAAGGGAAGCTGCCTTGGGATGGGATGGGACTGGGCTGACGACAAATGAGCGACCCGAGCGAAAAGCATCGCTCAGTTCCTTGCCGAAATCTTATCACTCAGCAGTGACACGCTGGCAGGAGTAAGGGGCTGTGCTCTGCGGGTAGAGCGCCAAATCCGCACATTGCAAGCAGGACTCCGGGTGGCGGCGGGCGACCATCCAGCGACCACCGAGAGGATCTGTTTTATGACAGCACACCACAGTGTCAGCGGTGGACCCCACCCCCACAAGTTGGGATTTGCAGATGATGGATTTTTCGAGCTGTGCCCGAGGAAAGGGCTGATGAACGGAATGCCTCAAAAAGTGCGAATGTGTTTCCCGAAATCGATATTACGCTAATCATCCCCAAGAACATCCCAAAACCGCATGCGTGTTTCTGCTAGTTTGTTTCAGGTTGACCAGTCGAATTTACTAAGGCTGCCCACAAACAGACCTCGAAGTCCCTGAACTGCTTTGCGGCGAGTGCCCAGTCTGGCGAAAAACAAAAGGCGACTCGAAGGACATTATCATTCATTCCGCGCCAACATCCAGGTGCTGTGAACTGTACAGGACTCTGGCTGCCGACCAACTATCGACAGCGACCCAAAAACCATTGGGCAGACAGAGCATGGTGTGGTGTGACTGACAAGGCGACGAGCGAACGAGGCTGTACGACGAACTTTTGGGAGTTCCGCCGCCAATCTCTGCCCTTTGACGTCACAACAAGTGCTTAGGAACCTTCGCACAGAAACTCCGCGACGCTGGATGAAGCTGCCTTGCAACGTGACGATCACGGCGACGTTGTTCAGATTGGACGACGATTCTCGCATGCTACAGTAGTAGGGAGCAATGGTCGTCGATCTAAGTGGCTGGTTAGGGCGCATTTCAGGTGGTTACGAACAAGCAACTTCGCAACAGGCGACTGCTTTCCGATTTTCCGCGACGTTGGGCGAGTTTCTGCGACCTGAACCTCGTAACAACTCAGTTTTAATCACCGAAGGCAAATCGATCGTTTACGATCAACTGTCAGTTGTCGTGCACCGTCTGCTTGCCACCAGACGACTGGTTCCCGTCACCCAGAGATTCGGACTCGCCCTTCCAAATTTTTCAAAACAAACAAATGATGGCCTTTTACCTAAGTAAATGGAGCAATATCAACAGAAAATCGAATTTAACGGCAGCCCCAAACCCCAAACGGTTCGTCGGGCCGTCAGATTCTGGTCGTGGCAGGCCCAGGCAGAAGGTGAACTGGCGCGCCACACTACTGGCTGCGACCTAGCACTGTACATGCGCGACTCATTTAGACAGTGATCAGACTAGTTTGTTTGGAGGCAGGAAAAACGACCTCGTAACAAGTTTGGTCGTGTGCGACGCCCAACTTGTTCGGAAGAGCTTGTTACGAGGCCTGAAACACGCCCTTAGCGTTTATCCAAATATTCGAAAACAGAATGGGGGAAAAAGTCTCTCTATAGCGAGAACCCTTCCTGGAAAGAATCTCCACACCCACATCGCCTTGAAGCCCGGATTCCCCCCAATGTGTTGGGGCGACACAGGTTGAGAAATGTACAACGTGACGTCGCCCTTGCGCGAGAATTGGTTTGTGCGTGGTAACCACTCGTTGACTATTCCGTCATCGTCCATCTCATACGCAAAATTATTAACCCTGCAGCATCCCTCCACACCTTGGGATCTTCTCACTCACCCCCTCACTCACCACTCCCACCCACAAACCCTCTTCCCTCACCTCTACCTATCTTCGTATTGCTATGCGCTATCTCTTGGGGTGAATCAGTTATGAGCCGTCGCGCTTGACGATCATGCGAAACTACTCGTTTTACAACGTCGAAGCGTGGGGCTTTGCTAAGTAGCAGCGTAGGAAACGGTGCATGCGGTTGAGTCTCTTTGTCGATCGGTCTCTTCGAGTCAACTTGCTTGCTCCTGAGTCGATTTGAAGGCACAAGCGTGGGCGACGGTGCGTGCAGTCAGTCCGCAGAATGAAGTTCCCCACGCCAGTCGCCGCCATTCCGCCACACCTTTGCGCATCCATTCCCGCTCTTCCGACCGCGCGCTCTTCAACCACTCACTCCCGCCTGCAGCTGCCGCGTCGCCGTTACGCCTCGTACCGCGTCGCCGTTATCTCCGCATTTAACAGTCACCCATTCCTATCGCCGACACAGCCAGTCTTCCTCCACCGTTGCCATCACCGCCGCCGCCGCCGCTCCCACGTTTTCCGGCGCGTCCGGCGCCCCAACCGCGGGGGCTAGCGCCTTCGCGGCAGTTTCGCCGTTGAGTCCTGGATCGCATGATCGTCAGAGCGGCTCGAATAGCGATGCTTTCGCGCAAATCGTCGCTGCTGCGACCCAATGCGACGAATTGGCTGGAATGCGCGACAACTCGCAATTCGTCGCCAGTCTTCGCGCAGAATGTCGGTGCAGGGGCGAGAAGGGTCGCCCGTGTTACCACGCAGACCGCGGGGGTGATTTCCAGCGTGATCCGCCTTGCGCCTTCCGCCGACGCAAGCCGCGGAGGAAAAGGAGACGACAGCGGGCGGAGCGACGCGAAGAGGCGCAGGGACGGGCAGGCGGAGCAGCGGCGAGGGGAGGGGGGAGCCCGGGCGGAAGATGAGGGTTGTTTGACTGACGAGGAGGAGGAGGGGCATCGGCGGAGGGTGCGTTTGGGGAAGGAGCGGCGGCTGGGGCAGCCGTGGAACTCCGGGATTTCCCCCGCCGGCCAGCGCGCGTTCCGCCGCCTGCTACTCGGCGCGGACGGGGAGCGGGGAAAGGCGGAACGGGTGCTCAGCGCATCTGCAGAAGCGGCGGCGGAGAGGCATCAGGGGAGGGCGGGGAATTTTGGAAGAGTGGATCGGTGATCTGCGTCGTGAGCAGGGGCGGGCGGGCGATGGGCGCGCGGATGGTCCCGGATGCGATGAGGGCGGACGCGCGCTGGAGCTCCGCGGAACGGGCGGGGAATTGACGGAGAAAGGGGAAGGGGAATCGTTGGGGGAGATATACGCGAGTGATATTATGACGATTTTGAAGGGGTTGGGGAACAAGGGGCGGTGGCGGGATGCGCTTGCGGTGTTTCACTGGCGCGCGGGTGCGGAAAGATCGGCGGAAGCTGCGCGTAGGGGGAAGAGGCATGGCGTGAGTGCGGGAACCCGATGGTATCGCTGGTGCTGCGCATACTGAGCCGAAGCGACTGCCCGAATGTGAGTGTAACGAGGGGGGGGGGGCGTCATGATGTGACTGTAACGGAAGGATACGATCGGAAGCGCGCTGGGCGTATAAGCGTTACCCGCTCCCCGTCCCCCTTTCCCCCGTTGATTCCCCCGCTACCCTTTCCCCCACTCCCCTCCACCCCTTCCCCTACCCTTTCCGCGCACTCCCCCCGCGGGAAGCGGACGATCTGTTCCGCGCGCTCGTGGCGGACGGATGCCGCGATGATGAGCGCGCTTTCACTCCTTTTCTGCCCGTCGGCTCCCCCATCCCCGCGCAGGAAGCGGATGATCTGCTGCGTATGCGCGCAAGCGCGGGTGTTTCCACCACTTGGCATCGCTGCTGCAGGAGATCCGGACCGTTGGATTGACCCCGGATGGGTACACGTACATGATCTCGGCGTGTGCTGATGCGATTGTGATTGAGGAGGCGGGGGATGTGCCTTGTGTTGCTGCTGCAGTGACGGCAGGAACAGTGACGGCAACAGCAGCAGCAACGGTAACAGCTGCTGCAACGGCTATAGCCAGGCCAGCAGCAGGAGCAGCAGCGGCAGAAGCAGGAGCAGGATCAGTAGTGACACAGGAGGGAGGGAAGGGAGTGTTGATAACACAGGGTGCCTTACCAGCAGCAGCAGTTTCAGCATCCCTGGCGCCAGAAGCAGCAGCAGCAGCAGCAGCAGCAGCAGCAGCAGCAGCAGCAGCAGCAGCAGCAGCAGCAGCAGCAGCAGCAGCAGCAGCAGCAGCAGCAGCAGCAGCAGCAGCAGCAGCAGCAGCAGCAGCAGCAGCAGCAGCAGCAGCAGCAGCAGCAGCAGCAGCAGCAGCAGCAGCAGCAGCAGCAGCAGCAGCAGCAGCAGCAGCAGCAGCAGCAGCAGCAGCAGCAGCAGCAGCAGCAGCAGCAGCAGCAGCAGCAGCAGCAGCAGCAGCAGCAGCAGCAGCAGCAGCAGAGGATCGCAGCAGTGACAGTAGCGATAGTGACTCTGCCCGACACAGTACCAGCCACTACACGACAAACGACAGCTACAGTTCCAGCAGCGGCGGTATCAGCTACAGTGTCGGCAGCCGCCCAGTACACTCAAGAAGCAAAGCGAATCTTCGTGGAAATGCGGGCGGCAGGGCTGAAACCGACACGTGTCACGTACAACGCACTGCTGGGCTTGTACGGGAAGGTAGGCCACGTGGCACTCGCCCATTCGGTGCTGGATATTTACGGAAAGAACAAGCTCTTTGCTGACGTGGCATGGGTTATGGATGAGCTGGCAAGGAGCGGGATCAAGCCCGACATGGTGATGTGGAACACCCTGATTTGCTGTTACGGCCAGGCGCAGATGCTGCCGAAAGTCGAGGCTACAGTAGACGTAATGCGGAGATCCGGCTGCCGCCCGAATCGGCGCACCTACATCGGTCTGATCGACGCGTTTGGACGGTGCGGATCGGCCGCTGACGCAGCAGCGGTCTTTGAAGCGATGAAGTGTGCCTGCCATGGGGTACCGTGGCTGCCTTGCGACCTTGCGAGCACAGACATACATCATTCATGGAGCTCATTGTCGCCAGAGAGCCTGGGTTTGGGCAGTGAAGTCATGTGCCTGGGTAACAGTCTGTAATACATACAGTTCACAACAGAGAACGTTTCACATCCATGATACGGTACAATCACGTATGGCATCTGTATCAGAAGTTTCTACATGCAAGTTCTCTTTTTATGTCTCCATTCGATCTCTTTCGCTCGCCGTTAATTCTTAATTTATCATTGACTCTGTTTCTTTTGTCATACACTTCCGAGGAGCTGTAATTTAGCCGGGCCTGTGATGTCATCTGCCTCAAAATCAGCAAACCAACTTCGTCTATACTGTCTAACCAAGAATAGCTGGTATCACCTTGTTCATTCCTAAAAACGCAGCGACCCAATAGCGATTAACCCAACCACCCTCACAATTCTTGCTATGCTAGGGTTTTGGTGTACACGCCAGTGTTCCCTTGCGAGCCCTGCTGCACAGCAGTGCTTTCTAGGTATCGCGCGGTTCGCAAGCTAGCAGGGCTGGGTAGTTGACGCTAGATAGACGCAATGGCGTCGAGAATCCTCACCCGAATGTCATTAGCCGCGCCAACGCTCCAGCCGATAGCGCCGTGCTTCCTCCGCCGCTCCCTTCACGCGCTCCCCCCGAGCGGCCTCCGCGGCCGCCCGCTCACACTTCCGCCGAGCTACGCGCGCGGAGGCTCTTCCCGCCTCGCGCATTTTCTTTCTCCGCGCGCGGAGGTTCCCGCGACGTCTGTATCGGCGGAAGCTGCGCCAGCGGCCCTAGCCGCGGATGGGACACGCGCGGAAGGGGAACAGCTGCGGAGCTGTGGGGCTGGGGAGAGCGGGAAGACTCCTAAAGCCGGGACGCTGACGTTTCAGGACGCAATTCAGCGACTCCAGGTGTAACCGGGTTACCAATGGCGTGCCGAATTGTGTTCATAATAACCGCGTTTAGTGTGCATTGAGCGCGATGCCGCCGTTTCACTTAATGCCGCGACGTCTGATCACAGTTTAGTGACGTTTTGACGTGATCGGGTTACCACGCGTGCGAAGAATCCGTGTTTCACAGGAATGCTGTTCCATGCTGCACCAGACTCACGTCCCACGGCCTCCATCCCCCCATGCGCTCTCCCCGGCCTTCTCCACCCCATCGCACGGCAGGAGTACTGGGCGGGCGTGGGGTGCGCGGTGCTACAGCCGAGCAGCACGGAGGTGGGAGCGGGCACCATGAATCCCGCTACGTTCCTGCGCGTGCTGGGCCCCGAGGCGTGGCGAGTAGCGTACGTGGAGCCCTCCATGCGCCCCGACGACAGCCGCTTCGGGGACAACCCCAACCGCGTGCAGCGCCACACGCAGTTCCAGGTGGGTTGGGGTGCTCTCAGGTGCTCTCAGGTGCTTTCAGGTGCTTTCAGGTGCTCTCACCGCCACATGCACATCCCCCACTGCATTTCCCTCCATGCGACCTGACGACAGCCGCTTCGGAGATAACCCTAACCGCGTGCAGCGCCACACGCAGTTCCAGGTGGGGGCACTGTGGTCCCGGCAACGCGCAGGATCCCGGGATGCCTGGTGGCGCTGCCTGGTGGCGCTGGACAAAACCCCTCCTCTCTCCCTCCCCACTGGGCATCGACAGCAAGCAGCACGACGTGCGATTCGTGGAGGACAACTGGGAGTCGCCCGTGCTCGGCGCCTGGAGGCTCTGGGCTCCCCTTCATCCCCCCCCCACCCTTCAACATGCCCTCCCCTGCCCTTTCCCCACTACCTTCAGGTGATCCTCAAGCCCGATCCTGGGAATGCCCAGGAGCTCTATTTAGGCAGCCTGGCGGCGCTGGGCATCGACAGCAAGCAGCACGACGTGCGGTTTGTGGAGGACAACTGGGTGTCGCCCGCGCTCTGAGCTCCCCTTCCCCCCAACCTCTCAGGTCATCCTGAAGCCCGACCCAGGCAATGCACAAGAACTCTACCTGGGAAGTCTAGCAGCGCTGGGCATCGACAGCAAGCAGCACGACGTGCGGTTTGTGGAGGACAACTGGGAGTCGCCCGTGCTCGGCGCCTGGGGGCTGGGATGGGAGGTGTGGCTCGATGGCATGGAGATCACCCAGTTCACCTACTTCCAGCAGGTGCAGTGCGGTTCGGATGGGTGGGGGGGGGGGAGGGAGTGGTTGGAACTTGGAATGGGTGCAGAGGACAAGTAAGAGTCGACCGTGCTCGGTGCAGTACAAGGAGGTGGGAGACCAACCAAGGTGCTTGTTGCAGCAGAGAGGAGGATTGGCTTAGCGACAAGGGTTGGCATAACAGTTCATTCATTGTGCCTCAGTCCACCTTGCTTCCATTTCATCCTTGTGCAATCTTGCTGCTTCAACCAGACCAGCCTCATCTGCTGCAGTCTTTCATGTTGCTGCAATCAACCCCGTGCTTGCATGCATGCTGTGGTGCTGCATGTGGGGATGAAAATCTTCATGGATGAATGTACTATGTACTATGTGTGCATGCGCGTGCACGTATGTGTGCATGCGTGTGCATGTATGTGTGCATGCGTGTGCATGTATGTGTGCATGCGTGTGCATGTATGTGTGCATGCGTGTGCATGTATGTGTGCATGCGTGTGCATGTATGTGTGCATGCGTGTGCATGTATGTGTGCATGCGTGTGCATGTATGTGTGCATGCGTGTGCATGTATGTGTGCATGCGTGTGCATGTATGTGTGCATGCGTGTGCATGTATGTGTGCATGCGTGTGCATGTATGTGTGCATCCGTGTGCATGTATGTGTGCATGCGTGTGCATGTATGTGTGCATGCGTGTGCATGTATGTGTGCATGCGTGTGCATGTATGTGTGCATGCGTGTGCATGTATGTGTGCATGTATGTGTGCATGCGTGTGCATGTATGTGTGCATGCGTGTGCGTGCATGTATGTGTGCATGCGTGTGCATGTATGTGTGCATGCGTGTGCATGTATGTGTGCATGCGTGTGCGTGCATGTATGTGTGCATGCGTGTGCATGTATGTGTGCATGCGTGTGCATGTATGTGTGCATGTATGTGTGCATGTATGTGTGCATGTATGTGTGCATGCCATTGCATTGCATGCAGGCAGGGGGCATGCCGCTATCACCAGTGTCGGTGGAGATCACATACGGCCTGGAGCGCATCATCATGAGCCTGCAGGTGAGCGCAGTGCATGATTATGAGCCTGGTGGTACATGCTATGTGGCAGGCAGTGCCTGATTGCCTGTCACCAGTGTCGCTGGAGCGCATCATCATGAGCCTGCAGGTTCGTGGAACAATCGGAGTGTGGATTGCTTGAAACGTTTTGCGGATGTTCATGGAGAGACTCACGGGGAGCTGTTTCTGGAAAACGAGCGGGGAATGAGCTGCCTGCCTCAAGAAACATGCGCGGCCCGGCCAGTCACACGTGTCCCATCTGTCACTCCCCCTGTCATTCTCCCTCTCTCTCCTTTCCTTGCCAGGGCGTTGACCATTTCAAGCGCATCGCCTATGCGCCAGGTGTGACCTACGGGGAGCTGTTTCTGGAGAACGAGAGGGAGATGAGCTGCTTCAACATGCAGGAGGCGGACACGGAGAGGGTCAAGCAGCGCTTTGATCTCTACGACGCTGAGGCACAGGCGCTTATCAATAAGCAGCTGGCCATCCCCGCGTGAGTAACGGGTGGGGGGGGGGGGGAGAGAGCGGGGGAGGAGGGCTTGGGTGGGTTTGAACATGCGAGGGCGAGAGGGAGATGAGGTGCTTCAACATTCTCGAGGCGGACACGGAGCGCGTGCAGCAGCGCTTGGACCTTTACAAGGCCGAGGCACAGGCTTTGATTGACAAGGAGCTTGCTATCCTCGCGTGAGTGAGCTGGGTACCTTGGGGTTTTGCGTGGGACTCGGTTGGGGCGTAGGGCCGGCATGGGGATGGGCTGCGAGAGAGAGAGGGAGATGAGCTATTTCAACATGCAGGAGGCGGACAAGTAGCGCGTGAAGTAACGCTTCGACCTCTATGACGCCGAGGCACAGGCTCTTATCGATAAGCAGCCGGCCATTCCTGCGTGAGTATGGAAGGGGTGGGTGGAGGCTGGGCTGGGTGGGTTTCGGTTGGGTTGCCCTGCTAAGACAGAGCGCGTGAAGCAGCGCTTAGACTACTATGAGTCTATGAGTACAAGACGTCCCACGCTTTCAACATCCTGGACGCCAGGGGTGCTGTGGGGATGTGTGAGAGAGATGATCTCTTAATGCTGCCCTCTGCCTGCCCATGCGCACCCCCCATCCCCCCCCACCCCACCCCCCTGCAGGTTCGACCACGTCCTTAAGACGTCCCACGCTTTCAACATTCTGGACGCCAGGGGTGCTGTGGGAGTCACTGAGAGAGCCCGCTTTTTCGGCCGTATGAGAAGGTGAAGTGCGGTGCAGTATGGTACGGTGTGTATAAGTGCATACAATCAAGCTATCCGTTTTGACATGACTTTGGAAGACGGATTATAGAATGGCCCACTGTGCTTGAATGCTCTCCCATAATTCCTCCCCACCCCACCCCTTTCTCCTTCCCCCTCCCTCTTTCTTCCCCGCTTACCCTCCCCCGTGTCCTCCTTTTCGTCCCATCAACTCCCAAACCAGCCTGGCGCGTCAGTGCGCCCAATTATGGGTCGACACGCGGGAGAAGCTCGACTTCCCATTGGGCCGGGCGGATGATGACGTGGCACAGCCAACAGGCGACACGTGGCCGTCTGCTGACGTGGCAGCGCAGGACGGTGCGGCGAGTGCGGGCGGCGAGGAGGCGGGGGAGGGCAAGGGGCGGATGCTAGTGGTGGAGATCGGTACAGAGGAGTTGCCTCCTGATGACGTCAGCAGCGCTGTTGCACAGGTGGGTAGGGACCAGCCGTGGATGAATCATGAAGCATCCACTACCCGCCCGCCTGCCGTGGTAGCAGGAAGGTGCCTTTTGAGTCGACTCAAAAGTCAGCAGCGCTGTTGCCCAGGTGGGTGGGGTACCACCCGTGGATGAATCATGAAACAGCCACTACCCGCCCGCCTGCGCTGCTGCTACGCCCACTTGGGTGGCCAGGCCGTCCCTCCTCTGCTCTACTCGACTGCCTGCGAAGATGGAGGGCACACTCAGGGTGGCGGTGCAGGTGGCGGGGCTGGCAGCGTGGTGGGACTGTGGTGGGACTGTGGTGGGACTGTGGTGGGACTGTGGCGGGACTGTGGCGGGACTGTGGCGGGACTGTGGCGGGACTGTGGCGGGACTGTGGTGGGACTGTGGCATCACATGGGTGATGGTTCTTCTCATCCTCATTGTGCTCCCCCCCACCCAACTCTGCCTTTCCCTCCCCTGCCAGCGACTGCTGTACGACTCCAGCAGCCATGAAGACTTAGGCGAGCAGCAGTTAGGAAAATACTTTTAGCAAAAGAAAGACAGTGATACTCTCTGTGTGTTGTACCCTGCTTAAGTGTCAAGAACTCTGGTAATCCGAACTCTCAGATCCGAACTCTGCGTGCGGAGGGCACTCCCAGGAGGGTGGCCGTGCAGGTGTGCCCGCCCATTCTCATCCCTACTGTGCTTCCCGCCCCCCTTCACCCTTCCTCTTCCCCTTCTCTTCTCCACCCTCTGCCAGTTGCAAGCAGCAATCCCGCCGCTGCTTGATCGCCTGCGACTGCCTTACAGCTCAGTGAGAGTGGAGGGCACTCCCAGGAGGATCGCAGTGCAGGTGGTGGGACTGGCAGCGTGGCAGCAGCGCGAGCAGCGGGAGGTGCGGGGGCCGCCGGCTAACAAGGCATTTGACAAGGACGGCAAGCCCACTAAGGTACTCATTAAACCCTGAACCTGAACCCTGGTGGGTGGAATGCTGGTTACGGTGTGGCAGCAGGGCGAGCAGAGGCAGGTACGAGGGCACGCTCCAACAAAACGTTTGAGAAGGACAGGCTGCCCACTAAGGTATTCACTAGGGTGTGGCTACCAGTTTCAGCACTGGCACAAAAAGAACGTGTCGTAATTAAAGCCCGTTGCTCCTTCCCTTCGTCTCTCATTTCCTTCCAGGCGCTAGAGGGCTTCTGCAAGCGTAACGCGGTAACCGCAGAGGCGGTAACCACGCGTGCGGACGACAAGGGCGTGGAGTATGTGTGGGCGAGTGTGAGCGAGGATAGCCGACCCGCGTGGGCCGTGCTGGGGGAGCAGCTGCCTGGTGTGATTGCGGGCATCGCGTTTCCCAAGACCATGCGGTGGAACTCACAGGTGGGTGGAACAGGGCTTGCAGGCGGGCACACTGTGATCACATCACAGGAGTGACACTGTGACAGGACAGCGGAGTACGAGTGGCTGACTGCGCCCCCACCTTTTCCAGATCGGTGCGGCCTGTCACTTGTTCCTTCTATCGAAGAGGTTTGGAGTGGTTCAAAGTATGATTGCTAACTGGCAGCAGTGATTGGCTGGCTGGAGCCATCTCTCTCCCGTATGCCCATGAACGCCCTGAACACTGCCCCATTCCACCTCAACCCACATCACATCACATCACACTGCTCTGCAGGTTGCGTTCAGCCGCCCCATCCGGTGGCTACTCGCTATGCACGGCGACACGGTGGTGCCCTTCGCCTATGCAGGCCTGGCGTCAGGCAACGAGTCGTGGGTGCTGAGGAACGCGCCAGAGACGAGGGTGCAGGTAAGCGGAACATTGAAGATGCTTCCAATGCTGTCAGAGCTGCCATGTGCTTCAACATTCAAATCACTCTGCTGCTCTGCCGGCCTGAACCATCTTTCGTCTCCTTCTCATGTCCCTTCGTATGCTCTACTTCCATCCGCGTCCCCATACATCCATCCCATCCAACCCCCACGAGTGACACTGCACCAGCTGCCATGTGCAGAGGAAGACTCATCGACGTTGCATGTTTTAGGCGCATTCTAAAAAATCTCATCCGTCCCCCTTGTGCCACACCTCACCGCACCACACCGCATCGCACCACACCAGCTACCATCTGCAGAGGAGTATGCCGCAGCCATGGCAGGTGCCGGCATCACCCTCTCTATTCAGGTGCGCCCCACCACTTTCCCATGCATGCATGCACGCATGCTCTCCCCATCCGCGTGCGCGCATCTCCCCACCCACTCTTAGCTCTCTCTGCCGCCCCTCACCCATCACCACCCATTGGGGCCACTCATAATCATCACTCTCTGCTTCCCTTCTCCACTCATCTCCCATCTCATGAACGCCTCGTGTCCTGTCCTGTCACGTGGTAATGAAGTTGTGTCAAAATGTGGCATCTCCCATCTCCCCCAGCTGCTTTGGCATCGCTTTTGAGAATCTGTGTAAAGTGAATGCCTCGTGTCCTGCCTGCCTGTCATCTCCTGCCTGCCTGTCATCTCCTGCCTGCCTGTCATCTCCTGCCTGCCTGTCATCTCCTGCCTGCCTGTCATCTCCTGCCTGCCTGTCATCTCCTGCCTGCCTGTCATCTCCTGCCTGCCTGTCATCTCCTGCCTGCCTGTCATCTCCTGCCTGCCTGTCATCTCCTGCCTGCCTGTCATCTCCTGCCTGCCTGTCATCTCCTGCCTGCCTGTCATCTCCTGCCTGCCTGTCATCTCCTGCCTGCCTGTCATCTCCTGCCTGCCTGTCATCTCCTGCCTGCCTGTCATCCGTCATCTCCCATTCACCATCGCCAGGAGCGTAAAGACGCAATCTGGGCGGCTAGCAATGAGTTGGCAGCGTCAGTGGGAGGAAGCATCCCGGAAGATGCACGAGGCGACCTCCTTGCTGAGGTGGCGAACCTGGTGGAGTCGCCCGTGCCGCTTCTAGGAAGCTTCGACCGCAGCTTCCTTGACCTGCCGCCCGAGGTGCTCGTGATGGTGATGAGGAAGCATCAGAGGTACTTCCCGGTGCAGGACGTAGCTTCTGGGAAGCTTCTTCCGTACTTTGTGGCGGTGCCGAACGGGCGGCTGGACGAAGCTGCAGTGCGGGCCGGCAACGAGTCGGTGTTGCGGTGAGTGGGGTGGGGTTGGAGGGAGGGTAGGGGGTTACAAGGGTGTGCGCTTCTTTTACAGCAGGGATAGTCACTACCTATCATTCTCCCATTTCTTCCCGCCGTTCGTCCATTTCCCATACCCATCCCTCTCCCCATCAATAGAGCACGCTACGAGGGCGCATGCTTCGTCTACAACAGCAACACAGCACATCCACTGGAGTCCTCTTTCCTTACCACTATGTGTGCCCATCGCCATGACTCCCTCCCACCTGGCCCCACCCCCTCCCCACCTCACAGAGCGCGCTATGAGTGTGCACGCTTCTTTTACAACAGCGGCACGGCACATCCACTGGACTCCTTTTCCCCTTCACTGTCTGTGCCCATGGCCATGACCTCCTCCCACCTGCCCCCCTTCCCTCTCCCCCCCACAGGGCACGCTACGAGGACGCGCGATTCTTCTACAACAGCGACACTGCGCATCCACTGGAGTCCTTCCGGGAGAAGCTCAAAGGCATTACCTTCCAGGTACCTTCCTTCCCTTCCCCTCTGTCTGCACCTTCCATGTGCCTTCCTCTCCCTGACTCTGCCTCACTCCGTTCTAGCTCCAGCTCCGTTTCGTGTCTTCCTCCAAACCACACTGCCCGCCACAGTCCATACCGTTTTCCAACTGTGGAATACCACAAATCACAAATGTCCCCTATCACGTGAGATACAGACAGCAGCAGAAAGTAGGAGGCATGCCTTCTTAACCGAGCCATCCCCCTTTTCTTCCTCTTTCCCCCCACCGTTTCCACTATCCCTCTATCCTTGTGTCCCGTATTTTGCTGTCCCCTTCCTCCCGCCAGGCGAAACTGGGGTCAATGTTGGACAAGAGCGAGCGTATAGAGGCCATAACGCCGCTCCTCTGCACCGCTCTGCACCTCTCTCCATCGGACTCCGCCGCGGCGCAGCAGGCAGCGCGGCTGTGCATGGCTGACCTTGGGAGTGCCGTGGTGATGGAGTTCACCGGGCTGGCGGGGATCATGGGGAGACATTACGCCGAGAGAGAGGGATTGGGAGAGGAGGTGAGTGTGAGTGTGAGAACAGTAGGGCTGTGGCTGTGATGCAACCAAGAATCCCGGCTTCATCTGTGCATGGCGGACCTTGGGAGTGCGGTGGTGATGGAGTTCCCAGGGCTGGCGGGGATCATGGGACGGCACTACGCTGAGAGAGAAGGTTTGGGAGTGGAGGTGAGTGCGTGCGTTTTTGAGACGTCTCAAAAACACCCTCACTACACGTGGAGGTGAGTGCGTGCGTTTTTGAGACGTCTCAAAAACACCCTCACTACACGTGGAGGTGAGTGCGTGCGTTTTTGAGACGTCTCAAAAACACCCTCACTACACGTGGAGGTGAGTGCGTGCGGGGAGAAAGGAGTGAGGCATAGCATGCAGTATAGACAAGTGCAGACCTTGGGAGTGCCGTGGTGATGGATTTTACTGGACTGGCGGGGATTATGGGGCGGCACTACACAGAAAGAAAAGTGCTGGGAGAGGAGGTGAGTGTGTGGGAAGGTAAGGGGGAGGGTTAGAAGGCAATCTTTCAGACGTCTCAAAAGCAGGCAGTATGTGAAGACCTTGCGACTGCCATGATGATGGAGTTTACTGGGCTACGGTGTTTGAGTGTGCGCTGCTGCGATGCGATCAGCATGGAGTCATCGCATGCCAACCCCCTCTCTTCCTTTCCTTTCCTCTTCGCCTTTTCTCCTCTCCAACCCCCACCCACACCCTCACTCCCAGGTGAGCAGGGCCATATTCGAGTGTGTGCTGCCGCGCTCAGCAGGTGATCAGCTGCCCACCACAGCCCCTGGCCTCGTGCTCTCGCTCGCCACCAGGTATGCCTCTCACTCCCCTCCCATCTCTGGCTTCATTTGAGACATCTCAAAGCGCGGTCAGCAGGCGATCAGCTGCCCACCACAGCCCCTGGCCTCGTGCTCTCACTCGCCACCAGGTCAGTTTGGTTCGGTTCTTCATCGTCAACTGTGTGACCCATGTCAACTGTGTGACCCATGTCAACTGTGTGACCATGTCAACTGTGTGACCCATGTCAACTGTGTGACCCATGTCAATGTCAACTGTGTGACCCATGTCAACTGTGTGACCCATGTCAACTGTGTGACCCATGTCAACTGTGTGACCCATGTCAACTGGCCGCGTGTAATGCCTCCCTCACCACTCTCAACACCTCTCCACCATCCGCAACACCCACCTCGTCTCACACCCTGCTCCACTGCATGCTCCCCGCCCCATCAGGCTCGACAGTCTCGTGGGCCTCTTTGCAATCGGCTGTGAGCCCTCCGCCTCGGCTGACCCCTTCGGTCTCCGCCGCTCCGCATACGGCCTTGTGAGCTGCCACCTCCCCAACCCACCCCTGCCCCAATCCCTGCCCCAACCCGACTCCGCCCCTGCACTCCCCCGCCCCTGCACTCCCCCGCCCCTGCACTCCCCCGCCCCTGCACTCCCCCGCCCCTGCACTCCCCCGCCCCTGCACTCCCCCGCCCCTGCACTGCCCTGCTAGTTTGTCTTGCCATGCTCCATCATGTGGCACTTGCGCTCGCCCTTGGGCTGTTTCACCTCCTTTCATTCGCCTGCCTTCACCACGTTGCATCCATGCAAACTGCCCGGTGGAGGCACTGGTAGCGAGCAACACTGACTGACCTGCACCTCTCGACCTAACCGCATTTCACCCCTTTTCACCTCCTCTCACCACGTTGCATGCTGGCTGGCAGGTGGAAGCCCTGGTGGCGAGCAACACGGATCTGCACCTCTCCACGGCCCTGCAGGCAGCAGCGTCCGTGCAGCCTGTGGAAGTCACCCCTGCGACACTTGAGCAGGTGAGCTGGTACCTGTGAGTCGGCAATGGCCATTCAAAGCACAGGCCTGCACCTCTCCACGGCCCTGTGCAGGCAGCTGCTTCCGTGCAGCCTGTGGAGGTCACCCCCGCCACACTGGAGCAGGTGAGTTGGTTGCGAGCAAGTGTGCATTCCCATGTGCACTCAGCGCACCATCCCTGCAGACAGCAGCGTCCGTGCAGCCTGTTGAGGTCACCCCTGCCACTCTGGAGCAGGTGAGTTGGTGGTTGAGAATGGGTCATGCTCATCAGCATACAGTAGCATAGCATCCCTGCAGGTAGCAGCGTCCGTGCAGCCAGTTGAAGTCACTGCCGCTACACTGGAGCAGGTGAGGAGGTGGCTAAGAATTGGTCACGCCCGCTATCTCTCCATGGACCAGCTTTGGCCTTTACAGTACGCCGCCTGGAGCAGTTCCTGGTGGACCGCGGGGCAGCAGTGGAGGCTATAGTAGGGGCGCCTCAAACTCCCTTCCAAGCTCAGACCTTGTTGTTCCCCCTCATCCCCCACACAAACGGCACCACCCTTTGTGATGCAGGTGGAGTCCTTCATAGTGCGCCGCCTGGAGCAGTTCCTGGTGGACCGCGGGGCGGCCGTGGAGGCGGTGCGCAGCGTGCTGGAGGAGAGAGGCTCTGTGCCCGCCCTCGCTGCTCGATCCGTGGCGGAGGTACGTTTTGAAGCGACTCAGAGGTGAGGTAGTGTGTGAGGAGGCAGTGGAGGCGGTGCGCAGTGTGCTGGAGGAGCGGGGGTCCGTGCCTGCCCTGGCTGCACGATCCGTGGCGGAGGAGCGGGGGTCTGGATCTGTCACTCGGGCTTTTCGCAATGCACACACGCGCAGAGCAAGTGCATGTACACTAGGAATCTTTAACTGGTCGCCTGGAAAGAGTCAATCTGAATCCCACATCTCAAGGCAGCGATGTGCCATGCGTGTCCAATTTCTCTCTCTTCTGCTCCCTGCTTTTGACTCACTATGCGCGTAACACGCCATTGGCTTGCTGCCTGCCCTGATACCAGATGGAGGAGCTGCAGGCGTCTGGGCAGCTTGAAAAGATCGTGGCAGCGTATGCGCGGCCAACGAGGATCGTGCGCGGGAAGGAGGTGGATCTGGAATGGCAGGTGAGATGGTCTTGTAAAGTAGTTGTAAAGTAGATGGTCTTGGTGTAGCCAAGTTGTTTGGGAGTGCTGTGCATGCAGAAAGAAGTTGAGCATGACATCCAGTGGGAGCTGTGTGTGGGCTGGCAGGCATGCATGCATGCATGTGTAGCACATTGGAAGTTAATGGAGAGTGGTGTGCACGCACCATGATGCCAAGCCATCTCTATTGTGTGCGGGGGTGTGTGTGTGTGTGTGTGTGTGTGTGCATGGGCCGTGAGGGCAGGTGAGGGAGGAGCTATTTGAGTCGGATGCGGAGAGGACTCTGTGGGACGCCTTCAAGCACGTGGATGCTGAGGTCTCCAGTGGTGCGTGCTTACTGTCCCTGCGCACATGCCACATTCATGCCACATGTCATATTTCTACCACATATTACATGTCACATCCGTTTGCATCCACATCACATTCATCCACAGACTAGCGTGTCCCTGATTTGATCCAGTTGTTGCTGTTCTCACCACAGCGTGCCCACCCGCCTTTTTTTCAAAGTCAATAATATTTCCATTCTCATGTTAATTGGTTAACCCAGATACTCGTTCTCTGCCCCCTGTTCCAACACGGCATGCATGCAGACATGAGCGTCAAGGCATTCGCCGATGCATCCATGGCTCTCATCGACCCGCTGGAAGGCTTCTTTGCAAACGTGTTCGTCATGGCGGTAAGCCAACCAACCAATTAGCCACGTGGCATCATATCTTTCTTCACTGCCACAGCCCACACTTCAAGCCCCACAATGCCCATCTCACACCCCTCACCCAGTTGCATGATCCTCTCCATTATGCTTGGGTTTCTGATGCTGAATTGTGTCTGTCACGTTCTGTAAGCTGGGTGTGGCCCTGCTGTGTGGTTTTGAGACAGCCTGAATCTTGTCTGCGTTTCATGGTTTTGACACGCTTCGGACCTCGCCTGGCTGGGTGTGTGGGACGGGGGGTGCAGGAGGAGGAGCAGCTGCGCAAGAACCGCCTGGCGCTGCTCAGCAGGATTGCGAGACTGCCAGAAGGCATTGCTGACCTCACTGTGCTGCCTGGGTTCTAGAGCATGCAAGATGGCATACAGACTGCCATGCAGCCTGGCGTCCAGCAGGCTTGTTGGCTGGCAAGTTCAGTTGACTTTTTTGGATGGCATGTGACACACTTCGCCGTGGAGATATTTTTAGTGCTATGTGGCTTGCTACATTGGCAAAGTTCTTCCTTGGTATCAATACTATAGCTGCTTCTGTATATGGCTTCTAGAACCAATTCCTTCCTGCTTCCATACATAAAGTTGCAGGCTCAGTGAAGAGTACCCAATCCTACCACTGATGACAGAGACAAGAGTCTCCTGTAACTCCCACGGCAGGGGGATGTAGGTTATCTTCCCTTTTCTATTCATCCCGGAACATTGCACGACCAGCACGGCCTGTCAGGCTGCGATAAACCCTATTGATAACAACACATGGAAACGCATTGGAAGGGGAAAAAAAACAGGTCAGCGCCACCCGGCGCTGCACATTCACTAAGAAAAATCTTGATATTTTCTTCGGAAAACGAGATCACTCGGGCTTGAAGTCGGCGAGCACGGGGTGCGACTCCCAGTTGGGGTCATCAGCCGCGAGCAGGTCGATGTACTTCTGCATCGCCTCCTCCGCCGACATGCCCTTGATCGCGTTCCACGCGTCCCACTTCTGCCGCGCCTCGAATTGAATGAACAGCGGCTGCCACGCGCAAGCACAAGTGAAACGTCGCGAACCGGTTATGTATCGGGTAAGGTCCGTAACGTGGGTTACGTTAAGACATGATAAGACATGGGTAGGTAAGAGGGGGGTCAGAAGGTGTGTTAATGAAGCCACTCGTACAGTCGATAGGACGGAGCTATTCTCACTTGAAATAACGATGAACAAAGAGTTTCCTCCGAAAGAACGACGTACCTGGGATCCCTTCACGTCGCCCTCAGTGGCCTGCTTGAAGTAGGAGTAGTACTTGAGCTTCTCCTCGGTGGTCGCCTTGGGATTCGGCGGGCCATTGCGGATCAAGTACGCGGCCTTCTTGAATCTAATCTCGAGCTCCGACATGGCGCCGAACCTAAACAAGGGGTCTCGGGACGGATCTCGGCCTCGAATGCACTCGGCCTCGAATGCAAGGATTCGTTAGAAAGGAATCGAGATCGAACCTGACTGGAGGGACAGAAGAATCCGAGCAAATATGGACCTTCACTGAACTGTAAGGGAGATTTGCAGGAGAAGGGCATGGAAGGGGTATTAGTGGAGGTGAAAGGGGGAGAGGGGGGAGAAGGGGGGAAGAGTGATCCCCAGGCGTCACTGGCAACTCAATTTGACGGGCCGTCAAATCGCGACAGGCCTTGACGAATCGTGATTCTGACTGACCAGGCGTCAGGTGACCATGAAACTGTCGCCTGTTTTCGCGAACTGTCGTCGTTGTTCCAGTTACGAGATTTCTGACAAACGAATCCCGATAAATTTCGGGATTGCCGTCAGTCACAAGATTCGCCATAGTGATTCAATGGAGCCCTTTATAGTTCCGTTCCGCATTCATAATCAGATTCGTGATCGTTTGGAATTTACAGTACCAAAGCTGTTGAGTTTCAAAGCTCAACCTTGACAGCAATTATTACCGTAATGACCTTGACAGCAATTATTAATTACCTCACAGCGAATTCCAACAACTCCATCAGATTGGGCTGTTCATCACCTGAAGCAGCTGCAACTAATCCTACAGTTGACCCTAAGGCAAGAAGGGGCTGATTTATTACTGATAGGCAGCCCACAAGGCCCGTACCGTACATCATTGCCTTGCTATTCTACTTACTGTACCTTGTTACCTAAAGAGGACCCGCTAGCCCCCGCCCGTCTGTAGCAGCGAATGTACATGCACCTCACTGACACACTTGGGGACCTAAAGAACCTCAACAGACTGAGTGACGACAGGCAGTGCAGCCCTGTCAGCAGAGGCACCTCACAAGCCACCAGCTGGTCACCTGCGGATGTACATACGCCTGACTGATTTCAGAAAGAACTCCCAGGACTCGTCGCCCAGCAGAATCATGTCGCCCTCGCGGTCCTGGTACACCACAGAGGACCCCTCTGTCACCGACAGCAGCGCCTCCCTCAGCTCCTGCGTCGACTGGAACCGACTCAGATCCACCGACACCCCAAACGGAGACCCCTCCACAAAGCACTTCACCCGCAAGCTCTCCTCTCCTCCAGCTCCTCCGCCTCCCCCGCCTCCCCCTCCCCCTGCCGCCCCACCCCGTGCACCCGCTCCCCCTGCGTTTTCTGCCATGCTCCCTGCTCCCAACCCTGCTGCGTCCGCTGATCCTGTCAGCCCCCCCAGTCCGCCTCCGCCTCCCCCTGCGCCTTCCCCCACGCCCCCCGTCATGCCCGCGCCTGCAGCGCCGGGGGATGAGTTACCTGAGCGCTCAGGGCCCAGGCTGGAGGGGGGCGAGCCCCCTCGTCCCCCCAAACCACCACCGCCACCAGCGCCACCGCCTCCTGCTGTGCCTGCACCGCCTGCTGCTGCTCCACCTGCCACACCCCCTGCTGCTCCCATGAACCCTGCCCGTGACTGCTGCTGCACCTGTGGCATCTGCTGGTTTTGCTGGTTCTGCTGCTGGTGCTGGTAAAAGGGAGAGCCGCCAGAGGCCTCTCTACCAGCATCCCCAAGCCCACTCATTCGCGCACCCATGAACCCCCCCAGCCCTCCACCACCTCCCCCGAAACTCCCCCCGCCACCCCCGCCAGCAGCCGCGCTGCCAGCAGCAGCAAGAGACGCCATGCGCTTCCCCCCACCCATTCCGCCCATGCCTGACGCCATAGACGCGCCATCGTCCGCGCCCCCGTCCCCCACGTCCCCCCGACTCCCCGACGGCTCTGCTGAATCCTCTGGCGCTTCCCGCTTCCTCCCCGCCAGGCCCCCCGCCCCTCCGTACCCTCCTGGACGGGTGCCACCCAGGGGAGGTAGCGACTGCGGCATGTGGAAGAGGGGCGGGTGCAGGGAGGGGGGAGGCTGGGAGGGATTTCCCTGATCCCATGGTGCCTCTTGCCCGTGACCGTCTGAGTTCATTCCCCCCATCCCCCCCATTCCCCCCCCTGCTCCCATTGGCGCTCCTGCCCCCCCTGTTCCAGGCGCTACCAGCAGCGACGGCGCACCCATCCCCCCCGCGCCGCCCGCACCGCCGTCCCCATGTGGCGCCGCCCCACCATGCGCATCACCGGCTTTGTCTGTAGCGGAGGAGGAGTTGCGCATGGCTTGCTGCTGCGCGAGCAGGGCGGCAATGGACGACACTATCTGGTCTCTTGACAGCCCCGCAGCCAGTCCCTTGGCCACTGCAGCATTTACCAGCTGCTCCTGCACAGACCCCTTCACCACTCCTGGGACTATCTCGCTCACTGCCCCGTCGCCCTCCATCGCACCCCCCCCTTGCCCCTGCCCCTGTTGTAACGTTTGCTCCTCCTCGTCCTCCTCTTCCTCTTCCAGCTCCTCCTCTTTCTGCTCCTGATGCTGCAGCGGCGCCTGTTGCTGCTGCTGCTGCTGCTGCTGCTGCATCTGCCGTTGAATTTGCTGGATATGGGACAGGAGCACGGCGGGGGTCAGCCCACCCTGCCCTGTCACTGACGTCAGCAGTGACGCCAGCTGCGCCACGCCTGACGGGCCTAGCTGTGCTAGCAGCGACGCAGGAAGCTTCGCTGCTGTCAGCGCGGCGAGACTGCTCGCACCCACCTTCCCCTGCTCCCCCCCTCCCCCGCCCCCGCCCCCGCCCCCGCCTACACTCCCCACCTCCCCATCCATACTATCCTCCCCCTCGTCCCGCCCATACCCTCCCCCGTCCGCTCTCCGCTGCCCACCCCCCGCAAACCCCCCATACCCCCCGCCCGCCTGGCGGGGCGGGGAGGGCCTCCGCCAGGACCGCCCCTGCAGCCCCATGGGGTCGTCCTGCGCCCCATCCGCGGATCCCAGCGCGGCTCCCGCGCCCCCGCTGGATGCAGCGGCGGAGGGCGCGAAGCCCTGCGCTGGGCGGCGGCGGAAGCCTATGAAGAGGTCCCCCGCGGTGCCCCTGTGGAAATAGACTATGTCGCCCGGAACCAGTAGCTTTTCCTTGACGAAGCGGCTCCACCCCTTGGTCAGCACGTAGCTCTGACTGCTGTTCCAGTACGAATACCTGCGGGGGCGGAGGGGGATGGAGGAGCGGGGAAAAGAAGGTGGGGGGTGGTTGTGGAGGGATGGGGGAAAGCGGTTTGGCATGGTAAGCAGTGGCACGAGAGTAGGGAAGTGGGAAGGTGGGAGAAGAGAGCGAAGATGCGATGAAGGGTGCGTGAGAAGCGATGGAGGGAGCATACTGGAAGTGAGGGGTACAGGGGGAACAGAGAGCACGCGAGTTTCAGGCGCGGCTATGACTGTGGCTGCAGGGCGCACCAGAAGCGCCAGTGATTGGCCACCTCGTTCTCAAAGGAGAGCGTCATGGCGGGAGTGGGCAGGTTGGGGTCGCGACGTGTCTTGAGTCGCATAAAACGCACACCTTCTGAGTAGTCGACTCAAGACTCACCGGAAGCGCCAGTGTTTCCCAGCTTCATCCTCGAAGGACAGCGTCATAGCGGGCGTGGGCAGGTTGGGGTCGAGGGGGAAGCAGCGCTCCGCGTGCTGCTTGGGAATCACCAGCCGGTTCAGCTTCCCCACGTCGCTGGGCGTCACCGCCTTCTCAAACAGATGCTCCTTCCCCGCCATGCTCACTCCCCCCCCGCCCCCGCCACCTCCGCCCATCGCTCCGCCCATGCCTCCCCCCATTGCGCCTCCGCCGGCTGCCCCCATCACCTGGGAAGCCCCTCCGCCGTACCCGCCTGGTCCCGCTCCTCCCCCGGTTCCCCCGCCTCCCCCATGGTACCCCCCTCCGCCTGACTGCGCCGCGTCCGCAGCGGGGAACCCCAGCTCCCGCCCGCCGCTCATCCCCGCACCTGCGGGAGCGCCCGCGCTCCCAACGGTGCGGAGGGGCGTCCCCGCGCCGTCCTGTGCGGGGCGACCTGGGGCGAGCGGCGCAGAGGGGGAGGAACCAGCGAGGAAACCGGAGGACGCGGGGTGGAGATGCGCGGATGGCGGAAGCGAGAGCGGGGAATGCCCCGGGTAAGGGGGGTCGTGGGGATGCGCCTGCCCCTGCGCCGGCAGCATCAGCGCACCCTGCCCCTGCCCGTGCTGCGCGGAGGGCGCGGGGAGCGCGAGCGCGTGCGCGTTGGTCTGCGCAGGTGGAGACGTGGCGGCGTCCGCGAGGTTCGCATTGGCGAGCTCCTCGTCGAACGTGTGCTTGCGGAGCATGTCGACCAGCTGCGCGCGGGGGAGAGGAAAGCGGAGAGTGGGAGGGGAGAGTGGGGGAAGTTTGAGACGTCTCATAACTCCTCGTCGAGCGTGTGCTTGCGCAGCATGTCCACCAGCGGCGCGCGGGGAAGCGGAGTGTGGGTGGGGGGAGTGTGTGTGGGGGGGAGGGGAAAAAAGGGGGAGGGGAGGGGAGAGGGGAAGTGGGAGACCAGATATGCACGGGTGGGGAAGCGATGGTACAGGAGGAGTGGGACGGGGGCGGGAACATGCGATTGAGGGTGAAAGGAAACGGGGAATGAAACGGGTGTGACGCGAGGAACGAGGGCGGAAAGTGGGATTTCCGCATAGAGGAGAGCAGAAGAAATACAGGCGCGTGGCGGAGGATGCAGGGAGCGGTGGTGAGCGGAGGAGATATCGGGGGTTGGAGAGTGTAGAAGAGGTGCGCGTGACGCGCCGCACCTTCTCTTTGGGTTGCGACATGATGAAGCAGATCTCAGGGTGCGACTCGGGCATGGGGCGAAAGTTCGTCATCGCGTCTCTCCCGCGGAACTTGAGCGCCGCGCGGTCGTACGCGCGCGCCGCGTCCTCCTCGCCGTTGAACGTGCCGAGCCACACGCGGCTGTGCTTCTCGTAGATCTGCGCGCCCCACCGCCCGTTGGGCTGCGGCACCACCCCGCGGTACTGCGACGACAGCATGCGGCTCGCCTCTTTCTCCACGCCCTCTTCCGAATCCTCGTCCTCTCCGCCATCCGCCCCTTCTGCGCCCATCCCGTCCGACCCTTCCCCCCCCGCCCCCTCGTTCCCTGGTCTCTCGTCTGCGAACGAGTCGGTTCCGCGCCCCGCTGCCGCTTCTCCGCCCGTTTGCACCCTTGCGGCCTGCGCGGGGCTGCTGTTCTCCGCCGCTGCGGACGCTATATCCTGCGCGCCAGCGGTGGACGGCACCTGGTGGCTTGAGCCTAACCCTTGCCCCTGCTCTTGCCCTTGCCCATGCGCGTGCCCCTGTGCATGTTGGTGTTCGTGATCGCTGGTTCGCTGTTCACGCTCGTTGCTGTATCCCGCCAGTACGATCTTCTCCGCCTTCTCTTCCTCCGCGTGTGCCACTGCTCCCGCTACTGGTGCGGTGTTCGCCTGCGCAACTGGCATACTGGAATTTCCGCCCGTTCCGCCCTCCGCTCCTTCCCCTTCGCCTTCCCCTGGCCTTTTGACAAAGCCCCCATTCGCGTCCCCCTCTGCCGGAAGCGCTGTTTCCTCCCCGCCCTCCTGTCCTGTCTGCTCCGCTCTGCCTGCCTCCTTATCTCCGCCACGCGCGTCATTCGCCCCTTCGCCGGATGTCCCCGCTTTCTCCCCACCATCAGCCCCCTCATGGTCCTTCCGGCCAGTGTCCGCTATAGCATGCCCCGTTTGCGATACATTTCCCGTGTCTCCAGCGTTATCCCCTGCGCCATCTGCTCTCAACTCTCTACTGCCCTGTTCCGCCTGCTCCCCCTGGGCTTCTCTTTGAGGTTCTCCCGCCTGTAGGGCGGGAGAATCCAGCACACTCCCCCCTTCCCCGCCAGGCGCAGCTACGGAGGCGGAAGCGGGAGCTACCGCGGGGGAACTGGGCGCAACTGCGGGGGACTTGGGCAGCGCCCGCGCGGCGGCGAGGGCCTGCAGGTGCTGCAGGCGCTGTCCCACGCGGGAGACCAAGTCGTCCGTCAATTCCATTCTCCCGCCCCCGCTGCCGCTACTGTCCTCATCGCGTAGCGATGCCAGAGCCGCCTTTAAAAGATCCTTGTCAAACCCCGCCGGTAAACTGTCCATTATTGACTAGCGTGGCTCGATCGGATCGAGTTTTAAGGATACGCAGTATACTAATCCTAATTGATTGCGGAAAGCGTGATGGTTCAACCCAAGATGTGATGACAACGAGAAAATACCTCCTCGCAGGCCTTAGTCCGAATCTGAAGGAGCGGGAGGCGGCAAGAAGAGGGGAGAAGGGTATGGTGGCAGAGAGAGAAGGAAGGCACGAGTTAGAGAGATTCGGAAAGAACGACATAACGGCAACAGCAGGACGAGGACTGGAAAATAGGACCAGGCGTCGACAAATAAGCCCGAATGACAGCCCGTAATGGCGGGAACGATGGCAGGCGATGCTAACACAAAATTATTAAGCTACGAACGACAGGCTAAAGTAATTCGCTAACACACGCGGCAGTCGTGAAGGTAAGTGCAGTTGAAAGGCATGGAAATAAATTCATCGGCAAATGAATTTCGAAAAGCGCAACTAACGACATTATGGATGCACTAAGTCGGCAGATCACTAACGAAACGGTGAATAGACTAACGGCAGTTTACGCGGGAAAAAAATGGATGGCATGTCATTCAAGTGCCTAACCTCGTGCTTCAACATGGCAGCTGGGCTCCAAGCAGCAGCAGAATCGAGAGCCAGCAATCGATCGTTGTGACGAAGGTAGGTCACCTGGAACAGCAGGTAGGGTTTCGAGCGCATGTGAAATAGGAGCTGGGCTGGGAGCCTGGGAGGCAAAGGCACCTGCCACCTGACTCCTGAGAGAAGACGCAGCAACAGACGCCCAACATGACGCCTGCTCGCTCCGCCTGGCTGCCTGGATTCTGGTTCACTTCACTGCGGATACGCGGGTGAGTGGGCTTGATGCAAGGCAGGGCGGGCAGGGGTTTGGCGCGCCAGAGCGGAGAAAGGGGGCGGACGCGGCACAGTGATCAAGTCGAAGATCAGGTTTGCGCCTCAGGAATCACTCTTGCGACGAGATTCAACGCAGTATTGTGTGTTACTGAGGTTTCTTGCGTGGTGGAATGTGGTGTCAAGTCAATCGTGGGCGTCCAACCTGGATGCGCAAGAGCAGCTCTGCACACTCTGCACCAGGTGTGCTGTAACTGTCCGCCAGGGCGGAGCCTTCCCCCGAACCGAACCCTATCCCTTGGTTTTCCCACTGCTTGGTCAGCCACGTATGTCGCCTGACAAGCAACAGTCGCGCCCGTTTGGGCCCAAGCAGAGCCCGTGATAGGTCAGCAACCGCGGCTCAGCTATCAAGTGATAGGATTGACGCTGGTGCCACGTCAGTTTTGCTGGCACACATTCCAATTTGTGAGTTCGAAATTCAAACCACATCTGCCGTACTCCAATATTGTCTCTCCAGCGTCAGTATAATACTGTGAATCTAGTTCTGGTGTACCCAGATTGTATAAATCTCCTGACAAGGTGTTGGGCGCCACCACTTCCATCATAATAAACCAATAGACAGCACATTGTTAAAGCAAGAGTATACATTTGAAAGTACTGTTGCTTTGGAACAGTACCCTCCCTCAGAGACAACCCCAACGAAAACGATGTGGGGTTCGCGAACAGACTGGGCGAAAATTTGGAAGGGAGATGCGACCACGAGAACCCCTCCCGTCACCCAACTCCAGAAGTTCCTCACGAAGACCAAGTATAAGCGACTAATTCCTACCATAGACACTAACGTCCCTAATTTTAGAGACGAGGATTCAGCAAACACAATACATCTTCGAGGATAGACTACTTTACAGTCTTCGTAAGCGAAGTCTCAACCGCCAGCGCATCCCATCCGGTGCCCGCCGGGAGCATTCTAGCCGTATCCGCAGCGCTCGACACCCTCTCAGCGCGTCACCCGCATCGCGCCAAATACCCCGTTGCGGCCCTCATCTCTTAGCGCGACACCGCGCGCCGTGCAACCGCATCGCGCCAAATACCTCGCTGCGCCCCTCATCGCATTGCGCCGCACCTCTTAGCGCCGCACCTCTTAGCGCCGCACCGCTTAGCGCCTCTCTGCGTAGCGCCTCACCCACTGCGATTCCTCTCAAGCTAGGTCGGCAGCGATTGCTTCCCGTGTAACCCACAGCTCGCCTCGCCGCTTAGCACGTCACCGGCTTCACGCTCACCCTCTGCGCGCCTCACATGCTGCTCGCATCCCAGTGCGAATTTCGAATGCACCTCATATGCTGCGCCCCGCAAAACAAACTACGTCACGCGCAACTCGCCGCCCTTTCGTCTCACCTTTGCCGCCAACGCGCTCAGCCATTCGTGGAGCAGGGTAAATCGCCACCGTTGAATGGGCGCGCCGCCATGTTTGCAAGTAGCCCGTCGTCCAACCTCCATCCCCGTTCCCATCATCTCCCCTCCCTCTTCCCTCATTTCCCCCACTCACAATTCCCCCACTTCCTCCTCATTTCCGCATCTCTCCCTCTCATTTTCCCCCCTTCCTCCTCTCTTTTCCCCCCGCCTCCCTCGCTATTTTTCTCACTGCTCCTCCACACTGGCCCCCACTACTCCCACTCATTTCCCCCCTTTATCCATCTCATATTGCCCAAACACTCCCCCCCCCCCCCCCCCCCCCCCCCCCCGTCTCCCCCCGTCTCCCCCTCGTTGGCCCCCTTTCTTCCTCACATCTTCTCCCATGTTCCATTTTCCCCACTGGTCCCCCTCCCTTCTCCCTCTTCTCCCTCTCCTTTCCTTCCCTTCTCCCCCAACTCCCCCCCTTTTTCCCTCTCATTTCCCCTACTGCCCCCCCCCCCCCCCCCCCATTGCGCCGCTTCTCCCCCACTTTCCCCCCCCAGTTCCGCTTAGCATGTCACCGGCTTCGCGCGTCATCAGCTGAACGCATGCCCCTAAACTCATCTCACGCGCTGTGGACCGCGATCCTCGCACGCCGTCTCGCCATTTCCCCACTTCTCCCTATCACTTCCCCCAGTGCTCACCGGGGTGCACAAGGTGAGTCTCGCCATTTCCCCACTTTCTCCACCTGCTTCTTCTCCTATCCGCCCCCGCTTGCCCTCCTTTTGCCCCCTGCTTCCCCCCTTTTCCTCCATGGCTTCCCCTCCTTTCACCTCTTGCTTCCGCCCTTTCCCCCCCTACATCCCCTCCTTGGATTCCCTTGCTTGTCCTCCTCTCCCCTCCTGCTTCCCCTCCATTATCCCCCCTGCTTCACCTCCTTTCCGCCCCCACTTCACCTCCTTTCCCCCTCTGCTTCCCCCCTTTTCCCTCACGGCTTTCCTTCCTTCCCCCCCCTGCCTCCCCCACGTTTCTCCCTGCAGGCCCCACGTTTCTCCCCTGCAGGCCCCACGTTTCTCCCCTGCAGGCCCCACGTTTCTCCCCTGCAGGCCCCACGTTTCTCCCCTGCAGGCCCCACGTTTCTCCCCTGCAGGCCCCACGTTTCTCCCCTGCAGGCCGCACGTTTCTCCCCTGCAGGCCCCACGTTTCTCCCCTGCAGGCCCCACGTTTCTCCCCTGCAGGCCCCACGTTTCTCCCCTACAGGCCCCCTGTTTCCCCCATGCCAGACCCATTTCTCCCCCCTGATAGCTCCAAGATCCCTCCGTGAGAGCCCCATGGTTCCTTCATGCTATCCTCATGTTTCCAAGGCTGGGTGGTGAGTGCATCGCTGCTCGCGGCAGCATGTGGAGTGCTCACCAGCAAATGTCCCTCTCAGCCCGCACACTCTCACTCACCAACGCTTGTCACATCCTCTTTTTCCTCCCTCCAGAAGCAACCTTCCTGAATGCTCGCTACACTCCTCTCACTTCCGTGCCTGCATGCTCGCCCCGTTTTCCCCCCGTGCTAACATCAGGAGGCTCCCAAAGCTATCCCCATGTCTCCCCCATGCACGCCCCATGTTTCCCCCATGCACGCCCCATGTTTCCCCCATGCAGGCCCCATGTTACCCCCATGCACGGCCCATGTTTCCCCCATGCACGCCCCATGTATCCCCCATGCACGCCCCATGTTTCCCCCATGCACGCCCCATGTTTCCCCCATGCACGCCCCATGTTTCCCCCATGCACGCCCCATGTTTCCCCCATGCACGCCCCATGTTCCCCCCCCCACCCCGCAGTCCCCATGTTTCCCCCCTGCACGCCCCATGTTTCCCCCCTGCACTCCCCATGTTTCCCCAGAGCGCACACGGACATATTTCCCCGTCGATAGCCCCATATTCCCCCCCTGCTAGCCCAATGTTTTCGCTTTTACCACTCGCCCCCCTGCTCCCTCGATATTTCCCCAGCTGCTCCTCCACACATCCCCCTACTACTCCCTTTCATTTCCCCATTTAGGCATCTCATCCCCACCCCGTCTCCCCCCCATTGGTCCCCCTTCTTCCCCTCATCTCCTCCCTCGCTCTATTTCCCCCACTGCTCCCCCTCACTTCACCCTCTTCTCCCTCTCATTTCCCTTACTGCTCCCCCTCATTTCCACCGGCTCCCCCCCACTTCTCCCCCTCAGTTCTGCGGGCTTCTTGCGTCACCAACTGAACGCATCTCCAGCTGCTCGCATGTCCCTAAACACATCACACGCGCTAGTAACTGCGTAGTTCCCCGTAAGTAACACTGGGTTTAGGTTGCGGGAATTTTGGATTGGTCGTCCTGATTGCCCTTGGCTCAAATGTCCCCGAGCGCCCTCGCTTGTCCCTGGGTCCCCTCGTTTCCACGCTCCAAACCCTAATTACCCCCACTGCTCCCCCGCGTTCCCCCATCTCCTTCCCCTTATTTACCAAGATTGCTCCTCCTTGTTCCCCCATCTCCTTCCCCTTATTTACCCCTCTGCCCCTCCTTGTTCCCCCCTCTCCATCCCCTTATTTCCCCCTCTGCTTCGCTCGTTCCCGACCCTCCTTCCCCTTATTTCCCCCTCTGGTTCCCCTCGTTCCCCCCACTCCACCCCCTTGAGGTGAGTGAGTGTGGAAGCTGCTTCTGTCTGCTCGTGGTTTCTGCTTCTGCTCATAACTTGGGTCTGCATCACATGTGTGCGTCTGCCCATCTCCTTTCCTCGCTCACAACATCCTCTCCGACATCAGTCAGCCCTTCTCTAATCACCCCCACTCTCCCACCCCCTTCTGTGTCCCTGACTGCCCATCAGATCGACTCCCACTTTCTTCCCGCCTCTGACCACCTCTCAACTGCCCCTCCCCACTAAAGGCCCCTCTGCCTCTGCACATCCCCCCACCCTCCCAGCCTCCTTCTACCAGGCCTCGTCCTCTCACACCTCCATACACGCCTCCTTCCGACGCCCTTCCTTCGTTTCCTCATCCCTCTGCGGCACTCGTCCCCAACCCCATTGCCACCCCGCTGCAATTGCTGCATGTCCCTCTCTCGCTGCACGCAACATGAACCTCCTGCACTCCGCACACACTTCCACCCCTACAGACCCTCACACACTTCCTTGAACTTATTATCATTTGGCCGACAAAGGAGGGAAGCGAGGAATGGAATTCATATGACCATTACGGCAATTTGTACATCGATAAACCATAATCTCTGGTCCGCCTGGCACCCCCAAAAGCTTGTGGCGTCCAGGAAAGGCGACCTGCTGCGTTTATCATTACCTCGCTCGCCTATCCTCCCCATCGCCTGCCAGCACCGTCACATTTGCCGCGTCGCCTACAAGTAGAAGTTGGCTGCACACTTGACCAATCAAGAGTCACAAAGTTGGCTGTATGCATGGATTTGTCTGTGCTGTCACTTGTGACCAAACTGTTTTGATTACATACTGTGTTATGGTGCAGTACATGCTACAATACTGGTGATGTTTGCAACCTGTAATGATGTCACAAAACAATACTGGTGATGGGAGGAGGGAGTATGGGGAGTGGAAGTGAGAAGGAGATATGGCGTGGCGGGAAGGGGATATGGCGTGGCGGGAAGGGGATATGGCGTGGCGGGAAGGGGATATGGCGTGGCGGGAAGGGGATATGGCGAGGCGGGAAGGGGATATGGCGTGGCGGGAAGGAGATATGGCGTGGCGGGAAGGGGATATGGCGTGGCGGGAAGGGGATATGGCGTGGCGGTGGTCGCGGCGGGCCCGCGAGAGGAGGCGTGGGGCCCGTCCGATGAACCGAGCCAGTATGGAGGCATTTTCGCAGCCACGAATGGGTATAAATTAGAAACGAACGAGGCAGTGTGGGTTGGTGAGGGGAGACTACTTCGGACGTCGAATGGCAGAGGGCGAGGGCGGAGTCGTCCGAACGACTCCGGATGTCGTCCGGCGGAGGGCGAACGCGAAAGGGAGGGAACGCGAGCGGCGAGCGGGAAGCAGCGGCTCCCCGCGCGGGACGAACGGGGGACGGCGAGCTGGAGTGGGAGGACGGGATGGGACCGCAGATGCTGGCGCGTCAAGGCTAAACGAGACATTGTGGGGAGGGGAGGCGCTGTCGCTAATGGCCTCGCGGTGAGGCAGCGAGAGGAGGCGTGGGGCGGTCTTGTCTAAGGTAGCGAGGCGCTAAGCGAGTGCGTAGGCGTGGCGATTTGTCCGCGCGTGCGCGCAAACAGCATTACGCAGTACAAAAAACAGATTCTAACCCTAAATCTAGCTGTTCGGTTTATATGTTGCCTAGTCTACGCCAAATAACCTACCGCCGTGTGAGAGCGTGTGCTATCGACTGAACTGAAGTTTTAGTATCCTTTTGCGATTCCTAAGGTTTTGAACTGTGAGTGCGGGGAGCTGGACGTGGGGCGTTTGGGGGCTTAGTTCGCCAGTCAATCGGGGGGTTGGGGCTGTAATCATGTAACCAGTTTTTCAAGTTCCTAAGGTTTTTGAAAACCCAACTTTCAAAAGTATACTGTTGCTTTAATGTGTAAAATAATCCAACAACTCCACGTAGCTCTCGTGATTGGATTGGGGATTTCTCACTCACTCATATACGGTAAATTTTCCTAATGGTTGAATATTGTAAATTCCTGAATAGAGGCCCAACCAATTTTTTTGCCATCGCATGCTCATTCAAAAAGGAAATCACCACATATCATTATATATGTAGACAAAAGCATCTTCATGTAGACCACTTGGGCATTTGTGGGAATTCGTTCCAAAATCCGCAACCAGTCCTAACCGAGCAGAAAACGATTGAAGATGCAGCACTACCTTTTTTCTTTGGATCTGATTTCTGATCAGTGCTCTCAAGGCGATGCGTCGAATCGGCGCGCTTCACGCAGCTAGTCATCCTAGGCTCTCGCGATCGCACCAATGAAGCCTACCCGCGTGCCCGCGGAGCGAGTGGACAACATCTTCTTTAAGAAGCTCGGCGTCGAATTCCGCCTCGCGTCCGCCAAGGACGTGCAGGATGCGAGCCGACGCGGCGATGGGCGGCCAGGATCCGACGGCGAGGACGACAGCGGCGGGTTCGGAGGGGACGGGCTGTCGCTGCCTCCCGGCGGGCCGCGCCTGGCGGTTTCCAACAAGTTCGGCGTCTCCGTACTCGCCGGCGCTTGCGGTACTCGTGGCTCACCTACTCCCTTCTCACCTGCTGATTACTCGCTGCTCACTCGCTGATCACTCGCTGCTTACTCGCTTCTCACTTGTTCATTATCTCCTGTGCCGACCCTTTTTATTTCTCTCCAAGTGTTGTTTCCTCATCCCTCCCGCCTCAACCTTCCCCGCCCATCCCGCGTCGCGCGTCGGGCGTCGCAGGCTTCTACGCGGCGCACACGCGCGATCTGCTCGTCGTCGCCATGGGCTACAAGCGCCGCGCCGAGGCGGGCGACACGTTCCTCGACGCGCCGCTCTACGCCGGCGCTACAGCCGTGCGGCGCTACCGCCAAGACGGCGTCACGGCTGTAGCGCTGGCGGCGGACGAGCTCACCCTGGCAGTTGTAGCGGGCGCGCGCGTCGCGCTCTACAGCCTGCCGGCGCTGGTGGCGCCGTCTCCAGTGCTCAAAACGGACGAGGAGGTGAGTCTGTGCGCTGAATATTCGGCTGTAGCGCCGCCGTCCCCTGTGCTCAAGACAGATGAGGAGAAGAGACCAGAGATGGGTATGCGTCGCTCTGGCGGCTGTAGCGCCGGCAGCAACGCGGAAGCTCTTTCGTGCCTCCCCACTTCCCTCCCTCCTTCACCTCCCCGCTTCCCTCTTAAACCCCTCTCCCACTTCTCCCACCTCTTCCAACTCCCTCCCTCTTCCCCGTCCCCCGCACGCCCAGGCGCTGGTGGCGGAGGGGGCGGCGTGCAAGGCGGCGGAGGCGAGCGGCGCAGCAGCGCGCATGGAGAGCCCCCCCGCGCCCCTGCACACTGTGAACGTCGCGGAGGGCCTGCAGGGCGCGGGACGGGGCGGAGAGGGGGAGGAGGGCGCGCGCGTGGCGGAGTGGGGGTGGAACCCAGAGGTGGCGGGGAGCTTCATGGTGCGCACAGAGGGGGGGGTGGTGCTGGCAGGGCGCGTGGGACAGGCGGGACTCAAGCTCGTTGCTGATGGCGCCGCTGCTGGTATGCTTTCCGAATGCTGCTCTCTGCTTTGTTTGTAGACTTGTTGATTAATCTCTTGTGCACCTGCATGTGGTGCTGTGAGGTGCTGTGCGGTGCTGTGAGCAGCCTGAGTGCCTTGCCTCCGTGCTTCTCTCCCAACAGAGCCTCTCTCCCTTCCACCCGTCACCCCCTCCCCACCCTTTTTCCCATCACGCCCTCTCAGCCGCGTGGAGCCCTTTCGGCATGTTCCTGGCGGTGTGCTCTGCTGTGTGGTTCTATGAGATACTGTGAGGTGACTGAGTGCCTTGTCCTGAACTCCCACCCCACACCTCCCTCCCCCATCGCCCCCCTGTCAGCCGCGTGGAGCCCCTGCGGCATGTTCGTGGCGGTGTGCTCCCCGGTGAGGTGCTGAGTACCCAACCCAAGTGCTTTGACCTCTTGCTGTTGTCCCACACCTCCCTCAACCTCCCCCCTGTCAGCCGCGTGGAGCCCATGCGGCATGTTCCTTTCAGTGTGCTCCACCTCAGCGCGCCTCACCTTCCACTCCGACCTGCTGCTGCCGCTCTTCTCGCTCTCTCTCCACCTGCCCCCTCTGGGCGAATGCCCCACCGCGGGTGAGTGCGCTAACATCACCGTGGGTGAGTGAGGGCACCCCTAACCCGACCTGCCCATGTGATGAATCCATTTCTTGCACTGCCATGCCAACCTGCCATTCCTTCTCCATTGCACTGTCACTCGTGTGTGCGTTGCCCTGTGCTGTGCGTGGCTGCCTTCCGTCTCCCACGGTGCTTGCTTTGCTTTGCTTGCTTGCTTGCGTGCTCCCACTGCCACCCTACTCTGCCTTCATGCCATCACATGCTGTTGCTCTCTCTCTCTCTCCATGCATCACTGACATCCGTGCGCTGGGTGGCGCCCAACGCGCTGCTGGTGTCACTGTTCATGTGATTTATTTATATCTTGCACTGCGTGTGTGCTCTGTTTTGAGACGTCTCAAAACAAATCTTCATACATGTGGTTGTTGCTCTGTTGCCCTGTCTCCCTGCATCAGTCACATCGGTGCGCTGGGTGGCGCCCAACGCGCTGCTACTGGAGGGGGAGGCGGAGGATGAGGACTTTGGGGAGCCCACGCGCTCGCTCTTCTGCCTCTCCTCGCTGCACGGCAACCTGCACGAGGTGCGCCCTGCCCTCTGCACAGTGTGCCAAGACCTCTGCAACTATCCTCTTTTTTCCTCGCCCTGCTGCTTGAAGCATGTTCCTTCTGTGCTGGCCCACCACCCCGCGCTCTCTCTCACCCCATTCCTCCCGTGCTGGCCCCACCCACCCCGCTTGGTGCGCCTGAGTGGGCCGGGCAGGAGGCGAGCAGCAAGGAGGTGCGCCAGCTGGAGGGAGCGTTTGCAGGCGTGGAGGACGTGCCAGGTGGCGGCATGCTATTGGCCACGGTGCAGCAGTGGTGCGTGCGTGTTATGCCTCTGCTGTACTGTACTGGTACCTGGTGCACGCCATGCCATGCCTTCTGTCTTGTTCCACCTGCATGTCGTGTCGCCAGCACCCCAACGCCGCGGCCCCACCTGTTGCATAGTTACGTTTGGCTTTGATCTCCATGCTGGCATATCCCCTGCCCCCTTCTTCTCCCTCGCTCTGCTTGTGTGTGCGTACTTGCAACTGTGTGCGTGTGCGCATGCGCACTCGTGTGTGTGTGTGCATTTTACTTTCTCCGTGTGCATACTTTTATGTGTGCCTGTGTGTGTGTGTGTGTGTGTGTGTGTGTGTGTGTGCGAGTGTGTGTGTGTGTGTGTGCACATGAGCATGGTTGAGCAGGCAGGTGGCAGTGGCGGTGTGTCAGCGCAGCAGGGACTACCACGTCAACGTGATCCGATGGTTCCCGGCACCTTCCTCCTCCACTGCGGGCAAGGAGGAGGAGGAGGAGGAGCAGGAGGGCGGGGGGTGGGGCAACGCACGGGTGTGTGAGATCGCCAACGACCGATGGCTGGCGTGCATTCAGAAGCAGGGTGAGGGGATGAGCGTATGGGATGGGTGGACGTGGAGGGGTTGTGCGTGCAGGAGGAGGGGAGGAGGCAGTCACGCGTTGTACTCAGTCGTTGTGGCATGCTTCCTTGCCGCCACGCCTTCTCATTTCCTCCCTCTCTTTTCCCATCCTCCTTACCTCCTCTCGCCGTCTCCCCTGCGCCTGTCCTCACCCCAGAGAGTGGGGACGACTACGAGGTGGTGGGGGCAGCGGTGGATGTGAGCTCTGCATGGGGCGCAGCGCAGTAAGCCCCATGGACCCACCCACGGGATGATGACACCCACGTGGTGGTGGGGAAAGGCAGCACACTTCTCAAACTTCTCCCCCCCCCGACTCCCGTCACTGCAGAAAATGGAGACGAGACGACAACCAGGTGTTGGGGGCAGCAATGGACGTGTGCTCAGCATCGGGCGCGGTTAGCCTGAACTGAGCCCCATGGAACCGCGGGATGATGACAACCATGTGGTGGCATCGGTGGGAGGGGAAGGCAGCAGACCTCTATTTCCTTTCATCCACCGCGTATCCAACCCCCTATCCCCCGCCCTTCACCCCCTATCCCCCGCCCTTCACCCCCTCCAACTCCCCTTTCTCTCCTCGCTCCATCCACGCTCGCCGCCCCAGAGAATGGAGACGACAACCAGTTGGTGGGGGCGGCAGTGGACGTGTGTTCAGCATGGGGCGCGGTGAGCCCCATGGACCCACGGGACGATGACACACCGCTGCCTGCCACGCCTCTGCTGCTCGCCGTCACCCTCGACTGCTGCTTCTACGCCTTCTCTCTCGCCCGGTGCGCGCTCCCTCTCCCTCGCCCGGTGCGCGCTCCCTCTCCCTCGCCCGGTGCGCGCTCTCTCTCCCCCTCACGCAGTGTGCACCTTCACCTTCACCTTCACCTTCACCTTCACCTTCACCTTCACCTTCACCTTCACCTTCACCTTCACCTTCACCTTCACCTTCACCTTCACCTTCACCTTCACCTTCACCTTCACCTTCACCTTCACCTTCACCTTCACCTTCACCTTCACCTTCACCTTCACCTTCACCTTCACCTTCACCTTCACCTTCACCTTCACCTTCACCTTCACCTTCACCTTCACCTTCACCTTCACCTTCACCTTCACCTTCACCTTCACCTTCACCTTCACCTTCACCTTCACCTTCACCTTCACCTTCACCTTCACCTTCACCTTCACCTTCACCTTCACCTTCACCTTCACCTTCACCTTCACCTTCACCTTCACCTTCACCTTCACCTTCACCTTCACCTTCACCTTCACCTTCACCTTCACCTTCACCTTCACCTTCACCTTCACCTTCACCTTCACCTTCACCTTCACCTTCACCTTCCCCTTCACCTTCACCTTCCCCTTCCTTCACCTTCACCTTCACCTTCACCTTCACCTTCACCTTCACCTTCACCTTCACCTTCACCTTCACCTTCACCTTCACCTTCACCTTCACCTTCACCTTCACCTTCACCTTCACCTTCACCTTCACCTTCACCTTCACCTTCACCTTCACCTTCACCTTCACCTTCACCTTCACCTTCACCTTCACCTTCACCTTCACCTTCACCTTCACCTTCACCTTCACCTTCACCTTCACCTTCACCTTCACCTTCCCTTCCCTTCACCTTCACCTTCACCTTCACCTTCACCTTCACCTTCACCTTCACCTTCACCTTCACCTTCACCTTCACCTTCACCTTCACCTTCACCTTCACCTTCACCTTCACCTTCACCTTCACCTTCACCTTCACCTTCACCTTCACCTTCACCTTCACCTTCACCTTCACCTTCACCTTCACCTTCACCTTCACCTTCACCTTCACCTTCACCTTCACCTTCACCTTCACCTTCACCTTCCCCTTCCCCTTCCCTTCACCTTCACCTTCACCTTCACCTTCACCTTCACCTTCACCTTCACCTTCACCTTCACCTTCACCTTCACCTTCACCTTCACCTTCACCTTCACCTTCACCTTCACCTTCACCTTCACCTTCACCTTCACCTTCACCTTCACCTTCACCTTCACCTTCACCTTCACCTTCACCTTCACCTTCACCTTCACCTTCACCTTCACCTTCACCTTCACCTTCACCTTCACCTTCACCTTCACCTTCACCTTCACCTTCACCTTCACCTTCACCTTCACCTTCACCTTCACCTTCCCCTTCCCCCCTTCACCTTCACCTTCACCTTCACCTTCACCTTCACCTTCACCTTCACCTTCACCTTAACCTTCACCTTCAACTTCCCCTTCACCTTCACCTTCACCTTCACCTTCACCTTCACCTTCACCTTCACCTTCACCTTCACCTTCACCTTCACCTTCACCTTCACCTTCACCTTCACCTTCACCTTCACCTTCACCTTCACCTTCACCTTCACCTTCACCTTCACCTTCACCTTCACCTTCACCTTCACCTTCACCTTCACCTTCACCTTCACCTTCACCTTCACCTTCACCTTCACCTTCACCTTCACCTTCACCTTCACCTTCACCTTCACCTTCACCTTCACCTTCACCTTCACCTTCACCTTCACCTTCACCTTCACCTTCACCTTCACCTTCACCTTCACCTTCACCTTCACCTTCACCTTCACCTTCACCTTCACCTTCACCTTCACCTTCACCTTCACCTTCACCTTCACCTTCACCTTCACCTTCACCTTCACCTTCACCTTCACCTTCACCTTCACCTTCACCTTCACCTTCACCTTCACCTTCACCTTCACCTTCACCTTCACCTTCACCTTCACCTTCACCTTCACCTTCACCTTCACCTTCACCTTCACCTTCACCTTCACCTTCACCTTCACCTTCACCTTCACCTTCACCTTCACCTTCACCTTCACCTTCACCTTCACCTTCACCTTCACCTTCACCTTCACCTTCACCTTCACCTTCACCTTCACCTTCACCTTCACCTTCACCTTCACCTTCACCTTCACCTTCCCCTTCCTTCACCTTCACCTTCACCTTCACCTTCACCTTCACCTTCACCTTCACCTTCACCTTCACCTTAACCTTCAACTTCCCCTTCACCTTCACCTTCCCCTTCCCCTTCCCCTTCACCTTCACCTTCACCTTCACCTTCACCTTCACCTTCACCTTCACCTTCACCTTCACCTTCACCTTCACCTTCACCTTCACCTTCACCTTCACCTTCACCTTCACCTTCACCTTCACCTTCACCTTCACCTTCACCTTCACCTTCACCTTCACCTTCACCTTCACCTTCACCTTCACCTTCACCTTCACCTTCACCTTCACCTTCACCTTCACCTTCACCTTCACCTTCACCTTCACCTTCACCTTCACCTTCACCTTCACCTTCACCTTCACCTTCACCTTCACCTTCACCTTCACCTTCACCTTCACCTTCACCTTCACCTTCACCTTCACCTTCACCTTCACCTTCACCTTCACCTTCACCTTCACCTTCACCTTCACCTTCACCTTCACCTTCACCTTCACCTTCACCTTCACCTTCACCACCTTCACCTTCCCCTTCCTTCACCTTCACCTTCACCTTCACCTTCACCTTCACCTTCACCTTCACCTTCACCTTCACCTTCACCTTCACCTTCACCTTCACCTTCACCTTCACCTTCACCTTCACCTTCACCTTCACCTTCACCTTCACCTTCACCTTCACCTTCACCTTCACCTTCACCTTCACCTTCACCTTCACCTTCACCTTCACCTTCACCTTCACCTTCACCTTCACCTTCACCTTCACCTTCACCTTCACCTTCACCTTCACCTTCACCTTCACCTTCACCTTCACCTTCACCTTCACCTTCACCTTCACCTTCACCTTCACCTTCACCTTCACCTTCACCTTCACCTTCACCTTCACCTTCACCTTCACCTTCACCTTCACCTTCACCTTCACCTTCACCTTCACCTTCACCTTCACCTTCACCTTCACCTTCACCTTCACCTTCACCTTCACCTTCACCTTCACCTTCACCTTCACCTTCACCTTCACCTTCACCTTCACCTTCACCTTCACCTTCACCTTCACCTTCACCTTCACCTTCACCTTCACCTTCACCTTCCCCTTCACCTTCACCTTCCCCTTCTTCCCTTCACCTTCACCTTCACCTTCACCTTCACCTTCACCTTCACCTTCACCTTCACCTTCACCTTCACCTGGGGGGGCCCTGCCCTTTGCCTGCTGTGCTGCCATTTCAACTGCCCAAACCTTTTTCCACAAACTCCCATTCCCCTCCCCTTCCCTTCCCCTCCCCCCCCCCCCCCCTCCCCCACCCCACGGCAGGCTCGACAAGCTAGAAGGCCCCTCCCTCGTCCACCCTCCCCTCCCCCTCCCGCCTCCCCTCGCCTCCCTCCCCCTGCTCGCGCCCCCCTCGCCCCCCACCGCCTCCCTCCAGAGCCGCGCCTCCAGCCCCCCCGCCACTCCCCCACCCACCTCCCGCCCCCAACTCCCCCCCTCGCGCCTGCAGCCGGGGGTTGTGGCAGGCCAGGGGGGGGGGAAGAGGGAGGGGGAGGATGAGGATGAGGACACGGCTAGCAGCCCATCCCCGCCGCCCGGGGATGCAGCTGGGGAAGGCGTGGGGGGAGTGGGGGGAGCGGGGGGAGCGGGGGGGCCGGGGCAAGGTGCACCAGCAGTGAAGGTGTCCCCCACAGGGGGAGCAGCAGCGTCGTCTCTCAAGCCGGGCGCCTCACAGCCGTTTCTGCAGCGCCTCATGCATCCCTCCCCCGCCGCTGCTGCCCCAGCTGCCACTGTAGCCGCCTCTGCTGCTACCTCTGCTGCCGCCCCTGTGTTCTCCCCACCTTCCTCCTCCCCCGCTCCTTTCTCCTCTGCATTCCCTGCCTTTGGTTCTGCCCCTGCATTTGGTTCTGGTTCTGCCCCTGCTTTTGGCTCTGCTCCTGCTTTTGGCACAGCCTCCCCCTTCGGCGCTGCCCCTTCCCCCTTCGCCCCCAAGCCCTCAACCCCAGCTTCCCCCTTCGCCATGCCACCTGCAAAGCCAGCCGAATCTCCCACCGCTGCTGCCCCCCCTGCCGCCACTACAGCCTCTCCCCCCGCGTCCTCCCCCTCCCCCCTCGCCCCTGCGCCCTCCTCCACTCTCTTCGCCCCATTCTCCCGCCCCCCTGACTCCTCCAAGCCCCTCTCGCCCTTCCCCTTTCCCTCCTCCACCTCCAAACCCGCCTCCCCCTTCCCCTTCCCCGCTGCCCCTGCTTCCAAAGATTCCCCCCCAGCTGCCCCTTCCGCCTTCCCCCCATTCGCCCTCCCCACCTCCGCCTCCCCCTTTGCTCCCCCCACCGCCTCCTCCTCGTCGCCCTTCGCCCCATTCAGCTCTAGGAGCGCTCCTCTGCAAGGCCTGCCGTTCAGCGCCTCTTCTGCTGCTGCCGCCCCCGCTGCTGCCACTCGTGCTGCTGCTGGTGCTGCCGCTGTGGCGGCAGCAGTGGCAGGGGCAGCAGCAGCAAAGGCGGGGCAGGGGGGAGGGGCAGCAGCAGGAGCAGCAGCAGCAGGGTCGCTGGTTGAAAGGCGCCTGCCGGCCAAAGGAGCGTTTGTGGTGGGGAGGACAGGGAGGAGGAGGAGGAGGAGGAGGAGGAAGAGGAGGGAGAATACGAAGAAGAGGAGGAGTATGAAGGGGAGGAAGGTGAGGAAGAGTATGAGGAAGGGGAGGAGGAGGAGTATGAGGAGGAGGAGGGGGAGGAGTATGAGGAGGAGGAGGAGGAAGAAGGGGAGGTGTATGAACCAGAAGAGGCAGCACGACCACCCATGCCCAAACCGGAAGCAGTCTTCCCACACCCCTCCGCACTCCTCCCCACCGCTCTCTCCCCCGACCAGCGCCGCTCGCTGCTCCCCAAACGCTCCCCCACGCACCCCTCCCCGCCAGCAGCAGTAGCAGGGGGGGTGATAGAGGCGCTGATAGGCGCAATGGGGGAGATAAGGGGCATGAGCGCGGAGGTGCAGGGGGCAGTGGAGGGGGGGGCGCTGGGGGAGCGGCTGAAGGAGGTGGAGGGACGCGTCAGGGAGATGGGGGGTGCTGTGAAAGGGTTTAAGAGCGGTGTGGAGGAGTTGAGAGGGCTGGTGGAGGAGCTGAGGGATGGGAACCTGATGGGTGAGTGGGGGGGCGGGGCTGGGAGGAGGGGGTGCAGACAGATGGGATGAGGGGGGATGGGGAGGAAAGGGTGTTGGAAGGGAGGGTTGGGTCGTGCAAGGGGAGAAGGGTGGTGGGGAGTGAGTGGCTCTGCTTTGGAGTTGCCTCGTGCTCCCTTCTCCACTCCACCCCCTCTTTCTCGAACCCCTGCTATTCCATACGCCCTCTGCATTCCCCAACCCCACCCTCTTCCTACTCCAACCCCCTTCCCATCTGCTACCCCTTTCCCTTCACCACTCCACCCCCCCCTCTTCCCTCCCCCCCCCTCCCCCCACACAGCAGCGGAGGACAGGGTGGTGCGGGCATCCCACTGGGTGCGCCGGCTCTCTTCCCTTCCCCAAGTTCGCCCCCTTCTGCCCCCCTCCCCCTGCGCGCATCTCACTGGATGCGCCTCCTTGCACCCATTTCCCCTTTCCCTACTCACCCTCCCCTCTCCCCTCCCTCTTTCCTCTGCCTGTTTTCCCACCCCGCCCCACCCCCCGCACCCCCCCACCCCCCATCACCAGCGGAGGACAGGGTGGTGCGGGCGTCCCACTGGGTGCGCCTGCTCGCGTCCCCCTCGCTCACCTCACTGCGTGCCGACCAGCCCCCTCACAGTGGTGCTCTCCCCCTCCCCACCTCCCCCCGCCCTCCCCCACTCCTTTCACCACACCAGCGGAGGACAGGGTGGTGCGCGCGTCCCACTGGGTGCGCCTGCTCGCCTCCCCCTCACTTGCCTCGCTGCACGCCGACCAGCCGCTGCCGCCATCGCTGGAGCAGCAGCGCCAACGCGTGCTCGCCCTCAGACAGGTGGGATGGGAACGTGGGGAATGGACGGGATAACCAGAAAACGTTTGGAAGGAGGGAGGGAAGGCATCAACCCCTCCCACCGCTCCACTCCTCGTTTCCCTCGTACCCTTCTCTTCTATCTCGCACTCCCCTTCCTCCCATCCCTCCCCCACGGGGTGCAATATATTTGTCAACTCAGTCTTTTTTTCCTCTGCCCTTTCTCTCCTCCCCACCTCCCGCTGCGCCCCATGCTCTGCTCCCCCTGTTCCCCTCCCTTCCTCCCCACTCTCCTCGCCCCAGGAGGTGCGGGTGCGACTGGCAGATCTGCAGCAGATGGCGCAGGAGGAGGAGGCACGGCGCCGGCAGGAGCAGAGGGAGCGGGAGCGAGAGGAGAGAGAGCAGAGGGCGAGGGCTAGTCGGAGGGCGCACGGGGGAGTGTGGCGGGGGCAAGCTGTAGGGTACGGTGGGGTGTACGGGGCTGAGGAGGAGTTTTCATTGCTCACCGATCGGTTTGGTGGGCTCAACATGGCCGCTGCTGACAGGCGCCATGGGTGCGTTGGCATTGACGCTCTGAACCCAGAACCCCAACCCCCAGTCCTTGCACCCAAACCCCAGTCCTTGCACCCAAACCCCAGTCCTTGCACCCAACCCCCAGCCCTTGCACCCAACGGAACCACAAATCTGATACTCTGTGTCTCGGCTCGCATGCCCCTGGGCCACTGCTTTGCCGCTTTCCCTGCGCCCCTACAGTCGCTGCTGTTCCTCCTCTAGTCCACTCCATCTCCGCATCACCTTTCCATCCACCTCTCATGCCGTCTTCCCTTCCTCCTGTGTTTTTACTCTCTTCCTCTTCCCCCTCTCCCATCATCACCCTGCCTTCCCCTCTGCCCCTTCCCCGCAACCCCTCTGCAGCGCCTCCCCTCCCTCCCCCTGGCCGCCCCTAGCGGCAACAGTGAACGCGCAGCTGGCAGTGGCCTCCCACCTGCTGCACCAAACCGCCCTCCTGCGCTCCCGCCTTGGCCTCCCCCCACTCCCCTCCCCTCCCCGCGCTCATGCGCGCGCCTCCCCCCGCTCCTCCCCCCACACTCGCATTCCCTCCATTCTGGATGCCCCTGAGGGGGAGGGAACGAGGGGAAGCCGGGGAGGGGAGAGGGAGAAGCGGAAGGGGGGGTATGGGGGGCCAGGGGTGCGGGGGAAAACGGGCTCCATGACAGCAGCAGCGATTCTTGAGTCCCTGGAGGATGGCGGGGGAGGGGGAGGGGGAGGGGGAGGGGGATGGGGAGGCGGAAGGGGCGTGTGGGGAGGGGAGGGCAGGGAGGGGGAGGGAGGTGGTAAGAGACGGGCGTCTGGGAGAATAGGGCTGAGTGCAGGGGACCTGGAGGTGGGGGGGGAGGAGGAGGGGGACGGGGAGGAGCATGATGTGGGGGAGAGGAAGGGGAAGAGGGCAGAGGCAAGGCGGGAGAGTGTTGGCGAGCGGTTGGGGAGAGAGGGAGGGAGAGAGTGGGAAGGTGTGGAGGAGGAGGACGGGCGGAGGGGGGGCAGCAGGGCAGAGGGCGGTGCGATGGGGACGCCAAGGCGCAGCATGGGTGCCACAAGGAAGGTGTGTGGAGGAGGGGATGTTTGGAGGAGGGGTAGAGGATGTTGATTGATGGGAAAGGAACCGGGCTTGTGTTGGGGGGATGGAAGGGAGCTGGTGTGAGTGCCAGCAGAGGGAGTGCAGTGCTCTGCTGCTTCTGTCTCTCCTCCCACGTGTGCTCTTCGTTGCTGCTCTAACACTTTCCCCACCTGTTTTTCTCAGTTTCTTAGCTGCCATAGCACTTCCCCAGCATACACTGCTGCACAATCTCATGGGACTGCTCCCTCCCTCTCATCCCTCTCCCCCTCCCCACCCCTCCCCTGCTCCAGGCTCTCCCGCTGCATCTCCTCTCGTCGCCCTCGCGCTCCTCCCCCACTCCCAAGCGCCCCCTCCCGGGCCTCTCCTCTTTGGCCGGCCCTACGCCCCTCCCTTCAGGTATGCGCCTGTCTGTTTGCCTCTGCTCTTTCTGCTGCTGATGCGGTTGCTGCCTCTCTGCTGCCTCTCGGCTGCTGCCTTGCCGTCACGCTGCCTCACTGATATCCCTTCATCCCGTGTTGTGCACCACTTTCCATTGACAAGTGGGTGGATCGGGGGTTCTTCTCATAACCTCATGTGTAACCATGCCGCGGCATGGGAAGCATGCAGTCAAACCACAATGTAGACCCACATCATATCACAAGCTCATGCATCCATGCACGGCTGCCACAACCCTGCCACACCAGCCAACCCGTCTCCCTCTCTCGCCTGCATTCCCTCCGCCTGCCTTCTCCCCGCTTCCCCCGTCCAGGCCGCGCTGAAGCACCTGCAGCAACAGCAGAACCAGCTCGTGCGGCTGCCACGCGCTCACCGGCAGCACCCAGAGTGAAGCTGAGGCCTAAAGCCAGAGCTAACAGGGATAAGGAGACAGACACACCAGCTGCAGCTGCAGCGCCATCCAAGCCCGTCTCCCCCGCCCCACCTGCTTCTGCTTCTGCTTCTGCCTCGCTCTCCCCTCCTGCTCGAACACCCTCCCCACCTGCCCGCACCGCATCCCCCTCCCCTGCCGGCACCTCCCGCTCCCGCTCCCCTTCCCCCACTCCCGCTGCTGTTTCCTCTCCCGCACCCTTCCCTCCCGCCTCGACAGCTGCAACTGCCACCACAGCCGGCAAGAAAACAGCAGCAACAGCAGCAGGCATGGCAGGGGGGCCAGGAGGGGCAAGCACTGGCAGTGCTCGTGCTGGCAGTGCTGGCAGTGCTGGCAGTGCTGTTCCTCTCTTCTCAACAACTGCCAAGCCCACCACGTCCCCGTTTCCATCCCTCTTCAGCCCCTCACCCGTCTCTTCCCACACACAGCCAACAGCAGCGGCAGCAACTGGAGGGCCAGCAGCAGCACCCTCTACTCTCGCCGCTCCTTCTCTCTCTGCTACCTCCAAGCCATCCTCCTCCTCTCCCTTTGGCTTTGCTTCCTCCTCACAATCCACCTCCTCTTTCTCCTCTCCCTTCTCCTCCTCCTCCTCCTCCTCCTCCTCTCCCTCGCCCTTCACTGCACCGGCCGCCAAGCCATCCCCTTTCACCATCAGTGCTACTGCTTCACCCTTCTCTTCCACACCCTTCTCTTCCACACCCTTCTCTTCCACACCCTTCTCTTCCACTCCCTTCTCCTCAGCGTCACCATTCTCCTCCTCCTCCCCTTTCTCCTCCACCTCCCCATTTTCTTCCGCCTCACCATTCTCACAGACCAACAACCCATTCCAGCTTCCCAAACAGCCCCCCAAGGCACCCACTGCCACTCCCCCTGCCACTCCCGCTGCCACTGCTTCTACTGCTGCTGCTGCCACCACGAGTGCTGCCAGCACAGGCACACACACAGCAGCATCAGGAACCGCTGCCTCTGCTGGTGCCCCCACTGCAAAGCCGAATGCAAATGCCACAACCGCAGCCCCATCAGCAGCATCTGCTGCTGCTGCAGCACCCTCCCCCACCCCATCCTCTCCCATCCCTGCCTTCTCCTCTGCGCTCCCTTCCTTCTCCTCCCCTTTCTCCTCCGCCTCTGCCCCTGCCGCCCGCCCTCCACTCTTCTCCACCACCACGCCCCTCTTCTCCTCCAAGCCGCTCACCCCTCCCTCCACTGCTGCCCCTGCCGCTGCCACCCCCACCACCGCTGCTGCTGCCCCCTCTGCTGCTGCTCCCTCCACCACCCCATCATCCACTTCCTCCCCAGCGGCAACCACCACAGCAGCAGCAGCAGCAGCAGCCACAGCAGCAGCAACAACAGCAGCCACAGCTTCTGCTGCTGCCCCAGCTGCTGCCTTCCCATCGTTCACCTCTCCCTTCGCCTCCCAGACATCTCCATTCGCCCCCTCCTCCCCCGCCCCGGCCCTACCCACAGCCCCTCTCTCCAACCCCCCTGTCACCTCCTCCCTGTTTCAGCCGCCCAGGTCCCCTTCCCCTCAGCCTGCGCCAATGGCAGCAGGGGGGGAAGGGGGGGACGATGAGGGGATGGAGGAGGAGCAAGGAGCAGCCACGGCACCACCCACCAGTGCTGCAGGCGCCTTTGCCTCGCTGGGCTTTGGCTCCTCTGCCCCACGCCCCTCCACCACCCCTGCCAACCCCTTTGGCGGCTCTCCTTTCGGCGCCCCTTCCTTCGCCTCCCCCGCCTCTGCCTCTGCCTTTTCGACCGCCTCCAAGCCTGCCTTTGGCGCCAGCAGCACCTCTCCCAATCTCTTTGCACCGGCCTCCTTTGCCATCCCTGCTGCTTCATCCTCCTCCCCTGCCTCCTCCTCCCCGTTCGGTGCTCCCTCTTCTCTCGGCACCGCCTCTCCAGCCGCCCCTCGCCCCTTTGGCTCTACTGCTGGGCCCTTTGCCTTCCCTGCCTCCCCCTCCTCTCCCTTCGGAGCTGCTGCAGCCCCTGCTGCTGCCCAGACCTCGCCCAGCTCAGGGGCAGGCTTTGGGTTGGGCGCATTTGGGCAAACGCGAAACATTTCAGGTGCCCCTGCGTTTGGGGCTCCTGCCCAGATATCTGCAGCAGCGCCAGCTGTGTCCCCGTTCGCTGGGGTGACGCCAGGTGGCGGATTTGCTGCTGCCGCCCAGGGAGGTGCGTGTGCTTTCCTATTCAGTCGCAACCCAACACAGTTACGTAACCCATGACTCACGCATCCTCGCCTCGTTCCTCACTCATGCATTTCCTCGTTGCCTTTCTTTGCCTTATCCATGATCTCGACACATCACCCCTCTTGACCCATCTCCCCCTGTGCATACCCATGCCACCATATGCCATCATTGTCATCATGAGTACAGGAGGCGGCTTTGGTGCGTTTGCCAACAAGCCTGCAGCGATGGCCTCCCGTCCTTTCGCGCCAGCCTCCCCTGCCACTGCTGGCCCGCCTGAGCTCTTTGCCATGCGCAAGTGAACCTGGTGCTGGTTCGGTCTTCCCGTTGTGGTTTAAAAGCTCTTCTAGGGATGCACAACTTCATCTCAACAGTGCAGCATTGGAGAGTGGTGCTTCGGTTTCACGCAGTCTAATTTAGAAATTGAATTTCTTAGCTTAGAAACAGACTACTGTAGTTTGGTTGCTGAGACGACAGCTGTTTTTATCTGCAAGGAATGTGAAATTCTGAATCGTATGCATGTTAGGTACCAACATTGACTTGTTGAAAAGTGAGTTCATTCTAATGCATACGCGGTAATTTGGGCCCTCGAATGCGGACGATGCAAGAGGGGAGTCCAGAGACGGAGCATGTCGTTTGGAGAACCTTTTCCTGCATTCTTGTTTCTTGTTTCAACCGACGAAGGGTGGTTACATGGTTGGGATCGAAAAGTCCGCATTTTCTGTGCCCGTGCTTGCCTCGCTTCGCGACTGTTCTCTGGTTCAACGAACATGCTACCGTTTGTGCAAACGGTTTTCGAAAATTATCTGCCATTTGCCGTGTCCAGCTTGGACGCAGGAACTCGGCAAATCAGCTCGCCTGACGTGTTCGCGGGCTTGTGCGCGTGGCCAAACACCCAGTCCAGCGCAGCAAAGCGCTCGAACCCCTCTAGTCGCGATCGCACCGTCCATTCCCTCGCATTCCTTCGCCTCTGGTTGGATCTTCGGCCTGACTACCGTCACGTTGGGCAGGGGCCAAGCGAGGGAAATGCATCACAACGCGAATTGCGAATGAGAATGGGCAGCTGTCGCACATGCCAGTACCCCGCCATCACCAACATCCTCCTGCGCACCACTCCACATGCTCCATTTTCTCACTTGCAAATTTTCCCTCGGTCTTGCACGAAGCCCTGTTCCGCCCACCTGTGCGGCGTGGCCTCTATTGCGCGTCCTCGGTGCTCTCTTCCCTCCCTCATCCTCACTGTTTCTTGCTCCACGCCACTCTCTTATGACGACGCTTTCTCGGCCTCCTCCGCAGTTTCTCGTTGACTCTTCTTTGTTCTCATCATCTCGCGTTGCACCTCGTAATCTAGTCTCCTCTTTCACGCAAGTCGTCAAACCTCTTACACAAACCGCGCGAATGGCTCCCGGGACCTTCCGTGCCGCAGCGGCGTCCGCCGTTCATTCCGGCGGAAGCATCGGGGGAAACGACTCGCAAGCGCAGCAGCACGCGGATCCCGGCGGAAGCCGCAGTGCGCACACGAGCGGCGAGGGAGTTGTGGACAAGTACGGGCTGTTGGCGGCTGTGATTGCGGCGCGCGGCGGGTGCGCGGTGCTGGACGGCGGGCTGGCGACGGAGCTGGAGCTGCGCGGGGCGGACCTCAACGACCCGCTGTGGTCCGCCAAGTGCCTCATGGAGGAGGAAGCTTCCAGCCTCGTTCGCAAGGTGCGCTGCGGTTGGCAACGGGCGAATCTTTGCCGGTAGTATAGATGTCTCGTGCAGTGAGCGTGTCCGCACGCGTCGCGACGCGTCTCGCCGATCGGCACATTTGCAGCAAGGAGCCCCGCAAGAGTAGCAAGTGATGGTTCCCTCGTGCCGCCCCGCTCTCACCCGTACAAATCGTTCTCTCATCTGGCCCCCATTTCGCCCCATCTCCGCCGCCCCAAACCCCCTTCCCCCCATCGGCGCGCGCAGGTTCATCTGGACTACTACCGCGCGGGCGCCGACATCTCCATCTCCGCGTCATATCAGGTGCGGGTGATGAAGCTCGATGAGTTGCCACATCAGGCAAGTAGTGCTATTTCAGGCAAGTATGAGGAAACACGGCCAGTATGAGGCTGTTCTGTCACTACTTGCCACGTGTCACTACCCACCACGTGTCGGGACAATGCTTTTATTCAGCATTACTGTTGCGTCATCCCCCACAATCCTCGTATCCCACCTCATCATTCTCGGGATCTACCTTTGCCCTGTCCGCAGCTTATGCGTCGTAGTTTTTTACCTCGTCAATGGACTTCTCTTCTTCCGCCTCCCGTTCTCGTTTCTTCCTTGCCTTTCCACCCTTGCTCCCTCCCCCCTCTTCCCGCCATTCCTCGTCCACCCACCTGGCCCCTCACCTCGCCGCCCCGCAGGCAACCATAGAGGGCTTCACGGCGCGCGGGCTGTCGGAGGGGCAGGCGGAGGCGCTGCTAGCGCGGAGCGTGCAGCTGGTGGGGGAGGCGCGGGACCGCTTCTGGGCGCAGCACTGCGCGGAGGCGGAGCGGAGGGGGGAGCGGGTGGAGCGCGCGGAGGGAGGCATTGAGCGCGTGGCGGGGCGCGTGAAGCCGCTGGTGGCGGCGTCCGTCGGAAGCTACGGCGCGTTCCTCGCGGACGGCTCCGAGTACAGGTGGGGAAGGGGGGAGTGGGGGGGGGGGAGGGGTGGGGTGGTTGCGGCTGCTGGGGGGTGTTGCTGGGGGATGCGGGTGCTGGGGGGTGCGGGTGCTGGGGGGTGCGGGTGCTGGGGGGTGGGATGCGGTGGGATAAGGAACAGTTGCTTTCGAGCTCAGGCTCGTGGGTTGCGGTTGAATGTGGGGTGCGGGCGGGGTTGCGGTTGCATGTAGGAGCGGGGGTGGAGGTGGGTGCGCGAGTACTTGGCAGGGATGCCAGAAGCAGGGGCTTAGCGGCAGGTGGAGATTGCAGACGTTCAGCAAAGAGGGGTGAGGTGAATTGAAAGGCACTCTTAAAACCACTTACCGGTCAAAGGAAACTTGAGAGTGGGATGAGGTGGGAAAAGAATGCTTTGCTTATCTGCTCCCTGCGTCCCATCCTGCGGGGAAGTGTTTCTTACCCTGGTGTCCTGCCCCCCGCCCTCTCCCTTCCACCGTGCAGTGGCGACTATGGCGCAGACATGACAGTGGAGCGACTCATGGCCTTCCACCGCCGCCGACTGCAGGTGCGTGCTATGACCTGCCATGACATGCCCTGCCGTGACCTGCCGTGCCATGGCCTGTCATGCCATGCCGTGCCGTGCCGTGCCGTGCCACTCCACGCCACGCCACGCCACACCACGCCACTCCGTGCTGTGCCATGCCTGGCCTTCATTATGTAACACGCCATGATCCTGTGGCATGCAACATCCATGTTGCTCGTCATCTGCTCCATAGCCTTCATATGTCCCCGTTAGTGGTCTGTCAGTGCATTTCCGCAACCCGTGCTGTCCGGGTGCTGCGCCCTTGCTGCCCCACCCTTGGCGTGCCACTTGTTTGGGGGGGAGCAGGTGCTGGCAGCAGCGGGGCCGGACATCATCGCCATGGAGACCATTCCTTGCCGGATTGAGGCTCAGGTACACACCGTGTTGTGCCATGGCATGCCATGCCCTGCTGTGCCATTTCATGCCATGCAGTGCCGTCCATGCCATGCCATGCGATGCAGTGCCATGTTTTGTGATCCGTTACATGCCATCACATGGCGCATCCGTTGAGTGATTCCACATCTGTGTATCATGCTCACGCACACTTCCTCGGTGCATCTCATCGTCTCTCGCATCACCACCCTCAACTCTCCCACCCCTCTCTGCCCGCACCTTCTCCCTCCGTCCCTCCGTCCCTCCGTCCCCTCCCAGGCCCTGGTGCAGCTGCTGGAGGAGCAGGCTGCATCAGGCGTGGCACCAGCAGTGCCGGCGTGGATCAGTTTCAACAGCCTGGACGGCCGCACGGCGCCCTCAGGAGACCTCTTCTCTGCCTGCATCGCCACCGCTGCTGCCAGCCCGCACGTGGTGGCTGTGGGGATCAACTGCACGCCGCCGCGCTTCATCCTGCCGCTGCTGCATGCCGCCCGGAAGGTGAGGCAGACGGGGGAGTGAGGCTGGTTGGGGAGTGAGGCGGGCAGGGGAATGAGGTGGGTGAGGGAATGAGGTGTGAGAGAGAGTGAGGCGGATTACGAAACGAGCTGAGTGGGCTGTGCGTGGGAAGGGCTGCGCGGTGCCCCCCCTTTGCTGCCCGCCAGGCTAAACTGCTCCTCTCTTTGTGCGGTGGAGAGGGTATGGCTCTTCAACAGCAAGGACGACCATCTCTGCGGCACTCTGCACTCCTCTCCTCTCCCCTCTCCATTACTCCTCTCCGGCGCCCATCGCCTGCTCTTTGAAATTTCTCGTGAAATTTCCACCACTCTGCATTTTCTAGGTGAAAACACAGAAATAAGCATCATCTAGGTGAGTAGCCAGACAGTCAAGAATCAACAAGCCAGTCTTCTCTCGCCCCTACTTCCTCCCTCCCCTCTCTTGTATGTGCTCACCTGAATGGCAGGAGACATCGAAGCCACTGGTGGTATACCCCAACAGTGGGGAGGCGTGGGACGGCATCAACAAGGAATGGGTGGTGCGTGCTCTACCCTGCTCCACACTCCCATGCTCTTGCCCTCTCGACTCTGCTACTTTTTTCTGTGCTCTGCTGGCCCTCCTCTGCTGGCCTTCCTCTGCTGTACTGCATTCTGCGCCATCGCCTCACTGTTTCCACCTGACCCTAAAGCTCTGACTGTTGAGAACTTGCTGCCTTCCACGCTCCCCTCGTCCATTCACGCGCTAGCACTTTCTCCCCCCTTGGGCCTGGCTCCAATGTTCTCCTGCATGCAGCCATGCAGTGGGCTGAGCGACGACGGCTTCGTATCGTACGCCCCTGAGTGGGTGAGCGCCGGGGCGGCAGTGCTGGGCGGCTGCTGCCGCACCACGCCACACACCATCTTCAGCATTGCTGAATGCATCCACTGCCGAGGAGAGAAAGGGGCAGGGGGCAAGAGAGTGGGGCCTATCGTTGTTCGCACAGACACAGAAGTAGACGCTGCAGTTGCAATATGACATGCTTTGCTCTAGCACATTTTTGCCCCGTATTCAGTCCGTGCCCTGTAAATACCCGACAGTAATTGTACCTCCAGGTTTAAAATTTTTGTTCTTAGACACTTGCTGGTTCTGTTTCACTAAGAGTTCTCACAGGATCTGTGCCCTTCGCCCTGCAAAAGACTGAACATGGTAGTGAATTATATGTTTCTGGATTTGCAACCAAGTGTACAAGCTTATGTCGCTAACTTTTGACACACTGAATGTGGTCATCAGGGTCCGCTGTCTTGAAACACTGAATCAGACCGTTTGGCGTCTCGAGCGGCATCAGAGCCACAGATCTCGCCACACCAACCACGTGTTCATCCAACACGGATGAGTTCAGCAGCCAAAAATGCATGGCTGCTTCGGTTCGCTTGGTGGCTCCTTTTTCGGATGGAGAGTTATTTAGATCGGCACGCGATTGGTTCGGTGGCTGACGACCTCATATCTCCGCGCCTCGGATCCCGCACATCTAGGGCTCAAGCGTGGGGAGGCGTCGAGCCAATTGGCTTGGTGGCTGCCTGAACACCAAGCCTGACCTCACGTCCCCCGCGCACCACCACATTTCCCTCCCCTTTTTAGCCCTTTGTTTCAGGCCACCGCCATTTTTTGCGCTGCTGGCCTCGTTCTGCACAGTTTTCTTCGCTCTTGCTCCCCGCGTTTTCTCGGACAGGGGTTTGTTTAGGGAGGGTGTTCAATCTACGGTGCGGTGCGCGGTTTTCCTGGTTTGGTGGTGTGCACAAGGGCAAGCTACCCACACTGCCTAGAACTCCGGCGCGCGCGATGTAGCCGCAAGCCCCGCACCTGTCCTGTCGAGGCAAACCAAAGCCAGCTTCGAGCTTTGTTCGCTCCGCTCTATGCGCGATGTTGCCCGCGCAGCGGAACCCAGCCCAGACCAAGCCTTTTCCCCGTTGCATCTGATCTGGACTCGTTTCCGACGGAGCCCCATCGCGCGCGTTCTTTCCACCCTAGCGGGAGCTTGTCAGCACCACTCCTGGCTCCTGGCTCCTGTATATCATCTTCTCGCCACAAGTGGTTGAAAGATAAGGCAGCCACACAGGATAAGCTTTCCTCATTCCAAATTCGAGAAGTTGCTGCATTAGTTGCTCCGTGGGTGCTCCAGCCTTCGTTTTCTAGCCCAGCTACGCCACATACTTTCCGCACGTCTTGACGCTTTCGTCCCCCCTCTAGTAGTGCTACGCCAGAAGCGCCGCCATGGGCGCGTCGATCGAAGCGGTGAATGACGAGAGGACGGAGTCGGCGCGCGAGCACCAGGTGATGGTGCCGCACGCGTCGATCAAGGACGAGCTGCAGGAGACGTTCGCGCCGGTGAAGCAGCTCATGGTCATCGACAACGACCCCTTCAAGGCCTACCGCGGCAAGACGGCGGCGCAGCGCGCGAAGATGGCGCTGTTCTACGTGTTCCCCATCCTCGAGTGGGCGTCCAACTACAAGATAGCCGACCTCTTTGGCGACGTCGTCGCGGGGCTCACCATCGCCAGTCTCGCCGTCCCCCAGGTCAGCGTTCCCAGCCTTTTGAGTAGACACTTCCCCGCATCGTTCTTGCGCGCCTTTCCGCCTTTCTGCTCAATGCAGACGCGCTCCGCCTCTGCGCTGCTCTTCCCTCCACCATCGCCTCAACGTCCCCCGCTCTCCCTCCCCTGTCGTCGTCTCTCGCCGTGCAGGATCTCGGGTACGCGAAGCTCGCCAAGCTGCCGCCCATCAACGGTCTTTGTAAGCACCGACCCTTTCGCCCAGCCCTCCGCGCCGTTCTTAGTTTCCTTCATTCCGCCTCCCATCGCTCGATTGCGGTCGCATTGAACCTCCTCCCCGTTGCTAACACCTGATTGGTCTCTCGCGTCACTTTCCTCCAAGACTCTTCCTTCTCAAGCCGCGACCTTCCACTGCATCCCCCCTCGTCACATTCTTACAGTCGCCCGCTTACCCTCCCCCTCCTCATCCCCTCCGCGACTTCCGCCCCCTCCCCTCTCCCCCCTACAGACAGCAGCTTCGTGCCGCCGCTGGTGTACGCCGTGCTGGGCACGTCGCGGCACATCGCGATCGGGCCGGTGGCGGTGGTGTCACTACTACTAGGCGACCTGCTCTCCAAGTACTACGACGCGGACGCGCAGCCCGCGCAGTACCTGAACCTCGCCATCACGGCGACGTTCTTCGCGGGCATCTACCAGCTGGCGATGGGCATCTTCCGCCTGGGCTTCATCATCGACTTCATGAGCCACGCCGTCATCGTGGGCTTCATGGCGGGCGCCGCCATCACGATCGCGCTGCAGCAGCTGCGCGGGCTGCTGGGGTACACGTCGTTCACGCAGGAGACGGACATCGTGGCGGTGCTCGAGTACGTCTTTCAGAACACGAACCAGTTCAACTGGCGCGCGTTTCTCATCGGCATCACCATGCTCGCCTTCCTCCTCGTGCTGCGCGTGCTCGCGCAGCACCTCAAGGGCCGCAAGGTGGTCGGCAAGGTGTTTTTCTACCTCAACTGCGTGGGGCCCATGACGACCGTCATCGCGTCGACGCTCGCCGTGTGGCTGACGAACGCGCCCGTGCCCAAGGTGGGCAAGATGCAGAAGGGGCTGGCGGGGCTGGGTTCGCTGGGCAAGCTGCAGCTCACGGGGCAGGACGCGGCGGACGGCGCCGTCGTGGGGCTCGTGTCGGGGCTCGTCGCGCTCACGGAAGCGTCGGCGATCGCGCGGACGTTCGCCGCGTTACAGGGTTACCACGTGGACGGGAACAAGGAGATGATCGCGCTGGGTGCGATGAACGTGGCGGGGTCGTTCACGTCGAGCTACGTCACCACGGGGTCGTTTTCGCGCTCCGCTGTCAACTACAACGCGGGCGGCGCCACCATGCTGACCAACATCGTGATGTCGCTGGTGGTGCTGGTCACGCTGCTGTGGGTGACCCCCGCGTTCCAGTACCTGCCGAACGCGACCCTGGCGGCGATTATCATCAACGCGGTGCTGGGGCTGCTGGACTACGAGGCCATCTGGAAGATCTGGAAGGCCGACAAGGTCGACTTTATTGTGGCGCTCGGAACCTTCCTGGGCATTCTGTTTGACTCGGTGGAGACGGGGCTGCTGGTGGGCGTGTGCCTGTCCATGCTCAAGATCCTCGTGCAGATCACGCGCCCGCACCTCGCCACGCTGGGGCTGGTGCCGGGCACGGGCGTGTATCGCAACATTCAGCAGTACCTGCAGGCGGAGGTGACGGAGGGCGTGTATGTGCTGCGCGTGGATGGGCCGCTCTACTTCCCCAACGCCAACTACGTGCGCGAGAAGGTGCTCTCGCTCGCCGATGCGTACAAGGACGAACACAACGGCGACAGCATCACGGTAAGTTGTTCTCGCCCGCACCCTTGGGGATCCTGCGCCCTGCCCTTGGGGATTCCTCCGTCCGCCTGTTCCCCCCACTGTTGTGTCACCGCGAGGCGCCCCTCTGTTGCCACACTAGCCCAATGCTCACAATTTCCTCCTCAAGTGGGCTCTCAAGAGCTCAGCACTCGCATTCTCTGAGCAGTCTTCTGGCGCAGCCCTTCTCACCTCTTCCTGCCCTTGCCCCTTGCGCCCTGCCTCCAATCTCTGTGCGCGGATACTTCTCCCCCCTGTGCAGCATTTCGTGCTGGACTTCACGCCCGTGGCGGACATAGACACGACGGGCACGCACGCGCTGCAGGAGCTGCATGGGCTGCTGTCAAAGCAGGGCGTGCAGCTGGGCATCAGCAACCCCTCGCGCATGGTGCTGCGCAAACTCGTTGCCTCCGGGTTTCTAGAGGTGCTGGGGGAGGAGTGGCTGTTCCTCTCTGCGCATGAAGCTGTCAAGTCGTGCAGAACATTTAGACTATCTATTAAGGACGTCTGATTAGGACTGCCAGGTGCATGGTAGACATACAATTGCCAGCTGTAGTTGGCTGGTTTGTAAAGTACAGGTGCTCAAACAAAGCTCTGAAAGTGAGGACTGCTCCTGACGCGGGGTAGAGCAGGCGTGTTGGGAAAAGAAATTTGACTTACATTGCATTCCTGGCCCGGACACCATCCGAAGTTTGGACAACTTTAGCGGTTTTTGAATGCTGTAAGCCTACTCCCCCTGTTTTGACCTGACCTAGACAACAGCCTACAATTTTTTGTTGGATTGAGAAATACCGCACGAACTTCTCAACACTGTGAAAACACTCTACCAGGCCTCTCGTTATCAGGGTAAAATACCCTTTTTGCACTGACTGGCGGCCGCTTTTTTTCAGTTACCCTTTCACAGGCAGGGTAGTGGATTTTTTACCCTAGGCCAGAAAGTGTAAGATTTTTAATACCCTTTGAAAAACAGCGTAACGAACATATTTCTCTGACTGTACAGTGTACAAGCCCAGTTACACTGATCCGAACAGACCGTAGCGAGCAGGGCTTCAGATTCGTTTTGGGCCACCCTTAGTAATCAGGGTTCTAGGTATAGTCAACCCTGATGCGTAGGGTAAAATTTTTGTTTCCCTGGCAGAAGCAGGGTAAAAAGAAGTTAGTCAGTTTGGGGTAATTTTAAACATCATGTGATATGATGAACGCAAAAATATTGCGGTTCAGTCCTTAATGGCTCAGTTAGTTGGATTACAGGTAGGATAGGAGAGATCGTAGGTTCGAGTCTCGCTGTCGGGAGAATTTTGCAGGGGCCCGTGTAGAGATTCGTCTCGCTACAGAGCATTCGGTAGCAGTATAGCTAAGATTGTACAGTGTACAGTCAGGGAAATAAGTTCCTTACGCTGTTTTTCAAAGGGTACAAAAAAACTTACACTTTCTGGCCTAGGGTAAAAAATCCACTACCCTGCCTGTGAAAGGGTAACTGAAAAAAAGCGGCCGCCAGTCAGTGCAAAAAGGGTATTTTACCCTGATAACGAGAGGCCTGGTAGCGAGACGAAACACTGTAGCAAAACCCTCCCGACACTGAGACTCGAACCGGCGACCTTCTAGATCTAGCTCGGAATCGAACCAACTGAGCCAACATCTATGATGCCATGTGCTTTAGATAATACATTTATGTATATCGTAATAAATACCCTGACCAAACAGACTTACAATTTTTTTACCCTGCATTTGTCAGGGAAACAAAAAATTTACCCTGAGCATCAGGGTTGACTATACCTAGGACCCTGATTACTAAGGGTCGCCCAAAACGAATCTGAAGGCCTGCACTCTACGCTACCCGTGTCAGTGAGTGTGAGGGAACATAGGGGACCGAGTCCACCCAACAAATACTTCGAGACTCGGTTACTTCTGGGTAGTTGGGTTTGCGCATCCATGAGCCTTTAAAACTACGAGGTAAATCTGGATTAAGACCTTCATTCGAAAACAAATAAAATAACAGCTCAAAGTGTCCGAACTTCGGATGGTGTCCGGACCAGGAATGCGATCTTATACAATTCAGTGTTAGAATTACTAGGCAGGAATGATTGGATTGAAAGAAGCAAGGGTACAAATAGGAAACCCTAGTTGGGGTTGTACCCCATATTGGCTACCTCACTACAGCCTACAAACATACGGTACCGTATAGCACATTTATACTTTGACACACCCCCATAGGCAAAGTGGGGGAGAGCAAGGGGTCACAAGACCAGTCAAGCAAAGCAAAGAACAAGCTCAGGGTGGATCACAATGTCACCACACTCTCTGAGCACAAGCAAAGGCCACAAGGCCAGTTCACATGCAGATTTATATAGGAGAACACAAGTAGTACAGTGATCAAAGCCTAGCAAGTGCAAGCATGCAGGGACATATATATAGCTCACAGTACAAACAAAGTCAAGAAGTAAGCAAGTGAGAGAACGTGGACACAAGGCCTAACGCAGTGCAGTGCCGCTGATGATCACTAGGCGGAAGTGCCTTGGTGAATATATCAGCAGTGTTGGCCTTCGAGTCCACGTACGCAAGGCGAAGCTGGCCACGCTGCTGCAACTCTCGAGCCAGAAAGTAACGGAGAGCAATGTGCTTCGTTCTGTGCTCCAGTCTGTGCTCTTGACACAAGGCAATGGCTGCCTTGTTGTCGACGTACAGAACCGGAGGAGAACGAGGCCGCTCACCCAGGTCAGTCAGCAGGTAGGTGAGCCAGCGTAGCTCCTGTGCAGCCATGGCCGTGGCGTAGATCTCAGCCTCACAACTGGAGCTGAGAACAGACGAAGAGCGAGTGGAACGCCAAGAGACAGAACCAGAGCCAAGGCTGAAAGTGTACCCCTGTGACGACCGCTGCGTAGCCAGGTCGTCAACCCAAGAGGCGTCTGAGTGTCCAGTGAGGACAACTGAGCCCTGTCCTCCAAGCACCAGCCCCATGCCTGATGTACTGCACAAGTAACGCAGCACCCTCTTAGCAGCCTCCCAGTGCTCTCGCCTGTGTCTCCCAGGTGCGACGTAGCGAGCTAGGATGCTAAGAGGGTACGCAAGGTCAGGTTGAGTGCAGGTCATCAGGTACATGAGGCAGCCCACAAGCTCTGGGTACGGGCCACTCGGCTCTACGGACTCGTCCGAAGGTGGAGCTGAGAGCGAGTGGCTGGTAGACAGAGGAGTGGACTGAGGTGAGGAGAACTGGAAGCCGAAACGCTGAAGGACCTGCTGCACCATGTGTGACTGAGTCAGGGTGATGGTGCGACGTGCTCTGTCCTGGGTGATCTGCAAGCCAAGGTAACTGCGCAGCTCACCCAGGTCTGTGCACGTGTGTCTCCTCTGCAGCTCCGACTTCACAAGAGCAAGTGCCTCAGTGTCAGCAGTAGCAAAGACCAAGTCGTCGACGTACACGAGGATGTAGAACGGCGGCAGCGACGTGTCTGTGCGCAGGAACAGTGAAGGGTCTGCAGTGGAGGGAGCAAACCCAAGAGCCGCAAGTGTCGTCCTCAGTGTGTCGTGCCACTCACGTGGCGCCTGGCGGAGACCGTAAACTGGCCGTCGGAGGCTCCACTGGGTACCAGGAGGAAAAGACCCAGTGAAGCCAGGAGGACGGCGCAGCCAGATCTCCTCGTGCAGACTGCCCTGCAAGAAAGCTGTGCTGAAGTCAAGAGAGTGAAGCTCGTAGTCACGCTGAGCGGCAACGTGCAGCAGCATCCGAAGAGTGGTCATCTTCGGGGTGGGGGAGAAGGTGTGGAAGAAGTCAACTCCCTGGCGCTGACTGAAGCCTCGAGCAACATAACGAGCCTTGAAGACAGGCGGAGAACCCGGCGGCCGCTTCACCCTGAAAATCCACATGCCATCGACGATGTTCGCCCCAGGAGGGGGAACCTCGTCAACGTAAGTGCCTGTGGACTTCCAGGATGCCATCTCTGCGTCCATGGCTGTCTGCCACTAAGAGGAGTAGGGACCCGCGATCGCCTCAGCGTAAGAGCGCGGGGTAGGGATGTCTAGAGCATCCGGGTCTCCCTCAGGGGCAAGCAGCATGGCCACGAGATGAGGCGCAGCGGCTGCAAGACACTCAAGGTCCTCCTGTCTGTCCTCAAGGACGTCCGTGCCAAGAGCACACTCACCCCCGACGGACGGAGGACAGACAGACTCAGACTCAGCAACAAGACTAGCAGCGTAGTCTAAACGACAGGCAGCAGCAAAGTCAACAAGCTCAGCGACCAAGGCAGACGCAGCAGCAGACTCAAACGACGGGTCAGTAACAACAGTGGCTAACAGACGCGTGACAGTAGGGTGCTCAGCACGGAACCGGTCAGACTCAGGGTCCGGAACGTCAGGCAGAGAGGACGCAGGGGGAGACGGCAGAGGAACTGACTGCGCAGTAGAGGAAGGACGACGGACTACGAGGTGTGCGCCGGGGACAGCCGGCTGACGCGGACGAGGAACACGACGACCGGTACGACTAGGACCAACAGGCGAGACAGGACGCGACGCAGGCTCACGACGTGCAGCAAGACCCCCAGTCGGCGCTGTGTAGGGAGAAGGAGCAGGCAGTGGGGAGTCAGGCTGTAACGGAAGACCAGTAGACGACGGTAGGCTAAGAACCTGGCAAAGCACAGAGTCAGGCGGCGGAGGGTAGCACGGTAACCACAGGAAGTAGGTGGTGGGCCCTAAAAAAAACTTATCTTGAGGTCCTAGGGACCTCCTGCTCTGATACCATGTTAGAATTACTAGGCAGGAATGATTGGATTGAAAGAAGCAAGGGTACAAATAGGAAACCCTAGTTGGGGTTGTACCCCATATTGGCTACCCCACTACAGCCTACAAACATATAGCACATTTATACTTTGACATTCAGTAGTTGATAGACACTGCAATGGTCTCGTAGTATCTCTATGTAAGTACCGTATTCTCCCGGACAAAACACCTGCCGAAATTGTTTCCCCCCCCGGGTAGCTTGTACGGGGTGGCTGTTCTACGCGACTTCGTTTGTGCCGGTACCATACCCCCCTTTTTGGTAGGTTTTTTACAGCTGTTAACAAGTACCGGTAGGTGCAAGTACAGGAGCATATTGCAAAAATCTCTCCCTCCATCAAATTTCGCGGCACCTTCACTTAAAATCTGCCGAGATTTCCCCTCTCCCACTTTTTCGCTCTCGCGGCTCGCCCCGCGCTGGTGAATCTTCCACTGCAAGTGGCCAGAAAGTCGCCACATGGCATTTTCGAGGGGGTGATGAAGTTCGCGTCGAAACTCACGTTTTCACCATGGAAATACCCAAGTTGTCTAAAAAAACCCTTACACTAAAATATGCCTAAAAATATCCACCCCGGTATTATGTGTCAAATGTTGTAGCCTTCAACTGATGCGTGTCATATGGGGTACAGCAGTTAGGGTTAGGTTTATGTACCCCAACCAACCTTAGACAATGCCATCATTAGGTTTCGCACATGGTATCACCTAGGTTAGGATCCTGTGGGATCCCGTTCCTCCGGCTAACGCCCGTAGCGCCCTACTGTCGAGGCTGTCCCGTACCCTAGTGCACATCACGCCCGTACCGTCCCCTAGCGCCCATCGCGCCCGTCCGTCCCATGCCCTAGCGCCCGCTGCGCCTGTTGGTCGCGTCGCGCCCGCTTGTCCTGTCGCGTCGCGTCGCCCCTGCCCGTCCCGTCCCGTCGTGTCGCGCCTGCTAGTCGCGTCGCGCCCATCTCTACCGTCCCGTCGCATCGCGTCGTTCCGTCCCGTCGCGTCGCGCCGTCTCGTCCCGTCGCGTCGCGCCGTCTCGTCCCGTTGCGTCGCATGCGCCACGCCTGCCCGTCCCGCCGCGCCGCGCCGTCCCGTCTCGTCTCGCCGTGCTGCGCCGCGCCGTGCCTGTCCCGTCCCGGCCTGCCGCGCAGCGCCACGCAGCGCCCGTCCCGTCCCGTCCTGCCCCGCCGCGCCTGGCCCGTCCCGTCCCGTCCCATCCGTCCCGCTCTGCCGCGTCCTGTCCCTCCCTTCTTGTCGCGTAGCACACTTCGCACGGCCTACGGCGTTGACGGCCCTGCCCCTGACTGGCTTCCCCTTGTTCTCTCGCACGGTCCCGCTCTCTCGGGCATGTCTGCTTCTTAGTTACTTGATCTCTTAGGAACTTCTCATGCTATGTATGCTGTTGTTGACTCTAGTGCTTCTGACTCAATTTACTCATGTGTTTTTAGCTTAGGTGCTAGTGTTGATCCTGTGCCAGTTGCTAGTGTAGGTACTTGTTTAGGCACTAGTCCAGGAGCTGCTCCGGAGGACGCTTCGCTGTCTTTCACTCTGGACTCCGGAGCTTCGCACTGTTTCTTCCGCGACCACACGACTCTGACTCCGCTTCCTGCACCGTCTCCGTAGCACTGGCTGATCCCACTTTGGGACCAGTCATTGCTCGCTACACTACTACGCTTCTGTGCCCGGCTGTTCCCTCGGGTTCTCTGACGGGCTTCCACGTCCCGTCGTTCTCTAGAAACTTGGTGGGTGTGAGGACGCTCGTGAGTAGTCACGTGGGCTTCTGGTTTGAGCCTTCTAGGGACTCCACGACCTGTGTAGATGGTGACACGTACGCACCCCTGGCCACCTTTCACGCCAAGCCAGGCTCTGGTCTCTACACACTTCACACTGGCCCCCGAGAAAGGCAGCAGTAGCAACAGCAGCAGCTGCCTGCGACCCCCGTCACTGCACCTCGTCAGGTCCCAGCGTCTCACCAGGTTGCCGCCTCCCACCAGGTAGCTGTGTCTGGTCAGGTTCCAGTGTCTGGTCCGGTTGCTGCGTCTTGCTCGTGCCGGTCGCTTGCCCACCCCACCGTTCTGTGGCACCACCGCATAGGTCACCCGTCCATTCCTCGCCTGCACGCTATCTCTTGTCCACGTCTTGTCTTCGGCCTCCCGCGAGTCTTTTCGTCGCTGCCGCCTTCGCTTGCACCACCTTGCGCCCCTTGCGTCGAGGGTCGGCTGCGCGCCACCCCTCACTCCTCCTCCCTTCGTCCGGTCACCGATCCCTTCGAGACTCTCCACTTGGACGTCTGGGGCCCCGCCTCTCGCCTTGGCCCTGAGCGAGAGAGTTTCTTTCTGGTGGTCGTTGACGACTACTCCCGCTACACCACAGTGTTCCCCCTGGCGAAGAAGTCTGAGGTGACTTCTACGCTGATCCGGTGGTTACTTACCACTGCGGACACTCGTGGTCGTCGTGTCAGTTGTCTTCACTCCGACCGCGGGGGTGAGTTTCGCTCCGGCGTTCTCGCTGGATTCTGTCGCGAGCAGGGCATCCGTCAGTCCTGGACGCTTCCAGAGTCCCCATAGCAGAATGGGGTTGCTGAGCGCCGCATAGGCTTGGTCATGGAGATCGCCCGCACCTCCATGACTCACGCCCGTGCCCCCCATTTTCTGTGGCCCTACGCGGTTCGGTACGCCGCGCACCAGCTGAACCTCTGGCCACGTGTTTCTCGGCAAGAGGTTTCACCGACCAATTTTTGGACCGGGTCCCCTGGTGCTGCGTCGCGTTTTCGTGTCTGGGGCTGCTTGGCGCTTGTTCGCGACACCTCCGCGGACAAGCTCTCCCCTCGCGCCGTTCCCCTCTCCCTCTCCTCCCTCCTCCCCCTCTCCTCCTGTCTCCGGTCCCACGCTTCCTCCTCCTGACCCCACCCTAGCTGTTTTCCCTCGTTCCCAGCCTCTGTTGTCCCCTCCTCTTTCTGACAGTTGGACTCCTCGCTTTCCTCGTGCTCGTCCCTCGTCCCCTGTTCCGATTACTGACCTTCGTACTTTCCTGTTTCTTCCTAGCTCGCCTCGTTCGTCTCCGTCTGTGCTTCCTTCTCCTCCTGAGTCGGCCCTCACTGCTTCCCTCTCTGCTCCTGTCACTGACTATTACCGCACGTACTGTCCTGTTCTCTTGCGTGTTCTCGCCTCTCTTGTTACCGACCCTCGTGCCTCTCTGTCCTTTGTCTCCGCCCTTATTGCCACAGTCACTGAGTTCGCCACTACTTGCCGCCTTGACTACTCCACTCGTCTTGTGGCTGCTCCTCCTACCAGTCCTCTGGCCGTCGGGGGTGAGTCTGCCCTTGGCTGTGACGCCCTAGAGGACAGGCACTTTGAGCTAGAGTTCTTGGTAGCCGCTTCCCCTCATCTCTCTACCATGCTGCTCGCCCCTGAGGGAGACCCCGACGCCCTTGACATACCGACTCCTCGCACTTATGCTGAGGCAGTGTCAGGGCCTTGGGCCTCTCAGTGGAGAGCTGCCATGGATGCAGAGATGGCCTCCTACAGATCCACAGGCACCTACGTCGATGAAGTTCCCCCCCCCCCCGGGGCGAACGTAGTCGATGGCATGTGGATCTTCAGGGTGAAGCGGCCACCGGGATCTCCTCCGGTCTTAAAGGCGCACTATCTGGCTAGAGGTATTAGTCAGCGTGAGGGAGTTGACTTCTTTCAGACCTTCGCGCCTACCCCGAAAATGACTACTCTTCGGGTGGTACTTCATGTAGCAGCACAGAGAGACTACGAGTTACACTCTCTCGACTTCTCCACTGCCTTCCTTCAGGGTAGCCTACACGAGGAGGTCTGGTTGCGTCATCTTTTTGCCTTCACTGGCACTTTCCCTCCTGAGACCCAGTGGAGGCTGAGGCGACCGGTCTACGGTCGTCGTCAGGCGCCTCGTGAGTGGCACGACACCCTTCGCTCTACCCTGTCTGACCTCGGTTTCCAGCCATCTTTTGCCGATCCATCGCTGTTCATTCGTCGTGGCTCCATACCGTTCATTCTACTGGTCTACGTCGACGACTTGGTCTTTGCCACTGCTGATAGGGTTGCTTTGGCTGACATGAAGTCGGAACTGCAGAAGAGACACACGTGCACTGACCTTGGTGAGCTGCGCCACCACCTTGGCTTGCAGGTCACCAGGGACAAAGCCGTTCGCACCATTACACTCTCACAGTCACACATGGTGCAGCAGGTTTTTCAGCGCACACCTCTTGCGGTTCGAGCTTCAGCACTCCACAGTACAGCGCACACCTCTTGCTGTTGACCACAGACTCACTGGACCCTTTTTCGACGAGCCGTTTGAGCCTAGTGGTCCTTACGCAGAGCTGGTGGGCTGCCTCATGTACCTGATGACTTGTACTCGCCCAGACCTCGCCTTCCCTCTCAGCATCCTTGCTCGCTTTGTTGCACCAGGGGGACACCGTCCTGTTCACTTGACAACAGCAGCTGTGAGGGTGGCAAAGTACCTAGCGACGACATCAGGCGTGGGACTGGTACTTGGAGGGAGAGAGTTTGTTGTACATACTGGTCACTGTGACTCTTATTACGCTGATGACACCGAGACTTACAAGTCTAATCAGGGGTACTGCTTCAGCCTGGGCTCTGGAGCTGTTTCGTGGAGGTCCACACGTTCCTCCTCAGTCTCGACGTCTACCGCTGAGGCTGAGATCTGCGCTAGAGCCATGGCTGCACAAGAGCTGTGTTGGTTGGCCTTCTTGCTCACCGACCTTGTTCACTGACAACAAGGCGACGATTCTCCTCTGTCGAGAGCCTTGACTGGAGAGCAGAGTGAAGCACATCAACATGTGCTTTTTGCTGCGAAAGTTGCAGAGGCGTGGACAGGCTCACTTTGACTTTGTGGAGTCAGAGGCCAACACTGCAGACATCTTCACCAAGGCCCTTCCGCCTTGTGACCACCACAGGTGTTGTGTGCAGTTAGGTCTTGTTTACACAAGTTCTCGTCTTGTGTAGACTTGTGTTCTCTGCTTGTTTTTGTTTGTACGCTTTGCATATACCTCTGTGAACTCTTGGACTGGCCTTGTGGCTCTTTTGCTTGTGCTCGGACTGTGTGGTGACGTTGTGATCCACCCTGAGCTTTGTCTCTTTGTGACTGGTCTTGTGACCGTACGGTTTTGGTTTTGCTTGACACCCCTCACTTAGGCTATGGGGGTGTGTCAAATGTTGTAGCCTTTAGTGATGTGTGTCATATGGGGTACAGCAGTTAGGGTTAGGTTTATGTACCCCAACCAACCTTAGTCAATGAAATCATTAGGTTTCTGACATTATGTAGCCTTTTCCTATGAGACCCCTCCCCATTGTTTCCCAGTAGTGTCGACTCACCTCACATCTCTATCCCATGGTATCTACTCACATCACGTCACCCAAAAAAGTGTCGACTCACCCCACATCTCCACCCCATGGTGTCTACTCACATCACGTCACCCAAAAAAGTGTCGACTCACCTCACATCTCCACTCCATGGTGATTACTCACATCACATAACCCAAAAAAGTGTCGACTCATCTCACAACTCCACTGTATGGTGTCTACACGCATCACATCACCCAAAAAAGTGTCGACTCAGCTCACATCTCCACCCCATAGTGTATACTCACATCACGTCACCCAAAAACGTGTCGACTCACCCCACATCTCCATCCGATGGCATCTACTCACATCACATCACCCAAAAAAGTGTCGACTCACCTCACATCTCCACTCCATGATGTCTACTCACATCACATCACCCAAAAAAGTGTCGACTCACCTCACATCTCCACCCCATGGTGTCTAGTCACATCACGTCACCCAAAAAAGTGTCGACTCACCTCACATCTCCACTCCATGGTGTCTAGTCACATCACTTCACCCAAAAAAGTGTCGACTCATCTCACATCTCCACTCCATGGTGTCTAGTCACATCGCGTCACCCAAAAAATTGTCGACTCACCACACATCTCCACTCCATGGTGTCTACTTACATCGCGTCACCCAAAAAAGTGTCGACTCAACTCACATCTCCACCCCATGGTGTCTACTTACATTACGTCACCCAAAAAAGTGTCGACCCATCTCACATCTCCACTCCATGGTGTCTAGTCGCATCACGTCACCCAAAAAAGTATCGACTCACCTCACATCTCCACTCCATGGTGTCTACTCGCATCATGTCACCCAATAAAGTGTCGACTCACCTCACATTCCCATCCTATGGTGTCTAGCCACATCGTATCATCCAAAACGGTGTTGACTCATCTCACATCTCCACTCCATGGTGTCGAGTCGCATCACGTCACCCAAAAAAAGTGTCAACTCACCTCAGATCCCCACCCCATGGTGTCTAGTCACATCACGTCATCCAAAAAAGTGTCGACTCACCTCACATCTCCACCCCATGGTGTCTACTCACATCACGTCACCCAAAAAAGTGTCGACTTACCTCACATCTCCACTCATGGTGTCTAGTCGCATCACGCCACCCAAAAAAGTGTCGACTCACCTCACATCTCCACTCCATGGTGTCCACTCGCGCCACGTCACCCAACAAAGTGTCGACTCACCTCACATCTCCACTCCATGGTGTCTAGTCACATCACATCACCCTAAAAAGTGTCGACTCAGCTCACATCGTCACTCCATGGTGTCTAGTCACATCACGTCACCCAAAAAAGTGCCGACTCACCTCACATCTCCACTCCATGGTGTCTAGTCGCATCACGTCACCCAAAAAAAGTGTCAACTCACCTCAGATCCCCCCCCCATGGTGTCTAGTCACATCACGTCATCCGAAAAAGTGTCGACTCACCTCACATCTCCACTCCATGGTGTCTAGTTACATCACGTCACTCTAAAAAGTGTCGACTCACCTCACATGTCCACTCCATGGTATCTACTCACATCGCGTCACCCAATAAAGTGTCGACTCACCTGACGTCTCCACTCCATGGTGTCTACTCGCATCACATCACCCAAAAAAGTGTCGACTCACCTCACATCTCCACCCCATAATGTCTACTCGCATCACATCACCCAAAAAATTCTCGACTCACCTCATATCTCCACTCCATGGTGTCTAATCGCATCACGTCACCCAAAAAAGGGTCGACTCACCTCACATCTCCACTCCATGGTGTATACTCGCATCACGTCACCTAAAAAAGTAACGACCCACCTCACATCTCCACTCCATGGTGTCTACTCGCATCACGTCACCCAAAAAAGTGTCGACTCACCTCACATCTCCACTCCATGGTGTCTACTCGCATCACGTCACCCAATAAAGTGTTGACTCACCTCACATCCCCATCCTATTGTATCTAGCCATATCGTATCATCCAAAAAGGTGTCGACTCATCTCACATCTCCACTCCATGGTGTCTAGTCGCATCACGCCACCCAAAAAAGTGTCGACTCACCTCACATCTCCACTCCATGGTGTCTAGTCACATCACTTCACCCAAAAAAGTGTCGACTCACCTCACATCGTCACTCCATGGTGTCTAGTCACATCACGTCACCAAAAAAAGTGTTGAATCACCTCACATCTCCACTCCATGGTGTCTACTTGCATCACGTCACCCAAAAAAGTGTTGACTCACCTCACATCTTCACTCCATGGTGTCTACTCGCATCACGTCACCCGAAAAAGTGTCGACTCACCTCACATCTCCACTCCATGGTGTCTACTCGCATCACGTGACCCAAAATAGTGTCGACTCACCTCACATCTCTACTCCATGGTGTTTACTCATAACGCATCACCCAAAAAAGTGCCGACTCACCTCACATCTCCACTCGATGATGTCTACTCGCATCACATCACCCAAAAAAGTGTCAATTGATCTCACATCTCCACCCCATGGTGTCTATTCGCATCACGTCACCTTAAAAAGCTTCGACTCACCTCACATCTCCACTGCATTACGCATAATTTGGGAGATTTCAGAGGTCCAGCTCCCCTTTGTACCTGCACAAAAGCGTGCATAATGAACGAACCGACCCACACATTATTTTCTCTGTATTTATACAGAGAATACTATATATTTTTCGCCCTTTCTTTAAATTATACCATTCCCCACCCCCCTACCAGGTTCTAACCTTTTCGATCTATGTAATTCGCCAAATATAGGCATTCCAGTCGTGCATGGTACCTGCACTATAGGCGCGCATACCGACCAAACTGACCAGCGCATTACTTATGTTTCAAGAGATGCAGTTAGTTCAAATTTCTTCTCAGTCCACTATATTAGGCCACCTACTTGAACAACACTAGGTTCTTACCTTTTAGATCTACATAAATTGCGATATTTCAGAGCTCCAGCTCCGCCTTGTACCTGCACACAAGCGTGCATACTGACTGAACCGACCCACACATCATTTTCTCTGAATAATACAGTAAATACAACAAATTTTTTGCCTTTCATTTAAATTATACAATTCCCCACCCCCCTAAACCCAAATCTTTTGAATCTTTATAATTCCCCAATTATAGGCATTCCAGTCGTGCATGGTACCTGCACTACAGGCGCGCATACCGACCAAACTGACCAGCGCATTACATGTTTGTAGAGACGTAGTTAGTACCATTTTCTTGCCAGCCGACAAGATTAGGCCATCTACTTTAACAACGCTAGGTTCTAACCTTTTAGATAAACACGCTTGTATTCCCCCTCACTGTATTTCCTCTCACTTCCATTCCTTCTCATCCCTGTCCCCCTCACTTCATTTCCCGTCACTTATATTTCCCCTCACACTTGTTCCCCTCACTCCTGTTTCCCCTCACTCTATTCCCCCTCAATTTATCCCCCCTCAGTAATATTGCCCTTCACTCTATTTCCCCTCTCTCAAATTCCCCCTCGCTTATATTCCCCCTCACTCATTTTCCCCTCATTTACATTCCCTCTCACTCCATTCTCCCTCACTTTACTTCCCCTCACTCCATCCCCCCTTACTCTCTTCCCCCTCACTTCATTTCCCCTCACTTGTATTTCCCCTCACTCAATTTCCCCTTACTTCTATTCCCCCTCATCCCTGTCCCCCTCACTTTGTTTCCCCTCACTTCCATTCCCCCTCACAGTCTTCCCCCTCACTATATTTTCCCTCACTTATATTTCCCCTCACTCTTTTCCCCTCACTTCTGTTCTTCCTCACTCTATTCAACCTCACTTCATTTCCCTTCACTAATATTGCCCTTCACTTTATTTCCCCTCACTTCCGTTCCCCCTCACTAATATTTCCCCTCACTCATTTTCCCCTCACTTTCATTCCCTCCCACTCCATTCGCCCTCACTTTCTTTCCCCTCACTTCCATCCCCTTTCACTCTCTCCCCCCTCACTTCATTTCCCCTCACTTGTATTTCCCCTCACTCAATTTCCCCTCACTTCCATTCCCCCTCATCCCTGTCCCCCTCACTTTGTTTCCCCTCACTTCAATTCCCCCTCACTCTTCTTCCCCTCACTCCTGTTTCCCCTCACTCTATTCCCCCTCACTTGTTTCCCCCTCACTAGTATTGCCCTTCACTCTTTTTCCCCTCACTTCCATTCCCCCTCGTTTATATTTCCCCTGACTCATTTTCCCCTCACTTTCATTCCCTCTCACTCTATTCCCCCTCAACTCACTTCCATCCCTCCTCAATCTATTCCCCCTTACTTCATTTCCCCTCACTTGTATTTCCCCTCTCTCAATTTCCCCTCACTTCTATTCCCCCTCATCCCTGTCCCCCTCACTTTGTTTCCCCTCACTTCCATTCCCCCTCACTCCCTTCCCCCTCACTACATTTCCCCTCACTTATATTTCCCTCACTCTCTTTCCCGTCACTTCTGTTCCTCCTCACTCTATTCCCCCTCACTTTATTTCCCCTCACTAATATTGCCCTTCACTCTTTTTCCCCTCAACTCCATTCCCCTTAACATATACCCTCGCTATCATTCCCTCTCGAGGGGCGTATGGGCGCATGGGCGCGAGGTCGCATTGGCGCGAGGGCGCATGGGCGCATGGGCGCGAGGGCGCATGGGCGCAAGGGCGCATGGGCGCATGGGCGCGAGGGCGCATGGGCGCATGGGCGCATGGGAGCATGGGCGCATGGGCGCATGGGCGCATGGGCGCATGGGCACATGAGCGCATGGGCGCGAGGGCGCATGGGCGCGAGGGCGCATGGGCGCATGGGCGCATGCGTGCATGGGCGCATGGGCGCGAGGGCGCATGGGCGCGAGGGCGCATGGGCGCATGGGCGCGAGGGCGCATGGGCGCTTGGGCTCATGGGCGCATGGGCGCGAGGGCGCATGGGCGCATGGGCGCGAAGGAGCATGGGCGAAAGGGCGCATGGGCGCGAGGGCGCATGCATGCATGGACGCATGGGCGCATGGACGCATGGGCGCATGGGCGCATGGGCACATAGGCGCATGGGTGCAAGGGCGCATGGGCGCGAGGGTGCATGGGCGCGAAGGCGCATGGGCGCAATAGCGCATAGGTTCATGGGCGCATGGGAGCATGGGCGCATGGGCGCATGGGCGCATGAACGCATGGGCGCGAGGGCGCATGGGCGCATGGGCGCGAGGGTGCATAAGCGCATGGGCGCATGGGCGCGAGGGTGGATGGGCGCGAGGGTGCATGGGCACATGGGCGCGAGGGCGTATGGGCACATGGGCGTATGGGTGCATGGGCGCCTGGGCGCATGGGCGCAAGGGCGCAATGGCGCATGGGCGCACGGGCGCATGGGCGCGAGGGCGCATGGGCGCGAGGGCGCATGGGCGCGAGGGCACATGGGCGCGAGGGCGCATGGGCGGAGGGCGCATGGGCGCATGGACGCATGGGCGCATGGACGCATGGGCGCATGGACGCATGGGCGCATGGACACATGGGCGCATGGGCGCATTGGCGCATGGGCGCATGGGCGCATGGGCGCATGGGCGCGAGGGCGCATGGGCGTGAGGGCGCATGGGCGCATGGGCGCATGGGAGCATGGGCGCATGGGCGCATCGGCACATGAGCGCATGGGCACGAGGGGGCATGGGCGCATGGGCGCGAGGGCTCATGAGCGCAAGGGCCCATGGGCGCGAGGGCGCATGAGCGCATGGGCGCATGGGCGCATGGGTGCAAGGGCGCATGGGCGCAAGGGCGCGAGGGCGCATGGGCGCGAGGGTGCATGGGCGCGAGGGCGCATGGGCGCATGGGCGCGAGGGCGCATGGGCACATGGGCGCATGGGCGCATGGGCGCATGGGCGCGAGGGCGCGAGGGCGCATGGGCGCATGGACGCGAGGGTGCATGGGCGCATGGGCGCGAGGGCGCATGGGCGCAAGGGCGCGAGGGCGCATGGCGCATGAGCGCATGGGCGCATGGGCGCGAGGGCGCATGGGCGCATGGGCGCGAGGGCGCGAGGGCGCATGGGCGCGAGGGCGCATGGGCGCGAGGGCGCATGGGCGCATGGGCGCGAGGGTGCATGGGCGCGAGGGCGCATGGGCGCATGGGCGCGAGGGCGCATGGGCACATGGGCGCATGGGCGCATGGGCGCATGGGCGCGAGGGCGCGAGGGCGCATGGGCGCATGGACGCGAGGGTGCATGGGCGCATGGGCGCGAGGGCGCATGGGCGCAAGGGCGCGAGGGCGCATGGCGCATGAGCGCATGGGCGCATGGGCGCGAGGGCGTGAGGGCGCATGGGCGCATGGGCGCGAGGGCGCATGGGCGCGAGGGCGCATGGGCGCGAGGGCGCATGGGCGCGAGGGCACATGGGCGCGAGGGCGCATGGGCGCGTGGGCGAATGGGCGCGTGGGCGAATGGGAGCATGGGCGCATGGGAGCATGGGCGCATGGGCGCATGGGCGCATGGGCGCATGGGCGCGAGGGCGCATGGGCGCATGGGCGCATGGGCGCGAGGGCTCATGGGCGCGAGGGCGCATGGGCGGAAGGGAGGATGGGCGCATGGGCGCATGGGTGTAACAGCGCACGGGCGCAAGGGCGCAAGGGCTTATGGGCGCATGGAAGCATGGGAGCATGGGCGCATGGCGCATGGGCGCGAGGACGCATGGGCGCGAGGGCGCATGGGCGAACGGGCGCATGGGCGCATGGGCGCGAGGGCGCATGGGCGCATGGGTGCATGGGCGCGAGGGCGCATGGGCGCGAGGGTGCATGGGCGCATGGGCGCATGGGCGCATTGGCGCATAGGCGCGAGGGCGCGAGGGCGGATGGGCGCATGGGCGCGAGGGCGCATGGGCGCGAGGGCACATGCACGCATGGACGCATGGGCGCATGGACGCATGGGCGCATGGGCGCATGGGCGCATGGGCACATGGGCGCATGGGTGCGAGGGCGCATGGGCGCGAAGGCGCATGGGCGCATGAGCGCATGTGTTCATGGGCGCATGGAAGCATGGGCGCATGGGCGCATGAGCGCATGGACGCGAGGGCGCATGGGCGCATGAGCGCATGGGCACGGGGGCGCATGGGCGCATGGACGCGAGGGTGCATGGGCGCATGGGCGCATGGGCGCATGGGCGCGAGGGCGCATGGGCGCGAGAGTGCATGGGCGCATGGGCGCGAGGGCGTATGGGCGCATGGGTGCATGGGCGCATGGGCGCATGGGCTCAAGGGCACAAGGGCGCATGGACGCATTGGCGCATGGGCCCATGGGCGAATGGGCGCGAGGGCGCATGGGCGCATGGGCACGAGGCGCATGGGCGCGAGGGCGCATGGGCGCGAGGGCGCATGGGCGGAGGGCGCATGGGCGCATGGACGCATGGGCGCATGGACGCATGGGCGTATGGGCACATGGGCGCATGGGCGCATGGGCACATGGGCGCGAGGGCGCATGGGCGCGAGGGCGCATGGGCGCATGGGCGCATGGGCGCGAGGGCGCATGGGCGCATGGGCGCATGGGCTCATGGGAGCGTGGGCGCGAGGGCGCATGGGCGCATGGGCGCAAAGGAGCATGGGCGAAAGGGCGCATGGGCGCGAGGGCGCATGCACGCATGGACGCATGGGCGCATGGATGCATGGGCGCATAGGCGCATGGGCACATGGGCGCATGGGTGCGAGGGCGCATGGGCGCGAGGGCACATGGGCGCGAAGGCGCATGGGCGCATGAGCGCATAGGTTCATGGGCGCATGGGAGCATGGGCGCATGGGCACATGAGCGCATGGGCGCATGGGCGTGAGGGCATGAGGGCATAAGGGCATGAGGGCATGAGGGCATGAGGGCATAAGGGCATGAGGGCATGAGGGCATGAGTACATGAAGTCATGACGGCATATGGGCATGAGGGCATGTGGGCATGAGGGCATGAGGTCGTTTGGGCATGAGGGCATGAGGGCATGAGGGCATGAGGGCATAAGGGCATGAGGGCATGAGGGCGTGAGGGCGTGAGGGCATGAGGGCATGAGGGCATGAGGGCGTGAGGGCATGAGAGCATGAGGGCATGAGGGCGTGAGGGCATGAGGGCATGAGGGCATGAGTGCATGAGGGCATGAGGGCGTGAGGGCATGAGGGCATCAGGGCGTGAGGGCATGAGGGCAAGAGTGCATGAGGGCATGAGGGCGTGAGGGCATGAGGGCATGAGTGCATGAGGGCACGAGTGCATGAGGGCAGGAGGGCATGAGGGCATGAGGGCATGAGGGGATGAGGGCATGAGGGCATGAGGGCATGAGGGCATGAGGGCATGAGGGCGTGAGGGCATGAGGGCATGAGTGCATGAGGGCATCACGGCATGAGGGCATGAGGGCATGAAGGCATGAGGGCGTGAGGGCATGAGGGCATGAGGGCATGAGGGCGTGAGGGCGTGAGGGCATGAGGGCATGAGGGCGTGAGGGCGTGAGGGCATGAGGGCATGAGGGCATGAGAGCATGAGGGCATGAGGGCATGAGGGCGTGAGGGCGTGAGGGCATGAGGGCATGAGGGCGTGAGGGCATGAGGGCGTGAGTACATGAGGGCATGACGACATAAGGGCATGAGGGCATGTGGGCATGAGGGCATGAGGGTGTGAGGGCATGAGGGCATGAGGGCATAAGGGCGTGAGGGCATGAGGGCATGAGGGCATGAGGGCGTGAGGGCGTGAGGGCATGAGGGCATGAGAGCATGAGGGCATGAGGGCATGAGGGCATGAGGGCATGAGGGCGTGAGGGCATGAGGGCATGAAGGCATGAGGGCATGAGGGCATGAGGGCGTGAGGGCATGAGAGGATGAGTGCATGAGGGCGTGAGGGTGTGACGGTGTGAGGGCATGTGGGCGTGAGTGCATGAGGGCATGAGGGCATGAGGGCGTGAGGGCGTGAGGGCATGAGGGCATGAGGGCATGAGGGCATGAGGGCGTGAGGGCGTGAGGGCATGAGGGCATGAGGGCGTGAGAGCTTGAGGGCACGAACGCATGAGTGCATAAGAGCATGAGGGCATGAATGCATGAGGGCGTGAGGGCGTGAGGGCATGAGGGCATGAGGGCGTGAGGGCATGAGGGCATGGGGCAAGAGGGCGTGAGGGCATGAGGGCATGAGTGCATGAGGGCATGAGGGCATGAGGGCATGAGTACTGCTATTTAATCTTCTTTGTGGATCTTGTGAGAACTAATGAGTTAATTTGTGATTGAGTTAAATATTCTATGGCAGCATACCCCCTCGAGCGCCGAAATTCATAACGCGAGATTTAGTTCGCCTTTTGGTGCGATTCGAATTGGGAATTGTAGCCCCTTTCTAGGGCTACAAGATTCGAGTTTTGTGAGAATCTAACGGTGATTTTTTTGTCGACGTTTCTTGTAAAGTCGACAATTCTGTCCAAGGTTCCAAGCCAACGATTTTGATATATTTCGACCCCTCAACGTTCTAGACTCCGTCCTTAGTCTCTAACATTTTGCAAGGTTTTGAGCGTTTTGACTCTGCTTGGTACGCTCCCCACATATGCACGTACTGGCCCAACTGATAAATGCATGACCTTGGCTGGCCATACGCATTCGACGCCCTTTCTTTTAGGTTAGTTCACCGTAGTAGTCTCCTCTTTACGTCCTTGCCAACGCGTTTCTGTTTCATTCCACACATTTTGCAAGATGTGAGCGTTTCGACTCCGCCTGGTACGCTCCCCACGTAAGCGCGTACCGGCCCAACTGATCAATGCATGACATTGGCCGGCCATACGCATTCGACGCCCTTTCTTTTAAATTAGTTCAAGGGAGTAGACTCCTCTCTACGTCCTCGCCAACAACGCGTTTCTGTTTCATTCCACACATTTTGCAAGATGTGAGCGTTTTGACTCCGCCTGGTAAGCTCCCCACGTATGCGCGTACCGGCCCAACTAACCAATGCATCAATTTGGCTGGCCATATGCATTCGACGTCCTTTCTTTTAGGCTAGATCACAAGAGTAGACTGCTCTCTACTTCCTTGCAAATGCGTTTCTGTTTCATTCCACACATTTTGCAAGATGTGAGCGTTTCGACTCCGCCTGGTACGTTCCCCACGTATGTGCGTACCGGCCCAACTGATCAATGCATCACTTTGGCTGGCCATACGCATTTGACGCCCATTCTTTTAGGCTAGTTCACTGGAGTAGACTGCTCTCTACTTCCTCGCCAACGAGTTTCTATTTCATTCCACACGTTTTGCATGATATGAGCGTTTCGACTTCGCCTGGTACGCTCCCTACGTATGCGCGTACCGGCCCAACTGATCAATGCATCACTTTGGCTGGCCATACGCATTCGACGCCCTTTCTTTTAGATTAGGTCAATAGAGTAGACTACTCTCTACTTCCCCACCAACGCGTTTCTGTTTCATTCCACACATTTTGCAAGATGTGAGCGTTTCGACTCCGCCTAGTACGTTCCCCACGAATGCGCGTACCGGCCCAACTGATCAATGCATCACTTTGGCTGGCCATACGCATTCGACGCCCATTCTTTTAGGTTACTTCACCAGAGTGGACTGCTCTTTACTTCCTAGCCAACGCGTTTCTGTTTCATTCCACACATTTTGCAAGATGTGAGCGTTTCGACTCCGCCTGGTACGCTCCCCACGTATGCGCGTACCGGCCCAACTGATCAATGCATCACTTTGGCTGGCCATACGCATTCGATGCCCATTCTTTTAGGTTATTTCATTAGAGTATACTACTCTCTACTTCCTCGCCAATGCGTTTCTGTTTCATTCCACAAATTTTGCAAGATGTGAGCATTTCCACTCCGCCTGGTACGCTCCCCACGTATGCGCGTACCGGCCCAACTGATTGATGCATCACTTTGGCTGGCCATATGCATTCGACGCCCATTCTTTTAGGTTAGTTCATTAGAGTAGACTTTTCTTTAATTCCTCGCCAACGCGTTTCTGTTTCATTCCACACATTTTGCAAGATGTGAGCTTTTCGACTCCGCTTGGTACACTCCACATGTATGCGCGTACCAACCCAACTGATCAATGCATCACTTTGGCTGGCCATACGCATTCGACGCCCTATAAATAAGGTTAGTTCATTAGAGTACTCTCTACTTCCTTGCCAACGCGTTTCTGTTTCATTCCACACATTTTGCAAGATGTGAGCGTTTCGACTCCGCCTGGTATGCTCCCCACGTATGGGCGGACCGGCCCAACTGATCAATGCATCACTTTGGCTGGCCATACGCATTCGACGCCCGTTCTTTTAGGTTAGTTCATTAGAGTAGACTGCTCTCTACTTCCCCGCCAACGCGTTTCTGTTTCATTCCACACATTTTGCAAGATGTGAGCGTTTCGACTCCGCCTGAAACGCTCCCCACGTATGCGCGTACCGGCCAAACTGATCAATGCATCACTGTGGCTGGACATATGCAATGAACCCATTCCTTTTAAGAAAGTTCATTATGGTGGACTACTCTCTACTTCCTTGCCAACGTGTTTTTGTTTCATTCCACACATTTTGCAAGATGTGAGCGTTTCGACTCCGCCTGGTACGCTCCCAACGTATGTGCATACCGACGTAACTGATCAATGCATCACTTTGGCTGGCCAGACGCATTGGACGCCCTTTCTTTTAAGTTAGTTTGCCAGACTCGACTGAGCGTTTCTGTTTCATTCCTCACATTTTGCAAGATGTAAGCGTTTCGACTCCGCCTGATACGCTCCCCACGTATGCGCGTACCGGCCCAACTGATCAATGCATCACTTTGGCTGGCCATACGCATTCGACGCCCTTTCTTTAAGGTTAAGTCATTTGAGTAGACTTCTCTCTACTTCCTCGCCAATACGTTTCTGTTTCATTCCACACATTTTGCAAGATGTGAGCGTTTCGACTCCACCTGGTACGCTCAACACGTATGCGTGTACCGGCCCAACTGATCAATGCATCACTTTGGCTGGCCATACGCATTCGACGCCCTTTCTTTTAGGTTAGTTCATTAGAGTACTCTCTACTTCCTTGCCAACGCATTTCAGTTTCATTCCACACATTTTGCAAGATGTGAGCGTTTCGACTCCGCCTGGTATGCTCCCCACGTATGCGCGGACCGGCTTAGCTGATCAATGCATCACTTTGGCTGGCCATACGCATTCGACGCCCATTCTTTTAGGTTAGTTCATTAGAGTAGAATGCTCTCTACTTCCTCGCCAACGCGTTTTTGTTTCGTTCCACACATTTTGCAAGATGTGAGCGTTTCGACTTTGCCTGGTACGCTCCCCACGTATGCGCGTACCGACCCATTTGATCAATGCATCAGTTCGGCTGGACATACGCATTGGACGCCATTCCTTTTAGGTAAGTTCATTAAAGTGGACTACTCTCTACTTCCTTGCCAACGTGTTATTGTTTCATTCCACACATTTTGCAAGATGTGAGCGTTTCGACTCCGCCTGGTACGCTCCCCTTGTATGTGCATACCGACCCAACTGATCAATGCATCACTTTGGCTGGCCATACGCATTGGACGCCCTTCCTTTAAGTTAGTTTACCAGAGTCAACTGCGCGTTTCTGTTTCATTCCACACATTTTGCAAGATGTGAGCGTTTCGACTCCGGCCGGTACGCTCCCCACGTATGCGCGTACCGGCCCAACTGATCAATGCATCACTTTGGCTGGCCATACGCATTCGACGCCCTTTCTTTTAGGTTAGTTCTTTAGAGTAGACTATTCTCTACTTCCTCGCCAATGCGTTTCTGTTTCATTCCACAGATTTTTCAAGATGTGAGCGTTTCGACTCCGCCTGGTATGCTCCCCACGTATTCGCGTACCGGCCCAACTGATCAATGCATCACTTTGGCTGGCCATACGCATTCGACGCCCATTCTGTTAGGTTAGTTCATTAGAGTAGACTATTCTTTACTTCCTTGCCAACGCGTTTCTGTTTCATTCCACACATTTTGCAAGATGTGAGCGTTTCGACTCTGCCTGGTACGCTCCCCACGTATGCACGTACCGGCCCAACTGATCAATGCATCACTTTGGCTGGCCATACGCATTTGACGCCCTTTCTTTTTGGTTAGTCGGCCAGAATAAACTACTCTGTACCTCCTCGCTAACGCGTTTTTCTTTCGTTCCACACATTTTGCAAGATGTGAGCGTTTCGACTCCGCCTGTTACGCTCCCCACGTATGCGTGTACCGACCCAACTGATCAATGCATCACTGTTGCTGGACAAATGCAATGGACCCATTCCTTTTAGGTAAGTTCATTGAGGTGGACTTCTCTTTATTTCCTTGCCAACGTGTTTTTGTTTCATTCCACACATTTTGCAAGATGTGAGCGTTTCGACTCCGCCTGGTACGCTCCCCACGTATATGCACACCGACCTAACTGATCAATGCATCACTTTGGCTGGCCATAAGCATTGGACTCCCTTTTTTTAAAGTTAGTTTGCCAGAGTCGACTGCGCGTTTCTGTTTCATTCCACACATTTTGCAAGATGTGAGCGTTTCGACTCCGCCTGGTACGCTCCCCACGTATGCGCGTACCGGCCCAACTGATCAATGCATCACTTTGGCTGGCCATACGCATTCGACGCCCTTTCTTTAAGGTTAGGTCATTTGAGTAGACTTCTCTCTACTTCCTTGCCAACACGTTTCTGTTTCATTCCACACATTTTGCAAGATGTGAGCGTTTCGACTCTACATGTTACGCTCCCCACGTATGCGCGTACCGGCCCAACTGATCAATGCATCACTTTGGCTGGCCATACGCATTTGACGCCTATTCTTTTAGGTTAGTTCATAAGAGTTGACTGCTCTTTACTTCCTCGCCAACGCGTTTCTGTTTCATTCCACACATTTTGCAAGATGTGAGCGTTTCGACTCCGCCTGGTACGCTCCTCACGTATGCGCGTACCGACCCAACTGATCAATGCATCATCTTCGCTGGACATACGCATTGGACGCCATTCCTTTTAGGTAAGTTCATCAGAGTGGACTACTTTCTACTTCCTTGCAAACGTGTTTTTATTTCATTCCACACATTTTGCAAGATGTGAGCGTTTCGACTCCGCCTGGTACGCTCCCCACGTATGTGCATACCGCCCCAACTGATCAATGCATCACTGTGGCTGGCCATACACATTGGACGCCCTTTTGTTAAGTTAGTTCACCAGATTCGACTGCGCGTTTCTGTTTCATTCCACACATTTTGCAAGATGTGAGCGTTTCGACTCCGCCTGGTACGCTCCCCACGTATGCGCGTACCGGCCCAACTGATCAATGCATCACTTTTGCTAGCCATACGCATTCGAAGCTCATTCTTTTAGGTTAGGTTATTAGAGTAGACTATTCTTTACTTCCTCGCCAACGCGTTTCTGTTTCATTCCACACATTTTGCAAGATGTGAGCGTTTCGACTCCGCCTGGTACGCTCCCCACGTATGCGCGTACCGGCCCAACTGATCAATGCATCACTTTGGCTGGCCATACGCATTCGACACCCATTCTTTTAGGTTAGTTCATTAGATAGACAGCTCTATACTTCCTCGCCAACGCGTTTCTGTTTCATTCCACACATTTTGCAAGATGTGAGCGTCTCGACTCCGCCTGTTACGCTCCCCACGTATGCGCGTACCGACCCAACTGATTAATGCATCACTGTGGCTGGACATATGCATTGGACCCATTCCTGTTAGGTAAGTTCATTAAAGTGGACTACTCTCTACTTCCTTGCCAACGTGTTTTTGTTTCATTCCACACATTTTGCAAGATGTGAGCGTTTCGACTCCGCCTGGTACGCTCCCCACGTATATGCACACCGACCTAACTGATCAATGCATCACTTTGGCTGGCCATACGCATTCGACTCCCTTTCTTTAAGGTTAGGTCATTTGAGTAGACTTCTCTCTACTTCCTCGCCAACGCGTTTCTGTTTCATTCCACACATTTTGCAAGATGTGAGCGTTTCGACTCCGCCTGGTACGCTCCCCACGTACGTGCGTACCGACCCAACTGATCAATGCATCACTTTGGCTGGCCATACGCATTAGACACCCTTTCTTTTAGGTTAGTTCACCAGAGTCGACTGCGCGTTTCTGTTTCATTCCACACATTTTTCAAGATTTGAGCGTTTCGACTCTGCCTGGTACACGTATGCGCATACCGGCCCAACTGATCAATGCATCACTTTGGCTGGCCATACGCATTCGACGCCCTTTCTTTTAGGTTTGTTCACCAGAATAGACTGCTCTCTACTTCCTCGCTAACGAGTTTCTGTTTCATTCCACACATTTTGCAAGATGTGAGCATTTCGACTCCGCCAGGTACGCTCCCCACGTATACGCGTACTGATCCAATTGATCAATGCATCACTTTGGCTGGCCATACGCATTCGACGCCCTTTCTTTTAGGTTAGTTCGCCAGAGTAGACCACTCTCTACATCCTCGCCAATGCGTTTCTGTTTCATTCCACACATTTTGCAAGATGTGAGCGTTTCGACTCCGCCTGGTACGCTCCCGACGTATACGCGTACCGACCCAACTGATCAATGCGTCACTTTGGCTGGCTATATGAATTCGACGCCCTTTCTTTTAGGTTAGTTCGCCAGAGTAGACCACTCTCTACATCCTCGGCAACGCGTTTCTGTTTCATTCCACACATTTTGCAAGATGTGAGCGTTTCGACTCCGCCTGGTACGCTCCCGACGTATGCGCGTACCGATCCAACTAATCAATGCGTTACTTTGGCTGGCCATACGCATTCGACGCCCTTTCTTTTAGGTTAGTTCGCCAGAGTAGACCACTCTCTACTTCCTTGCCAACGCGTTTCTGTTTCATTCCACAAAGTTTGCAAGATGTGAGCGTTTCGACTCTGCGTGGTACGCTCCCCACGTATGCGCGTACCGACCCAACTGATCAATGCATCACTTTGGCTGGCCATACGCATTCGACGCCCTTTCTTTTAGGTTAGTTCGCCAGAGTAGACTACTCTCCACTTCCTCGCCAACGCGTTTTTGTATCATTCCAGACATTTTGCAAGATGTGAGCATTTCGACTCCGCCTGGTACACTCCCCACGTATGCGCGAACTGAACCAACTGATGAATGCGTCACTTTGGCTGGCCATACGCATTCGACGCCCTTTCTTTTAGGTTAGTTCGCTAGAATAGAGTACTCTCTACATCCTTGCCAACACGTTTCACTTTTATTCCATACATTTTGCAAGATGTGAGCGTTTCGACTCCGCCTGGTACGCTCCCCACGTATGCGCGTACCGGCCCAACTGATCAATGCATCACTTTGGCTGGCCATACGCATTCGACGCCCTTTCTTTTAGGTTAGTTCGCAAGAGTACTCTACATCCTCGCCAACACGTTTCTGTTTCATTCCACACTTTTTGCAAGATGTGAGCATTTCGACTCCACCTGGTACGCTCCCCACGGATACGCGTACCGGCCCAACTGATCAATGCATCACTTTGGCTGGCCATACGCATTCGACGCTTTTTCTTGTACCCTAGTTCGCCAGAGTAGACTACTCTCTACATCCTTGCCAATGCGTTTCTGTTTCATTCCACACATTTTGCAAGATGTGAGCGTTTCGAATGCGCCTGGTACGCTCCCCACGGATGCGCGTACCGACCCAACTGATTAATGCATCATTTTTGCTGGCCATACGCATTGGACGCCCATTCTATTAGGTTATTTCGCCAGAGTAGACTACTCTCTACATCCTTGCCAACGCGTTTCTATTTCATTCCACACAAATCTTGCAAGATGCGAACGTTTCGACTCCACCTGGTACGCTCCCCACAGATAAGCGTACCGGCCCAACTGATCAATGCATCACTTTGGCTGGCCATACGTATTCGATGTCATTTCTTTTAGTTTAGTTTGCCAGAGTTGACTACTCTCAACTTTCTTGCCAACGCGTTTCTGATTCATTCTACAGATTTTGCAAGATGTGAGCGTTTCGACTCCGCCTGGTACGCTCCCCACGTATACGTGTACTGGCCCAACTAATCAATGCATCCGTTTGGCTGGCCATACGCGTTGGACGCCCTTTCTTTTAGGTTAGTTCACCAGAGTAGACTACTCTCTACATCCTCACCAACGCGTTTCTGTTTCATTCCATACATTTTGCAAAAAGTGAGCGTTTCGACTCCTCCTGGTACGCTCCCCACGTATACGCGTACCGACCCAACTGATCAATGCATCACTTTGGCTGGCCATACGCATTCGACGCCCTTTCTTTCAGGTTAGTTCACCAGAGTAGACTACTCTCTACATCCTCGCCAATGCGTTTCTGTTTCATTCCACACATTTTGCAAGATGTGAGCATTTCGACTCCGCCTAGTACGCTCCCCACGTATGCGCGTACCGACCCAACTGATTAATGCATCACTTTTGCTGGCCATACGCATTGGACGCCCATTCTGTTAGGTCATTTCGCCAGAGTAGGCTACTCTCTATATCCTCGCCAATGCGTTTATGTTTCATTCCACACATTTTGCAAGATGTGAGCGTTTCGACTACGCCTGGTACGCTCCCCACGGATGCGCGTACCGGCCCAACTGATCAATGCATCACTTTGGCTGGCCATACGCATTCGACGCCCTTTCTTTTAGGTTAGTTCGCCAGATTAGACTCTCTACTTCCTAACCAACGCAATTCTGTTTCATTCCACACACTTTGCAAGATGTAAACGTTTTGACTCTGCCTGGTACGTTCCCTACGTATGCGCGTACTGGCCCAACTGATCAATGCATCAATTTGGTTTGCCATACGCATTCGACGCCCTTTCTTTTAGGTTAGTTCACCAGAGTAGACTACTCTCTACATCCTCACCAACGCGTTTCTGTTTCATTCCATACATTTTGGAAGAAGTGAGCGTTTCGACTCCTCCTGGTACGCTCCCCACATATACGCGTACCGGCCCAACTGATCAAAGCATCACTTTGGCTGGTCATACGCATTCGACGCCCATTCTTTTAGGTTAGTTCACCAGAGTAGACTACTCTCTACATCTTCGCCAATGCGTTTCTGTTTCATTCCACACATTTTGCAAGATGTGAGTGTTTCGACTCCGCCTAGTACATTCCCTCCGTATGCGCGTACTGACCCAACTGATTAATGCGTCACTTTGGCTGGCCATACGCATTCGACGCCCTTTCTTTTAGGTTAGTTCGCCAGAGTAGACTACTCCCTAAATCCTCGCCAACGCGTTTCTGTTTCATTCCACACATTTTGCAAGATGTGAGCGTTTCGACTCCGCCAGGTACGCTCCCTACGGATGCGCGTACTGGCCCAACTGATCAATGCATCACTTTGCCTACCCATACGCATTCGACGCCCTTTCTTTTAGGTTAGTTCGCCAGAATAGACTACTCTCTACATCGTTGCCAACGCGTTTCTGTTTCATTCCACACATTTTGCAAGATGCGAGCGTTTCGACTACGCCCGGTACGCTCCCCACGGATGCGGGTATGGGCCCATTTGATCAATGCATCACTTTGGCTGGCCATACGCATTCGACGCCCTTTCTTTTAGGTTAGTTCGCCAGAGCAGACCACTCTCTATATCCTCACCAACGAGTTTTCGTTTCATTCCACACATTTTGCAAGATCTGAGCGTTTCAAATCCGCCTGGTACGCTCCCTACGTATGCGCGTACTGACCCAAGTGATCAATGCATCACTTTGGCTGGCCATACGCATTCGCCGCCCATTCTTTTAGGTTAGTTCACCAGAGTAGACTACTCTCTACATCCTCGCGAACGCGTTTCTGTTTCATTCCACACATTTTGCAAGATGTGAGCGTTTCGACTCCTTCTGGTACGCTCCCCACATATACGCATACTGGCCCAACTGATCAATGCGTCCCATGGCTGGCCATACGCGTTGGACGCCCTTTAACGCGAGAGTAGTTCATTTGGGTTAGTTCGCCAGAGTAGACTACTCTCTACTTCCTCTAACGCGTTTCTGTTTCATTCCACACATTTTGCAAGATGTGAGCGTTTCGATTCCGCCTGGTACGCACCCCACGGATGCGCGTACCGGCTCAACTGATCATTGCATCACTTTGGCTGGCCATATGTATTCGATGCCATTTCTTTTAATTTAGTTTGCCAGAGTTGACTACTCTCTACATCGTTGTCAACGCGTTTCTGTTTCATTCCACACATTTTGCAAGTTTTGAGCGTTTCGACTACGCCTGGTACGCTCCCCACGTATACGCGTACGGACCCAACTGATCAATGCATCACTTTGGCTGGCCATACGCATTCGACGCCCTTTCTTTTAGGTTAGTTCGCCAGAGTAGACTACTCTCTACATCCTCGCCAACGCGTTTCTGTTTCATTCCACACATTTTGCAAGATGTGAGCGTTTCGACTCCGCCTGCTACGCTCCCCACGTATACGTGAACTGGCCCAACTGATCAATGCATCACTTTGGCTGGCCATACGTATTGGACGCCCTTTCTTTTAGGTTAGTTCACCAGAGTAGGCTCTACATCGTTGTCAACGCGAATCTGTTTCATTCCACACATTTTGCAAGATGTGAGCGTTTCGACTCCGCCTGGTACGCTCCCGACATATACGCGTACCAACCCAACTGATCAATGCATCACTTTGGCTGGCCATACGCATGGGATGCCCTTTCTTTTAGGTTAGCTCGCCAGAGTAGACAGCTCGCCAGAGTAGACTACTCTCTACTTCCTCACCAATGCGTTTCTGTTTCATTCCACACATTTTGCAAGATTTGAGCGTTTCGACTCCTCTTGGTACGCTCCCCACGTATACGCGTACCGGCCCAACAGATCAAAGCATCACTTTGGCTGGCCATACGCATTCGACGCCCTTTCTTTTAGGTTAGTTCACCAGATAAGACTACACCCTACATCCTTGCCAATGCGTTTCTGAATCATTCCACACATTTTGCAAGATGTGAGCGTTTCGACTCCGCCTAGTACGCTCCCCACGTATGCGCGTACCGGCCCAACTGATCAATGCATCACTTTGGCTGGCCATACGCATTCGACGCCCTTTGTTTTAGGTTAGTTCACCAGAGTAGACTACTCTCTACATCCTTGCCAACGCGTTTTTGTTTCATTCGACATATTTTTCAAGATGTGAGCGTTTCGACTCCGCCTGCTATGCTCCCCACGTATGCGCGTACCGGCCCAACTGATCAATGCATCACTTTGGCTGGCCATACGCATTCGACGCCCTTTCTTTTAGGTTAGTTCGCCAGAGTAGACTACTCTACATCCTCGTCAACGTGTTTCTGTTTCATTCCACACATTTTGCAAGATGTGAGCGTTTCGAATCCGCCAGGTACGCTCCCCACGTATACGCGTACTGACCCAACTGGTCAAAGCATCACTTTGGCTGGCCATACGCATTCGACGCCCTTTCTTTTAGGTTAGTTCGCCAGAGTAGACTACTCTCTGCTTCCTCGCCAACGCGTTTCTGTTTCATTCCACACATTTTGCAAGATGTGAGCAATTCGACTCCGCCTGGTACGCTCCCCACGAATTCGCGTACAAACCCAACTGATCAATGCATCACTTTGGCTGGCCATACGCATTCGACGCCCTTTCTTTTAGGTTAGTTCACTAGAGTAGACTACTCTCTGCTTCCTTGCCAATGCGTTTCTGTTTCATTCCACACATTTTGCAAGATGTGAGCGTTTCGACTCCGCCTGGTAAACTCCCCACGTATGCGCGTACCAACCCAACTGATCAATGCATCACTTTGGCTGGCCATACGCATTCGACGCCCTTTCTTTTAGGTTAGTTCGCCAGAGTAGACTACTCTCTGCTTCCTCACCAACACGTTTCTGTTTCATTCCACACATTTTGCAAGATGTGAGCGTTTCGACTCCGCCTGGTACGCTCCGCACGGATGCGCGTACCGGCCCAACTGATCAATGCGTCACTTTGGCTGGCCATACCCATTTGACGCCCATTCATTTAGGTTAGTTCGTCAGAGTAGACTACTCTCTACTTCCTCGCCAACGAATTTCTGTTTCATTCCACACATTTTGCGAGATGTGAGCGTTTCGACTCGGCCTGGTACGCTCCCTACGTATGTGCGTACCAGCCCAACTGATCAATGCATCGCTTTGGCTGGCCATACGCATTGAACGCCCTTTCTTTTAGGTTAGTTCGTCAGAGTAGACTACTCTCTACATCTTTGCAAACGCGTTTCTCTTTAAATCCACACATTTTGCAAGATGTGAGCGGTTCGACTCTGCCTGGTACGCTCTCCACGTATGCGCGTACTGGCCCAACTGATCAATGCATCACTTTGGCTGGCCATACGCATTCGACGCCCTTTCTTTTAGGTTAGCGTGCCGGAGTAGACTTCTCTCTACATCCTCGCCAACGCGTTTCTGTTTCATTCCACACATTTTCAAGATGTGAGCGTTTTGACTCCGCCTGGTATGCTCCCCACATATGCACGTACTGGCCCAACATATAAAAGCATCACTTTGGCTGGCCAAACGCATTCGACGCCCATTCTTTTAGGTTGGCTCGCCAGCGTAGACTACTTTCTACATCCTCGCCAACGCGTTTCTGTTTCATTCTACACATTTTGTAAGATGAGAGTGTTTCGACTCCGCCTGGTACGCTCCCCACGCATACGTGTACCAACCCAACTGATCAAAGCATCACTTTGGCTGGCCGTACGCATTCGACACCCTTTCTTTTAGGTAAGCTCTCCAGGGTAGACTATTCTCTACATCCTCGCCAACGCGTTTCTGTTTCATTCCACAAATTTTGCAAGATGTGAGCGTTTTGACTCCGCCTGGTACGCTCCCTACGTATTCGCGTACCGACCCAACTGATCAAAGCATTACTTTGGCTGGCCATACGCATTCGACGCCCTTTCTTTTAGGTTAGTTCACCAGAGTAGACTAATCTCTACATCCTCGCCAATGCGTTTCTGTTTCATTCCACAGATTTTTCAAGATATGAACGTTTCGACTCCGCCTGGTACGCTCCCCACGTATACGCTTACTGGCCCAACTTTTCAATGCATCACTTTGGCTGGCCATACGCATTGGACGCCCTTTCTTTTTGGTTAGTTCACCAGAGTAGACTACTCTCTACATCCTCGCCAATGCGTTTCTGTTTCATTCCCCACATTTTACAAGATGTGAACGTTTTGACTCCGCAAGGTACGCTCCTCACGTATACGCGTAGCAACAACTGATCAATGCGTCACTTCCGTTGGCATACGCATTCGACGCCCTTTCTTTTTGGTTAGTTCGCCAGAGTAGACTCCTCTCTACATCCTCGCCAACACGTTTCTGTTTGATTCCACACATTTTGCAAGATGCGAGCGTTTCGACTCCACCTGGTACGCTCCCCACGAATGCACGTACCAGTTCGGTCGGTATGCGCATGCGTGGGGAGCGTAGCAGGAAGAGTTGAAACGCTCATTTCTCGCAAAATGTATGGAACGAAACAGAAACGCAAGATGAGGATGTAGACAACAATATACTCTAAAGAACTAACCTAAAAGAAAGGCCATCCGATGCGTATGGCCAGCCAATGTGATGCATTGATCAGTTGGGTCGGTATGCGCATGCGTGGGGAGCGTAGTAGGCAGAGTTGAAACACTCATTTCTTCCACAATGTATTGAATGAAAAGAAAACGCATAATGAGGAAGTAGAATACAGTCTACTCTAATGAACTAATTTAAAAGATAGGGCATACCATGCGTATGGCCAGCCAAAGTGATGCATTGATCAGTTGGGTCGGCTTACGCATACGTGGGGAGCGTACCAGGCCGAATTGAAATGTATGGAACGAAATAGAAACACATGATGAGGTAGTAGAAAATAGTATACTCTAATGAACTAACCTAAAAGAAAGGCCATCGAATGCGCATGGACAGCCAATGTGATGCATTGATCAGTTGGGTCGGTTTGCGCATACGTGGGGAGCATACTTGGCAGAGTTGAAACGCTCATCTCTTGCAAAATGTATGGAACGAAACAGAAACGCATGATGAGGTAGTAGACAATAGTCTACTCTAATGTGTCAGAATGTTATTCTCTAGCCTGTAGTGGGGTGCTCTGTAGCGAGTACAACCCATCTAGGGTTTGCTATATGTATCCTCATTGCTGCTAGTGAAACCACACTTCTTTTGCCTAAACTCTCTCTTGCCTAGCTAGGGTTCTCCTAGCTATGGCTCCTAATTCTATCACTTATCTTCACATGGTGTCAGAGCGGTTACGCTCATGGCCTGTGGGCCCCACTCGATGCTTCCGCTGCTTTCCTATCCGTCGCGCGCCATGGGGCGCGCGACGCCTTATTTTTCTTCCCGCCGCGCGCTCGGGGCGCGCGGCGGTTTTCTGCTCGCCGTGCGCACGGAGCGCGCGGCGGTTTCCTGCCCGCCGTGCGCCCCGGGGCGCGTGGCGGTTTCCCCCCGTCGGTTCCCGCCCATCGCCTGCTGCAGCTCGCCCGTCGCCTGCAGCAGACCCCCCCGTCGCCCCCGCTGCCCCGTCGCGGCGCCTCGGGAGACGCGCGCGACGCCTGCTGCCCCGTCGCAGTGCCCTGGGGAGCCGTGCGCGGCCCCCCCCCGCTCGTCGCAGAGCCCTGGGGGGCCATGCGCGGCCCCGCTGCCTCGTCGCGGCGCCCTGGGGAGCCGCGCGCGACCCCGCATCCACGTCGCGGCGCCCTGGGGAGCCGCGCGCGACCCCCCGCTGCCCCGTCGCGGTGCCCTGGGAAGCCGCGCGCGCCCCACCCGCTGCCCCGTCGCGTTGCCCTGGGGAGCCGCGCGCCCTCCCCCGGAACGCCCCCGAATCGCCCCTTCCCCCCTCCCATTCTACCTCTTTTAGGGTTTGGGGGTGGCGAGTGTGGGGGTGGCGCCTATGGGGGTGCTGGCTGTGTGCGCCGTCCCCTGCTCCTCCTCCTCCTCCGTCTCCCGCTGCTGCAGCTGCCGCTGAGGGGGGTGGGTGTGTGGGAGCCGAAGGAGTGGTGCTAGGGGGGTGACGTGGGAGTGGAGCTAGGGTTTGAACAGGGGGTGTGTGTAAGGGGGGTGGGACGGTCGGGGGAGGTTGAGCGGAGGCAGCCGTCTTGTCGTCAGCAATACCTATAGTCCGGGGCGCTGTTCCGGTAGCCCAGTCGTAGCCAGCTGCGCCAGTCGCCCGTGGGTCCGTTGCTCGTCTGCCGCACTTAGCCGCGGAGCCAGTTACTCCTGTATTCCGGGGCGCTGTTCCGGTAGCCACTGTGCCAGTTTGACTCCTGTTGCCCGTGTGTCTGCAGCTTCAGCCGTCGCCTCTTATCTCCTCTCCTCCTACAGTCTCGCCTCCTCCTCCTCACTTGCCCCTTGTTAAAGCCTCTAGCTTTGCTTGCATTTGTGAACCTGCTCTGTGCTTGCTCATTGTACTGATTACACCCCACTTTGGCTATGGGGGTGTGTCAGAATGTTATTCTCTAGCCTGTAGTGGGGTGCTCTATAGCAAGTACAACCCATCTAGGGTTTGCTATATGTATCCTCATTGCTGCTAGTGAAAACCCTCTTCTTTTGCCTAAACTGTCTCTTGCCTAGCTAGGGTTCTCCTAGCTATGGCTCCTAATTCTATCACTTATCTTCACATAATGAACTAACCTAAAAGAAAGGCCATCAAATGTGCATGGACAACCAATGTGATGCATTGATCAGTTGGGTCGGTTTGCGCATACGTGGGGAGTGTACCAGGCAGAGTTGAAACGCTGATATCTTGCAAAATGTATGGAACGAGACAGAAACGCATGACGAGGAAATAGACAATAGTATACTCTAATGAAATAACCTAAAATAAAGGGCATCCCATGCGCATGGCCAGCCAAAGTGATGCATTGATCAGTTGGGTTGGTATGCGCATGAGTGGGGAGCGTACCAGGCACAGTTGAAACGCTCATATCTTGCAAAATGTATGGAACGAGACAGAAACACATGACAAGGAAATAGACAATAGTATACTCTAATGAACTAACCTAAAATAAAGGGCATCCCATGCGCATGGCCAGCCAAAGTGATGCATTGGTCAGTTGGGTCAGTAAGCGCATGAGTGGGGAGCGTACCAGGCAGAGTAGAAACGCTCAAATCTTGCAAAATGAATGGAACGAGACAGAAGCACATGACGAGGAAATAGACAATAGTATACTCTAACAAACTAACCTAAAATATAGGGCATCCCATGCGCATGGCCAGCCAAAGTGATGCATTGGTCAGTTGGGTCAGTAAGCGCATGAGTGGGGAGCGTACCAGGCATAGTAGAAACGCTCAAATCTTGAGAACTATTGTGGATTCATACATCGAAAAAGGCTTCAAACGTATGGAACGAAACAGAAACGCATCACGAGGAAGTAGAAAGTAGTCTACTCTAATGAACTAACTTAAAACAAAGGGCATCCTATGCGCATGGCCAGCCAATGTGATGCGTTGATCAGTTGAGTCGGTGTGCGCATATGTCGAACGTACCAGGTAGGGTTGAGACGCTCATATCTTGCAAAATGTATGGAATGAAACTGAGACACTTGACGAAGAAGTAGAAAATAGTATGTTCTAATAACCTAACCTACATGAAAGGGTATCTAATACGTATGGCCAGCTAAAATGATGCATTGATCAGTTGGGCCGGTATACGCATACGTGGGGAGCGTACTAGGCAGAGTTGAAACGCTCATATCTTGCAAAATGTATTTAATGAAATAGAATCGCATGACGAGGAAGTAGAAAATAGTATACTCTAATGAACTAACCTAAAATATAGAACATCCAATGCGTATGGCCAGCCAAAGCGTATGGCCAGCTAAAATGATGCATTGATCAGTTGGGTCGGTTTGCGCATCCGTGGGGAGCGTACAAGGCAGAGTTGACACGCTCATATCTTGCAATATGTATAGAAGGAATTATAAACGCACGATGAGGAAGATAACAATAGTCTACTCTAATGAAATAACCTTAAATAAAGGCCATCCAATGCATATGGCCAGCCAATGCGATGCATTGATCGGTTGGGTCGCTTTGCGCACAGGTGGGGAGCGTACCAGGCAGAGTTGAAACGCTCATAGCCTGCAAAATGTATGGAACGAATTAGAAACGCATGAGGAAGAAGTAGAAAATGGTATACACTTATGAACTGACCTAAACAAAAGGGCATCCAACGCGTAAGACCAGCCAAATTCATACATTGATCACTTGGGTCGATACGCGCATATGTGGGGAGCGTACCAGGCAGAGTTGAAACGCTCATATCTTGCAAATGTTATGGAATAAAACAGAAAAACACGACGAGGAAGTAGAAAGTAGTATACTCTAATTAAATGACGTAGACGAAAGGGCATCCAACGCGTATGGCCAGCCAAAGTGATGCATTGTTTAGTTGGGTCGGTACGCACATACGTGGGGAGCGTACCAGGCAGAGTTGAAACACTCATATCTTGCAAATTTTATGGAATGAAACAGAAACACACAACGGGAAAGTAGAAAATAGTATACTCTAAAGAATTTACCTAAACGAAATGGCATCCAACGCGTATGGCCAGCTAAAGTGATGCATTGATCAGTTCAGTCGGTACGCGCATACGTGGGGAGCATACCATGCAGAGTTGAAACGCTCATATCTTGCAAACGTTATGGAATGACACAGAAACACATGATGAGGAAGTAGAAAATAGTAGACTCTAAATTGACCTGAATAATAGGGCATCCAACGCTTATGGCCAGCCAAAGTGATGCATTGATCAGTTGGGCCGGTACGCGCATACGTGAGGAGCGTACCAGGCAGAGTTCAAACGCTCATATTTTGCAAAATGTATGGAATAAGAGAGAAACGAACGACGAGGAAGTATTAAATAGTATACTCTAATGAACAAATATAAACTGAAGGGCATTCCCGGTATGGCCAGCCAAAGTGATGCATTGATCAATTGGGTCGGTTTGCGCATACGTGCGGAGCGTACCAGGCAGAGTTGAAACGCTCATATCTTGCAAATGCATGGAACGAATTAGAAGCGCATGATGAGGAAGTAGAAAATAGTATAATATAATCAACTAACCTAAAAGAAAGGGCATCCAATTCGTATGACCAGCCAATGTGATGCATTAAACAGTTCGGTCAGCATGTGCATAAAACGCTCATATTTTGCAAAATTATGGAATGAAACAAAAAAGCATGACGAGGAAGTAGAAAATAGTTTATGTAAGAGTACGACGGCTTATGCCAGCTATGCATGCTTGCCTTTACTTTATTATGCTACTTCTAGCTTAGGTTTATTTTACGCATCCATGAATTGCTTGATTTCCTAGGCTAGGTGCTTTCCTATATTTTATTATAGTTATAGCACCGACCTAGGTTGCGTACACCGAATTCAGGGCTATTCGGTTGCCACCGAATTGCCTTCTACCGAATTCGGGAAGGGTCTGTTCGGGACGCTTCGCGACCCCCAGAACCTTCGCGTAACATTTGGTTACTGCCCCTTGTGTCGAGCCTATATATAGCCTCGTGTTGTACCCAGGTGATCATTCAATTCGATTCAATTCAAACTCTCTTTTCTGAGCTCGATCCTAGATCCTCACACTTGGTATCAGAGCCTGTTTACTCGCGAAGTTTTTTCGACCACTTAAACCTAGCTTTTAAAACCGCGGGGGTGACGACAAGAGGCGCCGATTTTGGGTACGTAAACCAGTTCCGTGCTATTCTTTAACGTCCCCCTCGAACCGGTTTTCGAATCCTCCTCAGGTTCATTGGCGAAAAAGTTGGAATTTCGACCGTCCGATCGATTCGAATCTCAACGGCCCTGAGAATTTCGCCCAAAAAAGTTGGAATTTGGAGCGTCGGATCGATTCTCTTCTCAACGGCCGGGATCAGACGCGAATTTCAATTAAGGGAGAATTACGTGGCGTACGGATCTAGCGCTCGTCATTTCTACAGTCGAGTTTGTTCGCAGTAAGTTGACCAGCGCCTAGAATGCAATTGTTTCCGTCGCAAATCTTCCTGTAAATCGCCAAATGGAGGAAAATGGTGAAAATTCCGTACGAAAAATTACGGAGTTACGCACCGACGTGGACCAGATGCGAGCGGCACTCCAGCGAATAGAGGAGCTTCTCGCGAACCAGTCGGCAGCCGCCACGGCAGCAGCGAACGTAGCAGCGAATGCAGCAGCGACGGCAGCAGCAGCAGCGGCGACACCGACACTTCACCAAGCAGCAGCCACAGTGAATCTTGAGGCGGCACGTCCAAGGCTACCGGAGACGTTCAATCCGAATGCAAGAGACACCGACGTCCGTCGATTCATTGCTACACTCGAAATTTACTTCGAGGCCGTTGGCTGTACGACCCCGACACACGATGCAATGCGGATTCGGCTCGCAGCGACACTTTTGCAAGGCCCGGCGCTCGAATGGATTTACAACAGTAAGGAGATCCGAGGCGAGGGGTCATGGACGCAGTTTCGGGCAGCTTTAATTCAACGCTTCGAACCGATTAATTCGAGCTACATGGCGCGGCAGCAGATTCATCGGCACAAATAGTACAGCAGTGTAACACAGTACACGCAGCAGATGGAGAGCCTCTTCAACCGAATTACCGACCTGACCGAAGGGGAAAAAATCCAAGCGTATACTGAGGGGCTAAAAATGGAAGTCCGCAGACAAGTGATTGCTGCGAACTACAACAACTACCGCGACATGGTGTGTGCAGCAGAGAGATTTGATGCGCTGACGCGAGGTCAACCCGAGACACGACGCCACGTGCCGAACAGATCATTCGACACGAAGCGATCGGCACCACCCACGACCGCCGATCCGATGGATATCGACAAGATCGACGCGAAGCAGCGGCCGACAAAATACGAGACATGTGAATTTTGCGGTGCAGTAGGACATCGACTCTTGGCGTGTTGGAAAATGAAGAAGGCACGAGCAGAGCTGCAGGGCAACAACAGTGCGGCACCCTCGAAGTCAAAAAACGTGGCGACTTCGGAGCGGGCGAAAAAAGGAGGACATGATGGCGCGAATTTAAAACGCCACGACCGGCCGGCACCAGGGGAAATCGCCGAGACAAATGGAGGCTCCGCAAAACAAGACTCTGCACCGACCGGGAAACTCCAGCCGAACACCCACGAAAGTAAGAATTCGTTAAAGTTATCCTACAAAGATACTTTAACTAAGAATATTACTTCTCGTGATTTTCAAGCCTTCAAGGGAGATTTTGAGGCTAAGACAAAGCCCTTAGAAATTATTCAGGTACCTGAGAAGTTGGGCAAACCACTCCGGAGCGTTGAAAAGGGTCGTGCGTTCCAAGGAGTTAATACTCTCTCCCCGCAGCACAGTGTTAAGGCTCCCCATTGCCCACAGGAGAGGCCTACACAGCTGCAACGGCTTAAGGGAAGGTTCCAGGCCAAGACGAAGTTGAATCGGCCTCGGATAAATCCTCCTAACCTAACTAAGTTGGAAACTGATACGGAGTCAGCAGCTTCGAGCGCAGGATCTGGGGATGATCTCTTCGACGTACCCTATGATCCAGTAAGCGAGACCATCTACGGCTACTCGGAGCGGCAACAACCACTACTCCTCGAGGTTCTCTGCAAAGGGCAACGCCTCCAGGCACTGGTGGACAGCGGTGCATCTCACTCGGTGTGCGATAGCGAGACATTGGAGAAAATCGGAGAGAAGGCGGAGGAGACACAATTCTCTGCAACAATGGTGGACGGTACGAAGCTTCCCATCCACGGCGAGTCAACACTGCAGCTGCAGATAGGGGCGTTAAGGTGGAAGCCGACGTTGCCGATCACGAACATCAAGGGACTAGATTTCATCTTGGGGCGAGATTTCCTGAAGCGGTTCAACCCCGAGATTGATTGGGTCAACAGTAAAGTGTGCATCTACAACAACGGGAAGCGGATAGCACTGCGAAGCTGGACGGATACAGGGGATATTCCTGAAACGACACTGGCACGGTTCGAACGGACGGTGAACGAGAGTAACACGGGTTACCTAGCACTGGTCATGGCAGCAGCAGAGGAGGAGAAGCCGAGTTCGGAGCTACCTGCAGCAGTAAAGGAGGTCTTGGAGCAGTACAAGGATATAATGCCCGACGACCTACCTGCAGGCGTACCTCCAGCACGCACCCACGAGCACGAGATCGTGGAGGAACCAGGTGCGAAACCCGTCTCACGTGCACCATACCGACTGAGTCCGACCGAGCTGACAGACATGAAAAAACAGATCGAGTATTTACTGGACAGACAACTGATCCGCCCATCCACATCTCCCTACGGTGCACCAGTTCTCTTCACCCCAAAGCCAGACGACAGTCTACGGATGTGCATCAACTACCGCGCACTGAACAAACAGACAGTTAAAAATAAATACCCCATACCGCGCATCGACGACTTACTGGACCAACTGCGTGGTGCAACAGTCTTTTCGAAGCTGGACCTACGGTCGGGTTACTGGCAGATCAAGATGGCGGACAACTCGATCCACAAGACGGCGTTCCGTACGAGATACGGCTCCTACGAATACTTGGTGATGCCGTTCGGACTCTGCAACGCACCCGCGACGTTCCAGGCAGAGATGAACCACATCCTCCGGCCCCTGCTGGACGAATGCGTAGTAGTGTACCTGGACGATATCCTCATCTACTCCAAGAACATGAAGGAGCACGTGGAGCATCTGCGGAAGGTGTTCGAGATCCTGCGGAAAAATAAGTTCTACGTGAAGCTGTCGAAGAGCGACTTCGCCCTGAAGAAGGTGCAGTTTCTTGGGCACATGGTGAGTGCCGAGGGCGTACACGTGGACCCGCGGAAGATCGAAGCCGTTAAAAAGTGGAAAGTTCCGGAGAACGTGAAGGAGTTACAGCAGTTCCTCGGCTTCGCCAACTACTACAACAGGTTTGTGCCGCAGTACGCTAAGATAGCAGCGCCACTGACCGACCTACTGAAAAAGGATACGCCCTTCAAATGGGATACTCCTCATCAGCAAGCCATGGAGCAGCTACAGACAGCACTGACCACAGCACCAGTACTCATCCTACCGGATCCAGACAAGGACTACGTAGTTGAAGCAGATGCTAGTGACCAGGCAGTCGGAGCAGTACTGATGCAGGATCACGGGAACGGTTTACAGCCTATCGCCTACCTCAGTAAGAAGTTACACGGAGCAGAACTGAACTACCCCATTCACGACAAGGAAGCCTTAGCTATAGTCGTAGCCTTCAAGGCGTGGAGGTGTTACCTAGAGGGAGCCAAGACCACAGTCTACACTGACCACTGCAGTCTTAAGTACCTGAAGTCGCAGCCGACGCTCTCACGACGACAGGTGCGGTGGGTGGATTTCTTGGAAACTCACTTCCACTACGACATCGTCTACAAACCCGGGCTCCACAACAAAGCTGACGCGTTGAGCCGCCCCGGTCATGTAGCAGGCATCCAGCTCGACGAGATGAACCCTCTGCTCAAGGGTCTATTCCAACATGGGTACTCCGTGGATGGCGAGATCGCAACGGCAGAGAAACAGAAGCTGTTACAGTGGGAGAAAGACTTAGCTGTAAGGAAGGGTTAAGGAAAAATTTGGGTACCGAATTACGCCCCGCTACGGCAGATCCTATTAGAGGAATTTCATGACGTACCTTACGCGGGACATTTCGGGAGCAACAAGACGTTAGCGGGAATAGCGAAGTATTACTACTGGCCCCGGATGGCAGCAGACGTGCAGCAGTTCGTCACCTCATGCGACACGTGCCAGCGGATGAAGAGTAGCAAGCAGAAGAAAGCAGGGTTACTTCAACCTCTACCCGTACCGGAGCAGCCATGGCAGGTCGTTAGCCTCGACTTCATCACAGGACTTCCCTCGACCTCACGGGGACACGATTCCATCCTCGTAGTAATCGATAAGTTCTCCAAAATGGGTCATTTCATACCGACCAACGCCACAGCTACAGCTGAAGCAACTGCTCGCCTCTTCTTCGACCGCATCATCACCATCCACGGCATCCCCGCTACACTTATCTCAGACAGAGACCCAAAATTCACAAGTAAGTTCTGGAAGGAGCTTATGGGACTGCTGGGGACCAAGCTTGCCATGTCTTCAGCATACCATCCCCAGACTGACGGACAGACGGAGCGACTCAATCAGGTGGTTGAACAGTTACTGCGTACAGCTTGCAAAGACGACATCAGCCACTGGGACACACAGTTACCGACCTTAGAGTTCGCTTACAACAACGCCTCACATGCGGCCACAGGGAAAACCCCTTTCTTCCTGTGTTACGGACGGGAACCACTCACACCACAGCAGCCGACCACACCGGCACACGTCCAAGCCGCTCACGACTTCGTCACCACCATGCAGCAGCTATGGGAGAAGACTCAGTGACGTCTCACCACGATGCAGACCTCCCAGAAGCAGTATGTGCGGAGATAACTACTACAACGGGAGCTAGACTACGGGATAGGCACGGGTGCTCGTGTGATCTCTGCGTTCCTTGTTCCTTAGTCGTTTTCCTAGTGCACCGACAGCTTGCTAGTTCACAGGGAGAATTGGCAAGAGTTTCACTAGAGAAAGTTGACAACAATGATACAATGAAGTTGGCAAGGCAAGACTACATCAGAGCTAGCATGCAAGCAGGACGACTGCCAGCGCAGCACGGTCGACCGCGTGCCAGCACGACTTGGTCGACTGCGCTCCAGCAGTGCAGAGTCGCGGTTTGCCAACACTTCAGGTTGACGGCATGCCAACGTCGCAGGTTGACGGCGCGCCAACGTTGCTCCCGCAGGACAGCAGCGCACCTACTTCGCAGGTGCTCGCAGATGATTGGCGTGCAGTGCCTCGTCACCTGCACAGCGCACACACCACATCAACTTCGTGCTGACGACTGCTTCTGATGCACCACGTCGACCTCGGGATACCATCACCGAGGTCGTCCTCGCCAAAATCACCTGGGCGAACGTCGCATGCCTCCGCAGAACCTCGTCACCCAGGTAACCTGGTCGACCGAGCAACCAGGTCGACCAGAGGCTCCTGTGCGTGCCCGTCGACCACCCAGGTCGACGACCACTTCCGGTCGACCTCCCCAGGTCGACCACTGCCTCTGGTATGTGCCGTTCGACCTACCAAGTCGACGACCACCTCCAGTTGACCTTCCCAGGTCGACCACTACCCCCTGGTCGACCAGCTCCAAGTCGACGTCACTCCAGGTCGACCAGAAGGTCTGGTCGACTTCCCAGGTCGACCAGAAGGGCTGGTCGACTTCCCAGGTCGACCACCCGAAGTTGGCGCCCTCCCGAAGTCGGCGCCCATGCAGTGGCTCCCCGTGCAGATCGACCAACCTCGTCGGCCAACTCGCCCGACCACGAAGTCGGCACCGCCCAAGCGAGGACGGGGCCAACATACAACTCCCGTTGAAAGTATCCCGATCGCCAGCGACGAGATCACTCAGTAGCAGTCGGAGATCAGGTGCTTCTCGACACGCGCAACTTGAACCTGTCTCACCTACCATCCAAACTCCGGCCTCGCTTCTGTGGTCCTTTTCTCGTGGAGGCACAGGTGACACCAGTTACATTCCGCTTGCGCTTACCAGATACGTGGAAGCTTCACAATGCTTTCCATGTTCAGCTACTAAAGCCCTACAAGGATCCCAACCACCAGTTTCGGGGACGGCAGCTACCGCCACCTCCACCTGTTCTTGTGCAGGATGAACCCGAGTACGAGATCGAGCGCGTTCTCACTCATCGGCGCCGCGGCGGCAAGACCCTCGAGTTCCTGATACGCTGGAAGGGATACGACCCCACTGAGGACAGTTGGGTTGCAGAAGCTGATATGGGCAACGCACGCCGTGCTCTCAAGGACTATCTTATCAAGCAGGGTGTATCTCACGCCACCCAGCTTTGAGGGGGGGACGTGTGAGAGTACGACGGCTTATGCCAGCTATGCATGCTTGCCTTTACTTTATTATGCTACTTCTAGCTTAGGTTTATTTAATGCTGCATGAATTGCTTGATTTCCTAGGCTAGGTGCTTTCCTATATTTTATTATAGTTATAGCACCGAGCTAGGTTGCGTACACCGAATTCAGGGCTATTCGGTTGCCACCAAATTGCCTTCTACCGAATTCGGGAAGGGTCTGTTCGGGACGCTTCGCGACCCCCAGAACCTTCGCGTAACACCTGGTTACTGCCCCTTGTGTCGAGCCTATATATAGCCTCGTGTTGTACCCAGGTGATCATTCAATTCGATTCAATTCAAACTCTCTTTTCTGAGCTCGATCCTAGATCCTCACAGTTTAGTATAATGAACTAATTAAAAAAAAAAGGCCATCCAATGCGAATGGCCAGCCAATATGATGCATTGATCAGTTGGGTCGTTGTGGCATACGTGGGGAGCGTATCAGGCAGAGTTGAAATGCTCAAATCTTGAGAACTATTGCGGATTCATACATCGAAGAAGGCTCTAAACATACAAAAACGCATGACAAAGAAGTAGAAAGTAGTCTACTCTAATGAACTAACCTAAAACAAAGGGCATCCCATGCGTATGGCCAAACAATGTGATGCATTAATCAGTTGGGTCGGTGTGCGCATACGAGGGAACGTACCAGGCAGAGTTGAGATGCTCATATCTTGCAAAATGTAGGGAATGAAACAGAAACGCATGACGAAGAAGAAAAAAATTGTCTATTCTAATGAACTAACTTACATCAAAGGGTATCCAATGTGTATGGCCAGCCAAAGTGATGCATTGATCAGTTGGGTCGGTATGCGCATACGTAGGGAGCGTACCAGGCAGAGTTGAAACGCTCATATCTTGTAAAATGTATTTAATGAAACAGAAACGCATGATGAGGAAGTAGAAAATATTCTACTCTAATGAAAGGCTTTCCAATGCGTATGGCCAGCCAATGTGATGCATTGATCAGTTGGGTCGGTTTGCACATACGTGGGGAGCATACTAGGCAGAGTTGAAACACTCATATCTTGCAAAACATATGGAATGAAACAAAAACGCATGACGTGAAAGTAAAAAATAGTATACTCTAATTATAAAACCTTAAGGAAAGGGCATCCAATGCGAATTGCCAGCCAAAGTGATGCATTGATCAGTTGGGTCAGTATGTGCATACGTGGGGAGCGTACCAGACATAGTTTAAATGCTCATATCTTACAAAATGTTATGGAATGAAACAGAAACGCATGATGGGGAAGTAGAAAATAGTATACTCTGAAGAACTAACCTAAAAGAAAGGGAATTCCATGCATATGGCCAGCCAAAGTGATGCATCAATCAGTTGGGACGGTATGCGCATACGTGGGGAGCGTATTAGGCAGAGTTCAAACGCTCACTTCTTGCGAAATTTATGGAATGAAAAAGAAACGCATGATGAGGAAGTAGAAAATAGTCTACTATAATGAACTAACATAAACGAAAGGGCGTCCAATGCGTATGGTCAGCCAATGTGATGCATTCACCAGTTGGGTCGGTCTGCGCATACGTGGGGAGCGTACCAAGCAGAGTTGAAACGCTCAAATATTGCAAAATCTATGGAACGAAACAAAATCTCATGACAAGGAAGTAAGAAATAGTATACTCTAAAGAATTAACATGAAGAAATGGGTGTCTTATGCGTATGGCCAGCCAAAGTGATGCATTGATCAGTTGGGTTGGTGTGCGCATACGTGGGGGCGTATGAGGCAGAGTTGAGACGCTCATATCTTGCAAAATGTTTGGAAAGAAACATAAACGCTTTGAGGAAGTAGAAAATAGTCTACTCTAATGATCTAACCTAACACAAGGGCATACAATGCGTATGGCCAGCCAAAGTGATGCATTGATCAGTTGGGTCGGTGTGCGCATGTGTGGGGAGTGTACCACGCAGGGTTGTAACGTTCAGATCTTGCAAAATGTATGGAATGAAACGAAAACACATGAGGAGAAAGTAGAAAATAGTCTACTCTAATGAACTAACCGAAAATAAAGGGCATCCTATGCGTATGGCTAGCCAAAGTGATGCATTGATTAGTTGGGTCGGTATGCGCATATGTGGAGAGCGTACTAGGCAAAGTTGAAACTATCATATCTTGCAAAATGTATGGAATGAAACAAAAACGAACGACGAGGAAGTAGAGAAGAGTCTTTCCTAATGAAGCGACTTAAAAGAAAGGGCATACAATGCGTATGGCCAGCCAATGTGATGCATTGATCAGTTGGGTCGGCATGTGCATACGTGGGGAGCGTACCAGGCAGAGTTGAAACGCTCATATTTTGCAAAATGTATGGAATGAAACAAAAAATCATGAAGAGGAAGTAGAGAATAGTCTCTTCTAATGAACTAACCTAAAACAAAGGGCATCCCATACGTATGGCCAGCCAATGTGATGCATTGATCAGTTGGATCGGTATGTGCATACGTGTGGAGCGTATCAGGCAGAGTTGAAATGCTCATATCTTGCAAAATGTATAGAATGAAACAGAAACGCATGTCGAGGAAGTAGAGACTAGTCTATTTTAATCAACTAACCTAAAAGAAAGGTCATCCTTTGTGTTTGGCCAGCATTGATCAGTTGCTTCGGTATACGAATACGTGGGGAGTGTAGCAGGCAGAGTTGAAACGCTCATATCTTGCAAAATGTATGGAACAAATCAGAAACGCATGACGAGGAAGTAGAGAATTGTCTATTCTGAGCCAACCTAAAAGAAAGGGCATATAATGCGTATGGCCAGCCAAAGTGATGCATTGACCAGTTGGGTCGGCATGCGCATACGTGGGGAGAGTACCAGGCAGAGTTAAAACGTTCATAGCTTTCAAAATGTATGGAATGAAACAGAAATGCATGACGAGGAAGTAGAGAATAGTCTATTCTAATGAAATGATCTAAATGAAAGGGCATCCAATACGAATGGCCAGCCAATGTGATGCATCGATCAGTTGGGTCGGTATATGAATACATGGGGAGTGTAGCAGGCAGAGTTGAAACGCTCATATCTAGCAAAATGTATGGAACAAAACTGAAACGCATGATGAGAAAGTATAGAATATTCTACTGTAATGAAATAACCTAAACGAAAGGGCATCCAATGTGTATGGCTAGCCAATGTGATGCATTGATCGGTTGGATTGGTATGCGCATATGTGGGGAGCGTACAAGGAAGAGTTGAAACGCTCATATCTTGCAGAATATATGGAATGAAAAACAAATGCATGAGGAGGAAGTAGAGATTAGTCTATTCTAATGAACTAATTTAAAATAAAGGGCATCCAATGCGTATCGCCAGCCAATGTGATGCATTGATCAGCTCGGTCGGTATGAGCATACGTGGGGAGAGTACCAGGCAGAGTTGAAATGCTCATATCTTGCAAAATGTATGGAACAAAACTGAAACGCATGACGAGGAAGTAGAAAATAGTCTACTGTAATGAAAGAACCTAAAATAAAGGGCATCCAATGCGTATGGCTAGTCAATGTAATGATTAATCAGTTGGATCGGTATGCGCATATGTGGGGAGCGTACCAGGCAGAGTTGAAACACTCATATCTTGCAAATGTATGGAATGAAATCAAAAGACATGACGAGGAAGTAGAGAACAGACTATTCTAATAAACCAACCTAGAAGAAAGGGCATCCAACGGGTATGGCCAGGCAATGTGATGCAATGATCGGTTGGGTCAGTATGCGCATACGTGGGGAGGGTACCAGGCAGAGTTGAAATGCTCATATCTTGCAACATGTATGGACCGAATCAGAACGCATGACGAGGAAGTAGAGAACAGTCTACCGGAATGAATTAACCAAAAAAAGGGCATCCAATGCGTATGGCCAGGCAATGTGATGCATTGATCAGTTGGATTGGTATGTGCATACGTGGGGAGCGTACCGGGCAGAGTTGACACTATATCTTGAAAAATGTATGGAACAAAACAGAAACGCATGATGAGGAAGAAGAAAATAGTATACTTTAATGAAATAACATAAACGAAAGGGCATCCCATGCATATGGCCAGCAAAAGTGATGCCCTAAACCCTGGTCGGTATGCGCATACGTGAGGATCGAACCAGGCAGAGTTGAAAAGCTCATATCTTGCAAGTTGAATGGAACAGAACAGAAAATCATACGAAGAAGTACAGAAACGTCTACTGTAATGAACTAACTTAAAAGAAAGGGCATCCAATGCGTATGGCCAGCCAATGTTATGCATTGATCAGCTCGGTCGGTATGCGCATACGTGGGGAGCGTACGAAGCAGAGTTGAAACGCTCATATCTTGCAAAATGTATGGAATAAATAGAAACGCATGACGAGGAAGTACTGTACAGTCTTTTGTAGTGAACTAACCTAAAAGAAAGGGCATCCAATGCGCATGGCCAGCCAATGTGGTGCATTGATCAGTTGGGTCCTTATGCTCATACGTGGGAAGCGTACCAGGCAGAGTTGAAATGCTTATATCTTGCAAAATGTATGGAACAAAACAGAAATGCGGAATTAGAGAATACTCTGCTGTAATGAACTAACCCAAAACAAAGGGCATCCCATGCGTATGGCCAGCCAATGGGATGCATTGATCAGTTGGATCGGTATGTGCATATGTGGGGAGCATACCAGGCAGAGTTGAAACGCTCATATCTTGCAAAATGTATGGAATAATGCAGAAACGCATGTCGAGGAAGTAGGAATAGTCTATTCTACTGAACTAACCTAAAAGAAAGGGAATCCCATGCGTATGGCCCGCCAAAGTGATGCATTGATCAGGTTGGTCGGTATATGAATACGTGGGGAGCGTAGCAGGCAGAGTTGAAACGCTCATATCTTGCAAAATGTATGGAACAAAACAGAAACGCATGACGAGGAAGTAGAGAATAGTCTATTCTTATGCGTCAACCTAAATGAAATGGCATTTTATGCGTATGGCAAGCCAAAGTGATGCATTGACCAGTTGGGTCGGCATGCGCATATGTGGGAGCGTACCGGCAGAGTTGAAACGTTCATATCTTGCAAAATGTATGGAATGAAACAAAAATGCATGACGAAGAAGTAGAGAATAGTCTATGCTAATGAACTAACCCGAATGAAAGGGCATCCAATGCGTATGGCCAGCCAATGTGATGCATTGATCAGTTGGATCAGTATGTGCATACGTGGCGAGCGTACGAGGCATAGTTGAAACGCTCATATCTTGAAAAGTGTATGGAATGAAAAAGAAAAGCATATTGAGGAAGTAACAAAATAGACTGGGCATCCCATGCGTATGGCCAGCCAAAGTGATGCATTGATTAGTTGGGTCGCTATGTGCATACGTGGGAAGCCTAGCAGGCAGAGTTAAAACGCTCGTATGTTTTTCAAAATGTTTGGAATGAAACAGAAACACATGAGCAGGAAGAAGAAAGTAGTCTTCTCTAATGAACTAACGTAAAAGGAAGGACATCCAATGCGTATGGCTAGCCAAAGTGATGCATTGATTAGTTGGGTTGGTGTGCGCATCCGTGGGTGTCAACGGGAGTTGTAATAGTTCCCACCACTGATAAAATTAGCCTTGGCTCTGACCGGGGAGGGGAGTTCCTCGGGAAGGAGTTCACCGCCTTCGTGGATGGCAAGGGGATCGTCCACGACTTGACCTGCCCCTACACACCGCAGCAGAACGGCATGGCGGAGCGGGAGATGAGGACGGTGGTGGAGTCGGTGCGGACGATGCTGCTGCACATGGGCGTGCAGGCGGCACCTTGCTCTGCGGCAGGCAGGGCTGATTTTATCAGGGTAATTACCCTGATTTTAGGGTGATTTCAGACTTGTCACCTTGTGGTCCCTGCAATTTCAGAATGTACGACTTGTGAACACTGATCCAGTCAAAATAATGCTTTAGCGGACCCTAAAATTTTGTATGCATGCTCAGAGTAGTGTTTTTATGGACTCTGTCATTACACAGTACGAGTCTTGATTGAGTACGAGACATTATCGGAACGAAGTGTCCTGGAGACTACATAAGAAAACCTCGCATGTGCTCTATCGGGACAAAGATTCGTAGATTTTTTTTTCCGATACGCCCACCATCGAATCGTACAGCCAGCGTGTGAGCGACCCTGACTGAGACTTATCGGGGCAAAGGTTCCAGGAATATGCGTTCTCCCATGTGCGCAATCCCCTCCTGCTTTGTTGCAAAGAAGTTTCATTCTGATACACCCGCTATCGAGGTTCAGTTTTGATAATGCACAGCGCGCTACTACTCTGATCCTAACGACTTGATAGTAAACAATCAGACTAAATAACTTCCCAACACTGAGCAATCAAGGTGATGTTTTTATGTAAAATATGCACTCATAATACAGGGGGGAAAAAATTCCCAGATTCAGGGAGGCCTAATTTGAATGTCATCCCTGGCGGCAGGCCGTCTGGGTCCGCAACTGCCTTGAGCGGTCGTCGCTGCTACCGGGGATGACGCCGTACCAGCTACTAACCGGGAAGAAGCCCGACTTGTCGCTGGCGTGGGTGTGGGGCTGCATGGCGCAGTTCCTGGTCCTTGAGCAGCAGCACGGTGGGAAGCTGAAGCTGAAGTCCCGGCGGGGCCTGCACCTCAGCGTGTCGGAGGAGAGCAAGGGATGGGAGCTCCTCGACATCGCTGACAACCGGGTGGTCCCCACGTCGGACATGGTATTCTACGAAACCATGTCGCTGGAGGTGTGGAAGTCGAAGCACGCACCGCGTCGACGGACACCTCGACGGCGACGCTTCCTCTGCTCGCCGAGGTCGGTGAGCTTGCTGATGAGGACGCCGAGGTCGTCCACCCTTCCTCCCCTTCCCCTGCCCCTCTTGCCCCTCCCCTCGTAGCCAACCTGCGAGGGCTGACTCCGGTTTCGGCCTCCGGCGATGAGGGGAGGGGTGGTGCGTCGCCTGTGGCGCCGGTCAAGTGCATCGCCAGTAGCGACAGGAAAGGAGCAGGCCGAGGAGGTGCAGCCGACTTTGGTGGAGCCGGCGAAGGAGGCAGCGGCAAGGCAGCAGCTGACAGGGGAGCATGTAGCCGTGAAGCCGACCACGATGCAGTCGGCAACCGGGCAGTCAGCAAGGAGGCCGGCGATAGAGGAGAAGTCGGCTGGGTCGCCGACTGAGGTGCAGCAGGACGCTGAGGGCAGGCGAAGCCGGTGACGATAGAGAGGACGCCGGGAAGTCCACCGACAGTGACGTGGTGGAGGTCCAGCCTGGACCACGGCAGTCAGGCCAAATTCGGAGGCCGCCCGACTTCTATGTACCGGCCACCTTCACCATAGTGTACGACGAGGTTGACAACGACCTGCTGTACGACGATGCAGAGGAGGATGAATAACTGCCGGAGCTCGACCCCGACATGCACGCCGACCCCGAACACCGCTGGGACATCTCAACGATGACGGTGAAGGAGGCGTTGGCGAGCTGGAAGGGCAAGGCGGTGATGGCCACCATGGAGGAGAAGATCCACAGTCTCATCGGCATGGGAACCTGGGAGCTGGACGAACGCCCACCTGGGGTGAACATCATGAAGAACCGGTGGATATTGACGACGAAGTACCACATCGACGACACCGTCGAGCGCGAGAAAGCGAGGCTGGTCGTGAAGGGCTTCACACAGGTGTATGGCGCCGACGACGACAAGACGTATACGCCGGTGGGCAGCTACGTCACGCTGAGGATCTTCCTCAGCATCGTCGCCATCCTCGACCTCAACCTGATGCAGCTCGACATGAAGAACGCCTTCCTGCAAAGCAAGCTCGACCAGGTGCGGTACATCTACTAGTCGGACTACTTCAACCACGGGACCGACCGGGTGTGCAAGCTGCTGAAGAGTCTGTACGGGCTGAAGCAGTCGCCGCTGCTATGGTACAGGGCTCTTGATGGTGTGCCGCTGGGCGCCGGCTGGATGAAGAGCAAGGTCGACACGGCGCTCTACTTCAAGGTCGGCGACAACGGTGTGGCCTGTTGGGTGCTGGTCTACGTCGACGACCTGCTTGCCGCCAGCAGCAGCACCAAGATGCTGAAGGAGCTGAAGGAGCTGCTGGAGGCCGCCTTCGAGCTGCGGAAGGTCTCGCCGGTGCAGAAGTACCTCGGGCTGGAGATCGTGCGCGACAGGCCAGCAAGGAAGCTGTGGCTGCACCAGCAGGGCTATGCCGACAAGCTGCGTAGGCGTTTTCTCGGCCAGGAGCAGACCGGGCGCACCCCGAAGACGCCGGTCTCGGTCGACACCTACGCCGAGCTCACCTTCGACGACGAGGAGGCACAGGAGCGCCAGGAGGAGGAGTACCGACAGAAGGTCGGCTCACTGCAGTTCGCGGCGACGACGACAAGGCCGGACATCGCCTTCGCCTGCAGCAAGCTGAGGAGCGGCCTCACGGTGAGGAGCGACCAACACTGGCGCGAGGTCGACCGCTGCCTTGCCTACCTCGCCAACACGCGTGACACCGCCCTGGAGTTCGGCGGTGGACCAGAGTCGCTGGAGCTGGTCAGCTACGTGGACGCCGAGGGTTTAGGGTTTAGGGTTTAGGGTTTAGGGTTTAGGGTTTAGGGTTTAGGGGTTTAGGGTTTAGGGTTTAGGGTTTAGGGTTTAGGGTTTAGGGTTTAGGGTTTAGGGTTTAGGGTTTAGGGTTTAGGGTTTAGGGTTTAGGGTTTAGGGTTTAGGGTTTAGGGTTTAGGGTTTAGGGTTTAGGGTTTAGGGTTTAGGGTTTAGGGTTTAGGGTTTAGGGTTTAGGGTTTAGGGTTTAGGGTTTAGGGTTTAGGGTTTAGGGTTTAGGGTTTAGGGTTTAGGGTTTAGGGTTTAGGGTTTAGGGTTAGGGTT